>OX438852.1:0-467500 GCA_949315975.1 Eudonia truncicolella
CTAACCTAACCTAACCTAACCTAACCTAACCTAACCTAACCTAACCTAACCTAACCTAACCTAACCTAACCTAACCTAACCTAACCTAACCTAACCTAACCTAACCTAACCTAACCTAACCTAACCTAACCTAACCTAACCTAACCTAACCTAACCTAACCTAACCTAACCTAACCTAACCTAACCTAACCTAACCTAACCTAACCTAACCTAACCTAACCTAACCTAACCTAACCTAACCTAACCTAACCTAACCTAACCTAACCTAACCTAACCTAACCTAACCTAACCTAACCTAACCTAACCTAACCTAACCTAACCTAACCTAACCTAACCTAACCTAACCTAACCTAACCTAACCTAACCTAACCTAACCTAACCTAACCTAACCTAACCTAACCTAACCTAACCTAACCTAACCTAACCTAACCTAACCTAACCTAACCTAACCTAACCTAACCTAACCTAACCTAACCTAACCTAACCTAACCTAACCTAACCTAACCTAACCTAACCTAACCTAACCTAACCTAACCTAACCTAACCTAACCTAACCTAACCTAACCTAACCTAACCTAACCTAACCTAACCTAACCTAACCTAACCTAACCTAACCTAACCTAACCTAACCTAACCTAACCTAACCTAACCTAACCTAACCTAACCTAACCTAACCTAACCTAACCTAACCTAACCTAACCTAACCTAACCTAACCTAACCTAACCTAACCTAACCTAACCTAACCTAACCTAACCTAACCTAACCTAACCTAACCTAACCTAACCTAACCTAACCTAACCTAACCTAACCTAACCTAACCTAACCTAACCTAACCTAACCTAACCTAACCTAACCTAACCTAACCTAACCTAACCTAACCTAACCTAACCTAACCTAACCTAACCTAACCTAACCTAACCTAACCTAACCTAACCTAACCTAACCTAACCTAACCTAACCTAACCTAACCTAACCTAACCTAACCTAACCTAACCTAACCTAACCTAACCTAACCTAACCTAACCTAACCTAACCTAACCTAACCTAACCTAACCTAACCTAACCTAACCTAACCTAACCTAACCTAACCTAACCTAACCTAACCTAACCTAACCTAACCTAACCTAACCTAACCTAACCTAACCTAACCTAACCTAACCTAACCTAACCTAACCTAACCTAACCTAACCTAACCTAACCTAACCTAACCTAACCTAACCTAACCTAACCTAACCTAACCTAACCTAACCTAACCTAACCTAACCTAACCTAACCTAACCTAACCTAACCTAACCTAACCTAACCTAACCTAACCTAACCTAACCTAACCTAACCTAACCTAACCTAACCTAACCTAACCTAACCTAACCTAACCTAACCTAACCTAACCTAACCTAACCTAACCTAACCTAACCTAACCTAACCTAACCTAACCTAACCTAACCTAACCTAACCTAACCTAACCTAACCTAACCTAACCTAACCTAACCTAACCTAACCTAACCTAACCTAACCTAACCTAACCTAACCTAACCTAACCTAACCTAACCTAACCTAACCTAACCTAACCTAACCTAACCTAACCTAACCTAACCTAACCTAACCTAACCTAACCTAACCTAACCTAACCTAACCTAACCTAACCTAACCTAACCTAACCTAACCTAACCTAACCTAACCTAACCTAACCTAACCTAACCTAACCTAACCTAACCTAACCTAACCTAACCTAACCTAACCTAACCTAACCTAACCTAACCTAACCTAACCTAACCTAACCTAACCTAACCTAACCTAACCTAACCTAACCTAACCTAACCTAACCTAACCTAACCTAACCTAACCTAACCTAACCTAACCTAACCTAACCTAACCTAACCTAACCTAACCTAACCTAACCTAACCTAACCTAACCTAACCTAACCTAACCTAACCTAACCTAACCTAACCTAACCTAACCTAACCTAACCTAACCTAACCTAACCTAACCTAACCTAACCTAACCTAACCTAACCTAACCTAACCTAACCTAACCTAACCTAACCTAACCTAACCTAACCTAACCTAACCTAACCTAACCTAACCTAACCTAACCTAACCTAACCTAACCTAACCTAACCTAACCTAACCTAACCTAACCTAACCTAACCTAACCTAACCTAACCTAACCTAACCTAACCTAACCTAACCTAACCTAACCTAACCTAACCTAACCTAACCTAACCTAACCTAACCTAACCTAACCTAACCTAACCTAACCTAACCTAACCTAACCTAACCTAACCTAACCTAACCTAACCTAACCTAACCTAACCTAACCTAACCTAACCTAACCTAACCTAACCTAACCTAACCTAACCTAACCTAACCTAACCTAACCTAACCTAACCTAACCTAACCTAACCTAACCTAACCTAACCTAACCTAACCTAACCTAACCTAACCTAACCTAACCTAACCTAACCTAACCTAACCTAACCTAACCTAACCTAACCTAACCTAACCTAACCTAACCTAACCTAACCTAACCTAACCTAACCTAACCTAACCTAACCTAACCTAACCTAACCTAACCTAACCTAACCTAACCTAACCTAACCTAACCTAACCTAACCTAACCTAACCTAACCTAACCTAACCTAACCTAACCTAACCTAACCTAACCTAACCTAACCTAACCTAACCTAACCTAACCTAACCTAACCTAACCTAACCTAACCTAACCTAACCTAACCTAACCTAACCTAACCTAACCTAACCTAACCTAACCTAACCTAACCTAACCTAACCTAACCTAACCTAACCTAACCTAACCTAACCTAACCTAACCTAACCTAACCTAACCTAACCTAACCTAACCTAACCTAACCTAACCTAACCTAACCTAACCTAACCTAACCTAACCTAACCTAACCTAACCTAACCTAACCTAACCTAACCTAACCTAACCTAACCTAACCTAACCTAACCTAACCTAACCTAACCTAACCTAACCTAACCTAACCTAACCTAACCTAACCTAACCTAACCTAACCTAACCTAACCTAACCTAACCTAACCTAACCTAACCTAACCTAACCTAATAACCTAACCTAACCTAACCTAACCTAACCTAACCTAACCTAACCTAACCTAACCTAACCTAACCTAACCTAACCTAACCTAACCTAACCTAACCTAACCTAACCTAACCTAACCTAACCTAACCTAACCTAACCTAACCTAACCTAACCTAACCTAACCTAACCTAACCTAACCTAACCTAACCTAACCTAACCTAACCTAACCTAACCTAACCTAACCTAACCTAACCTAACCTAACCTAACCTAACCTAACCTAACCTAACCTAACCTAACCTAACCTAACCTAACCTAACCTAACCTAACCTAACCTAACCTAACCTAACCTAACCTAACCTAACCTAACCTAACCTAACCTAACCTAACCTAACCTAACCTAACCTAACCTAACCTAACCTAACCTAACCTAACCTAACCTAACCTAACCTAACCTAACCTAACCTAACCTAACCTAACCTAACCTAACCTAACCTAACCTAACCTAACCTAACCTAACCTAACCTAACCTAACCTAACCTAACCTAACCTAACCTAACCTAACCTAACCTAACCTAACCTAACCTAACCTAACCTAACCTAACCTAACCTAACCTAACCTAACCTAACCTAACCTAACCTAACCTAACCTAACCTAACCTAACCTAACCTAACCTAACCTAACCTAACCTAACCTAACCTAACCTAACCTAACCTAACCTAACCTAACCTAACCTAACCTAACCTAACCTAACCTAACCTAACCTAACCTAACCTAACCTAACCTAACCTAACCTAACCTAACCTAACCTAACCTAACCTAACCTAACCTAACCTAACCTAACCTAACCTAACCTAACCTAACCTAACCTAACCTAACCTAACCTAACCTAACCTAACCTAACCTAACCTAACCTAACCTAACCTAACCTAACCTAACCTAACCTAACCTAACCTAACCTAACCTAACCTAACCTAACCTAACCTAACCTAACCTAACCTAACCTAACCTAACCTAACCTAACCTAACCTAACCTAACCTAACCTAACCTAACCTAACCTAACCTAACCTAACCTAACCTAACCTAACCTAACCTAACCTAACCTAACCTAACCTAACCTAACCTAACCTAACCTAACCTAACCTAACCTAACCTAACCTAACCTAACCTAACCTAACCTAACCTAACCTAACCTAACCTAACCTAACCTAACCTAACCTAACCTAACCTAACCTAACCTAACCTAACCTAACCTAACCTAACCTAACCTAACCTAACCTAACCTAACCTAACCTAACCTAACCTAACCTAACCTAACCTAACCTAACCTAACCTAACCTAACCTAACCTAACCTAACCTAACCTAACCTAACCTAACCTAACCTAACCTAACCTAACCTAACCTAACCTAACCTAACCTAACCTAACCTAACCTAACCTAACCTAACCTAACCTAACCTAACCTAACCTAACCTAACCTAACCTAACCTAACCTAACCTAACCTAACCTAACCTAACCTAACCTAACCTAACCTAACCTAACCTAACCTAACCTAACCTAACCTAACCTAACCTAACCTAACCTAACCTAACCTAACCTAACCTAACCTAACCTAACCTAACCTAACCTAACCTAACCTAACCTAACCTAACCTAACCTAACCTAACCTAACCTAACCTAACCTAACCTAACCTAACCTAACCTAACCTAACCTAACCTAACCTAACCTAACCTAACCTAACCTAACCTAACCTAACCTAACCTAACCTAACCTAACCTAACCTAACCTAACCTAACCTAACCTAACCTAACCTAACCTAACCTAACCTAACCTAACCTAACCTAACCTAACCTAACCTAACCTAACCTAACCTAACCTAACCTAACCTAACCTAACCTAACCTAACCTAACCTAACCTAACCTAACCTAACCTAACCTAACCTAACCTAACCTAACCTAACCTAACCTAACCTAACCTAACCTAACCTAACCTAACCTAACCTAACCTAACCTAACCTAACCTAACCTAACCTAACCTAACCTAACCTAACCTAACCTAACCTAACCTAACCTAACCTAACCTAACCTAACCTAACCTAACCTAACCTAACCTAACCTAACCTAACCTAACCTAACCTAACCTAACCTAACCTAACCTAACCTAACCTAACCTAACCTAACCTAACCTAACCTAACCTAACCTAACCTAACCTAACCTAACCTAACCTAACCTAACCTAACCTAACCTAACCTAACCTAACCTAACCTAACCTAACCTAACCTAACCTAACCTAACCTAACCTAACCTAACCTAACCTAACCTAACCTAACCTAACCTAACCTAACCTAACCTAACCTAACCTAACCTAACCTAACCTAACCTAACCTAACCTAACCTAACCTAACCTAACCTAACCTAACCTAACCTAACCTAACCTAACCTAACCTAACCTAACCTAACCTAACCTAACCTAACCTAACCTAACCTAACCTAACCTAACCTAACCTAACCTAACCTAACCTAACCTAACCTAACCTAACCTAACCTAACCTAACCTAACCTAACCTAACCTAACCTAACCTAACCTAACCTAACCTAACCTAACCTAACCTAACCTAACCTAACCTAACCTAACCTAACCTAACCTAACCTAACCTAACCTAACCTAACCTAACCTAACCTAACCTAACCTAACCTAACCTAACCTAACCTAACCTAACCTAACCTAACCTAACCTAACCTAACCTAACCTAACCTAACCTAACCTAACCTAACCTAACCTAACCTAACCTAACCTAACCTAACCTAACCTAACCTAACCTAACCTAACCTAACCTAACCTAACCTAACCTAACCTAACCTAACCTAACCTAACCTAACCTAACCTAACCTAACCTAACCTAACCTAACCTAACCTAACCTAACCTAACCTAACCTAACCTAACCTAACCTAACCTAACCTAACCTAACCTAACCTAACCTAACCTAACCTAACCTAACCTAACCTAACCTAACCTAACCTAACCTAACCTAACCTAACCTAACCTAACCTAACCTAACCTAACCTAACCTAACCTAACCTAACCTAACCTAACCTAACCTAACCTAACCTAACCTAACCTAACCTAACCTAACCTAACCTAACCTAACCTAACCTAACCTAACCTAACCTAACCTAACCTAACCTAACCTAACCTAACCTAACCTAACCTAACCTAACCTAACCTAACCTAACCTAACCTAACCTAACCTAACCTAACCTAACCTAACCTAACCTAACCTAACCTAACCTAACCTAACCTAACCTAACCTAACCTAACCTAACCTAACCTAACCTAACCTAACCTAACCTAACCTAACCTAACCTAACCTAACCTAACCTAACCTAACCTAACCTAACCTAACCTAACCTAACCTAACCTAACCTAACCTAACCTAACCTAACCTAACCTAACCTAACCTAACCTAACCTAACCTAACCTAACCTAACCTAACCTAACCTAACCTAACCTAACCTAACCTAACCTAACCTAACCTAACCTAACCTAACCTAACCTAACCTAACCTAACCTAACCTAACCTAACCTAACCTAACCTAACCTAACCTAACCTAACCTAACCTAACCTAACCTAACCTAACCTAACCTAACCTAACCTAACCTAACCTAACCTAACCTAACCTAACCTAACCTAACCTAACCTAACCTAACCTAACCTAACCTAACCTAACCTAACCTAACCTAACCTAACCTAACCTAACCTAACCTAACCTAACCTAACCTAACCTAACCTAACCTAACCTAACCTAACCTAACCTAACCTAACCTAACCTAACCTAACCTAACCTAACCTAACCTAACCTAACCTAACCTAACCTAACCTAACCTAACCTAACCTAACCTAACCTAACCTAACCTAACCTAACCTAACCTAACCTAACCTAACCTAACCTAACCTAACCTAACCTAACCTAACCTAACCTAACCTAACCTAACCTAACCTAACCTAACCTAACCTAACCTAACCTAACCTAACCTAACCTAACCTAACCTAACCTAACCTAACCTAACCTAACCTAACCTAACCTAACCTAACCTAACCTAACCTAACCTAACCTAACCTAACCTAACCTAACCTAACCTAACCTAACCTAACCTAACCTAACCTAACCTAACCTAACCTAACCTAACCTAACCTAACCTAACCTAACCTAACCTAACCTAACCTAACCTAACCTAACCTAACCTAACCTAACCTAACCTAACCTAACCTAACCTAACCTAACCTAACCTAACCTAACCTAACCTAACCTAACCTAACCTAACCTAACCTAACCTAACCTAACCTAACCTAACCTAACCTAACCTAACCTAACCTAACCTAACCTAACCTAACCTAACCTAACCTAACCTAACCTAACCTAACCTAACCTAACCTAACCTAACCTAACCTAACCTAACCTAACCTAACCTAACCTAACCTAACCTAACCTAACCTAACCTAACCTAACCTAACCTAACCTAACCTAACCTAACCTAACCTAACCTAACCTAACCTAACCTAACCTAACCTAACCTAACCTAACCTAACCTAACCTAACCTAACCTAACCTAACCTAACCTAACCTAACCTAACCTAACCTAACCTAACCTAACCTAACCTAACCTAACCTAACCTAACCTAACCTAACCTAACCTAACCTAACCTAACCTAACCTAACCTAACCTAACCTAACCTAACCTAACCTAACCTAACCTAACCTAACCTAACCTAACCTAACCTAACCTAACCTAACCTAACCTAACCTAACCTAACCTAACCTAACCTAACCTAACCTAACCTAACCTAACCTAACCTAACCTAACCTAACCTAACCTAACCTAACCTAACCTAACCTAACCTAACCTAACCTAACCTAACCTAACCTAACCTAACCTAACCTAACCTAACCTAACCTAACCTAACCTAACCTAACCTAACCTAACCTAACCTAACCTAACCTAACCTAACCTAACCTAACCTAACCTAACCTAACCTAACCTAACCTAACCTAACCTAACCTAACCTAACCTAACCTAACCTAACCTAACCTAACCTAACCTAACCTAACCTAACCTAACCTAACCTAACCTAACCTAACCTAACCTAACCTAACCTAACCTAACCTAACCTAACCTAACCTAACCTAACCTAACCTAACCTAACCTAACCTAACCTAACCTAACCTAACCTAACCTAACCTAACCTAACCTAACCTAACCTAACCTAACCTAACCTAACCTAACCTAACCTAACCTAACCTAACCTAACCTAACCTAACCTAACCTAACCTAACCTAACCTAACCTAACCTAACCTAACCTAACCTAACCTAACCTAACCTAACCTAACCTAACCTAACCTAACCTAACCTAACCTAACCTAACCTAACCTAACCTAACCTAACCTAACCTAACCTAACCTAACCTAACCTAACCTAACCTAACCTAACCTAACCTAACCTAACCTAACCTAACCTAACCTAACCTAACCTAACCTAACCTAACCTAACCTAACCTAACCTAACCTAACCTAACCTAACCTAACCTAACCTAACCTAACCTAACCTAACCTAACCTAACCTAACCTAACCTAACCTAACCTAACCTAACCTAACCTAACCTAACCTAACCTAACCTAACCTAACCTAACCTAACCTAACCTAACCTAACCTAACCTAACCTAACCTAACCTAACCTAACCTAACCTAACCTAACCTAACCTAACCTAACCTAACCTAACCTAACCTAACCTAACCTAACCTAACCTAACCTAACCTAACCTAACCTAACCTAACCTAACCTAACCTAACCTAACCTAACCTAACCTAACCTAACCTAACCTAACCTAACCTAACCTAACCTAACCTAACCTAACCTAACCTAACCTAACCTAACCTAACCTAACCTAACCTAACCTAACCTAACCTAACCTAACCTAACCTAACCTAACCTAACCTAACCTAACCTAACCTAACCTAACCTAACCTAACCTAACCTAACCTAACCTAACCTAACCTAACCTAACCTAACCTAACCTAACCTAACCTAACCTAACCTAACCTAACCTAACCTAACCTAACCTAACCTAACCTAACCTAACCTAACCTAACCTAACCTAACCTAACCTAACCTAACCTAACCTAACCTAACCTAACCTAACCTAACCTAACCTAACCTAACCTAACCTAACCTAACCTAACCTAACCTAACCTAACCTAACCTAACCTAACCTAACCTAACCTAACCTAACCTAACCTAACCTAACCTAACCTAACCTAACCTAACCTAACCTAACCTAACCTAACCTAACCTAACCTAACCTAACCTAACCTAACCTAACCTAACCTAACCTAACCTAACCTAACCTAACCTAACCTAACCTAACCTAACCTAACCTAACCTAACCTAACCTAACCTAACCTAACCTAACCTAACCTAACCTAACCTAACCTAACCTAACCTAACCTAACCTAACCTAACCTAACCTAACCTAACCTAACCTAACCTAACCTAACCTAACCTAACCTAACCTAACCTAACCTAACCTAACCTAACCTAACCTAACCTAACCTAACCTAACCTAACCTAACCTAACCTAACCTAACCTAACCTAACCTAACCTAACCTAACCTAACCTAACCTAACCTAACCTAACCTAACCTAACCTAACCTAACCTAACCTAACCTAACCTAACCTAACCTAACCTAACCTAACCTAACCTAACCTAACCTAACCTAACCTAACCTAACCTAACCTAACCTAACCTAACCTAACCTAACCTAACCTAACCTAACCTAACCTAACCTAACCTAACCTAACCTAACCTAACCTAACCTAACCTAACCTAACCTAACCTAACCTAACCTAACCTAACCTAACCTAACCTAACCTAACCTAACCTAACCTAACCTAACCTAACCTAACCTAACCTAACCTAACCTAACCTAACCTAACCTAACCTAACCTAACCTAACCTAACCTAACCTAACCTAACCTAACCTAACCTAACCTAACCTAACCTAACCTAACCTAACCTAACCTAACCTAACCTAACCTAACCTAACCTAACCTAACCTAACCTAACCTAACCTAACCTAACCTAACCTAACCTAACCTAACCTAACCTAACCTAACCTAACCTAACCTAACCTAACCTAACCTAACCTAACCTAACCTAACCTAACCTAACCTAACCTAACCTAACCTAACCTAACCTAACCTAACCTAACCTAACCTAACCTAACCTAACCTAACCTAACCTAACCTAACCTAACCTAACCTAACCTAACCTAACCTAACCTAACCTAACCTAACCTAACCTAACCTAACCTAACCTAACCTAACCTAACCTAACCTAACCTAACCTAACCTAACCTAACCTAACCTAACCTAACCTAACCTAACCTAACCTAACCTAACCTAACCTAACCTAACCTAACCTAACCTAACCTAACCTAACCTAACCTAACCTAACCTAACCTAACCTAACCTAACCTAACCTAACCTAACCTAACCTTTTTTTTTTTTTTTTTTTTTTTTTTTTTTTTTTTTTTTTAACGGAGTGAAAGATCTGCAAACAGACGCATCAGCGGGCAATGAGGGGTCCCGCTGGCTGTCCGAGGATGGCCAAGACTCTGTTCCAGGGCCGAAGCCCTAGAAAAAGCGAGCCGTGGCCGACTCGGTAAAAAACACTCCGATGTCCTCTCGTCACCTTGGGACCAGCAAACCGGCGATCATCGCGTCGTCCTCATCTGAGGAGGACGCATCGAACGCCGGCATGGTGGGGCCTGACGAGGTCATGGGAACCCTTTCGGACACTTCCACAACCCCGTCGGTGACTGCTCGCCCTGTATACGGGCGAGCCCCTCCTCCGCCCCTGATGGGGGCGGGTGACCGCCCTCGAAAACGATGGGCGGACACACTTGACCCGTCATTTGGTGAGACGGGTCGCCGACGCGCCGGGACATACGGAGCGTCGGCCCTCAGTGGGGACCTGTGCAATGCACGGTCGGAGCCCCCCCTAGGGCTCGGACCGCGCTGGTTCCCCACCGGATGGAGAAGGCGCTGGTATTGCCGCCTTCTCCGCAGGAGGCGTCTGCGGCGGCACGGATTTGCCAGGGGGTCATCCTCCCTGGCCCGTTCCGCCTCCTCCTTCAGCGTCATGACGTCGACGCAGAAGGAGTTGACCGCCTCCCAGGACCCCTCGCTACCGAGCATGGACAGAACCACGGTCGGCAGGGAGAGGTCCGCGCCAATCACAGTGACCAATGCGGAGCGCTGGACACCGAACGCAGAGCACACCGTTAGGGTGTGTTGCGCCGTGTCCTCCGCCGCTCCGCAATGGTGGCACTGTGGGGTCGGCTCTCTTCCGATCCGGTGCAAATAGCGTCCGAACGAACCATGTCCGGACAGTATTTGCACCAGATGGTATGTGAGCGACCCATGGCGCCGCTCCGCCCACGCCTTGAGGACGGGGCGTAGGGCCTCGAGGCTACGCGTTTGCGTAGCTGAGGCCCCTTCGCCCAGGTCCTCGGACCATAGGCGGAACATCTCCTCGCGCGCTCCATCAAGCGCAGCACGCCTCTCTTGGGGGGCCAGTCGATCGCCACTGGCCCTCTCCTCCGCTCGCTGCCGGTACGCTGCAGCGAGCACCTCCGCCACCAGCTCCCATGGGGGCGTCCCCGCGAGAGCGCACGCCACTTTCCGGGACACCGTTCGGTAGCCCCGGATCGCCCGCAGCGCCATTGCGCGCTGGGCCCGCTGGAGAGAGGCGGTCGCGTGTGGGCTTAGACAGTCAGCCCACACCGGCGCCCCATACAATGCCATTGAGCGGACGATGCCGCCGTAGAGTCGGCGGCACGCCACGCTCGGGCCCCCCACGTTGGGCAAGAGACGCCCGAGAGCGTCTGCTGCTCCCAGCAGCCGGGGCTCGAGGAGTCGGAAATGCTCCTCGAAACCCCACCGCCCATCGATCACCAGCCCCAGATATTTCATCTGGGGCTTCAGACCGACCCTCTCGCCCTCCACAACGATCGACGCGCCCGCTGACGGCCGTCTCCGAGGCCCATGGAACACCATGGCCTCGGTCTTGTGGAGGGCTACCTCCAAGCCCAACGTCCGTATCCGCCGCACGATATGGCTGACGAACACGGACGCCAGGCGCTGGACATCCTCCAGCCGCGTCCCCCGGACGGTGACGAGCGTGTCGTCTGCATAGCAGAACGACCGCACCATCGGGGGGAGGCCACACCGGAGGACGTAGTCGTAACCGACGTTCCACAACAAGGGGCCGAGGACCGACCCCTGTGGAACGCCGCGGGACACCCTGTGACGGCCAAGCTCGCCGCCACGTCCCACGTACGCTACGTCCCGGTCCCTCAAATAGTCTCCCACTATTCGGCGCAGATATGGAGGCATCTGGTGAAAGCGAAGAGCCTCCATGATGACGCCGAAGGGGAGACTATTGAAGGCGTTGCGGATGTCCAGCGACACCGCCAACACCATCTCCCGCCTCTCGACGGACTCTTCGACGAGAGTCCGGAGATCGGACAGGGCGTCGATCGTCGATCGCCCCGTCCGGAAGCCATATTGGGCCTCAGAGAGGTCGGGGCCCGTTCCCCCTCCCAGCTGCTGGATTATTCGGGAAGCGATAATCTTCTCGAAGACCTTCCCGATTTCATCCAGCAGCACAATGGGGCGATACGCCGAGGGGTCGTCCGCCGGACGCCCCTCCTTCGCGATTAGGCACAACAACCCCTCCTTCCATACTTTGGGAAACTGTGCGAACCTCAGACTAGCGTCGCACAGTTCCCTGGCCCTGGCCCCTAGATGTTTTAGGGCCAGGTCCAGTACCCGCTTCGGGACGCCATCAGGTCCCGGTGCCGTCTTACGCCCCTTAAGACGGGCGACGGCGTCCTTCCACTCCTCCTCATCAATAAGAGGAGGAGGATCACTCCCTCCCTCCTCACCCGGAGCTGGCGGGGCCATCCGAGGGGGCTCAAAACCCCCCTCGGCCGGGGGAAACAGTCCCCCGATGACCGACCCCAGGAGGTCGGGATCCATCGTCTCTGTGGTGGGCGTGCCGCGTGCTTTCAGCTGGTTGCGCGCCAGCTTATACGGCCGCCCCCACGGATCCCGATCCAGACCCTGCAACTGCTCTTCTCTGGATACCTCCTTTGAGGAGGCAATCGCAGTCTGCAGGGTCTTCTTCGACTGCCTGTACAGCTCGTACAGGCGGTCCTCCTCCTGAGCGTCCCTCACGCGGCGCCGGCGGGCCCTAGTGTAGGCCCGCCTTTGGACACTGCAGTCATCCCTCATAACTGCAATGTCCCGGGACCACCAGTGAACCTCACGGCGGTCCCGCGGAGGCTGCGCCCGAGGCATAGAAGCCTGGCACACCTCCGTTAAAGCGCCGCGGAGACGGCGAGCCGATTCGTCGACGTCCGGACCGGACATCGGACGCGAGAACCAGTCCTCAAAGATCGCCGTCTCGTTCGCCAGCTCCGGATTGAGCCTGCTGAGTGCCCAGCGGGGAGGCCGGTCACAGTTTGTGGGCTGTGGGGGCCTTTGGTGCAGGGTGGAGCTCTCGAATCGGATGTAGCGATGGTCCGAGAGAGTCTCCACGTCCTGCACCACCCTCCAGCCGCTTATCGTGCGCGCAAGGGCCGGGGTGGCAAACGAGACGTCCACCACCGAGCCTCCGTTGTGCCGCACGCACGTGTGGACTGCGCCCCTGTTGAGGAGCGACAGTCCAACCGCGGCTGCCCACTGCTCCACAGCCTGGCCCCTCTGGTCGGTCGCTGGACAACCCCAGACGACCGACTTGGCGTTCAGGTCTCCAAGGACGAGAACCTGACGCGGGGCCGCCCTCCTGATGGCTACGCCGACGACTCCGAGGAACGCCTCGAAGTCGGCGAGCGGTCTGTTTGGGGAAAAGTAGACCGACACTACTACCATTTCCCCCCAAACGACCGCCGCGTACCCAGCACCCCTCTCATAAATTGAGGGGGGTGTATAACCTGGGGCCGCGCGCACCATCACGGCGACAGAGTCGCACGTGTCCCCCACCCAGTTGGGCTGGTTGGGGATGAAGTACGGCTCTGACACCGCCGCCACGTCCACTGACCACTCCGCCAGGCTCTGGTGTAGCAAATCCTGAGCCCTGGTAGAGTGGTTCAGGTTCGCCTGAAGAAAGTTGATATGGGGCCGTCTTAACATTGCTCGACCACCATATCAACTTCCTCGGGCCCCGTTTGGGGCGCCCTCTGTGTGGCGGGGGCGGCCTGGCGAGCTGGGCGCGCCGGCATCTTGCCCTTGGCCAGGGGAGGCTTACAACTACGCCCCCCCATAACATGGCCTGCCGGTCGCTTGGCAGCGGCACACACGGCACAGTGGGGCTTCGCGCTACAATCAAAGCCCCTGTGCCCCTCCTTACCGCACCGGTAGCAGAGGTTGCTCCGGTCGGTTTTTGAAGGGCAGCTGGCTCTGGCGTGCCCCACCTGCATGCACCGGAAGCACCGGTCGGAACGGGCTTCCAGTGCTCTGACGTTGGCCGCACTGAACCCTATCAGCAGGCGGCCGGTGTCCACGACCTTCTTGGCAGCGGCGACCGGACACGACACCACTGTCGAGCCAAAGCCGTCAGGGCCGTAGCGGATGGGGCGCACCTTTACGGCGTCCACCCCACATCCACCTTTGGCCGCGATCTTTGCGGCCAAGTGCGCCTCCATCACCGACTCGTCCAGACCGCCCACCCTCAGTTCCGCGGTTTTGGTGGGCCGGATGACAGTGGCCATGCCTTCAAGGGCCTCCCTCATTTTGCCGGCCAGCTGGTCGGCCTTCTCAGCTGAGGCCTCCCCCGAGATCTCTATGATCTTAGACCCGGTCATAGTGTTTCGGCACCGACGGTTTGGGATATCCATCCCGTCGATGTCGACCGAGTCTCGGGCTTTGGCCAGCGCGTCGGCGTAGGTGACCCCCTTCTCAACCGCTTCGGGAGTAAGGGTCACCACAACTGCCGCCGACTTCGGCGCAACCAGCTTGGTCCTTTGACCAGCCTTACGGGCCTTCTTAGCAGGAGCAGTGGCGGGCGGGGCTGAGATGTTATTTGGCCTCCGCCGAGGCGCCTTCTGCTGCTTGGCCGCCGCCGAGTAAGATTGGCGGGGCGGAGCCTGTTCCGGAGGGGCCGATGTTGTCGCCTTCCTCCTCCTCCTTTGGCGCTTTTTGCGCGACTCCTGGGTCGTCCATTCCGGATCTGCCTCAACCGGGGGAGGCGCTTTGGCAGCACCCCGGGAGGTGGATGGAACGACCGCAGGAGGTCCGGCTTTCTTCGCCTGTTTTGGCGGGGGATCAGGCTTTTTGGCCGCCACCTTGCCCTTTTTAGCCGGCACTGTTGGTATAGCCGGCTTGGCTTTCCCCTTTGTAATGGGGGGCGTGGGCGCAGCTGCTGCTTTGCGGTCCGCCGCAAGCGGCGGTCGCAGGCTCTTGGCCGGCAGCAGGCGATCCTCCAGACCCTCCAGGCGAGCATTAAGCATGGCCCCGAATGTTCGGGCCAGCCTAGCTTCAAATGCCTGGAGGGCGTCCGGCTCCTCGTAGGCGGCCTTGGTTTGGCCGCGGCCAGTCGTCTCCTGTACCATTACAGTCGGCGATAGAGGCTTTGTGGGAGGGCAGTCCGTCTCCATTGTCTCCAGTGAGGGCAGAACCTCCGGGAGAGTGGGGGGAGGGGAGATGCACTTCCTCCCACTCTTGAGGTCCCTCACCTCTGCAGACAAAGCTGCTACACTCTTCGTGAGGTCTGCTAGTTGTTGTTGCAGCCTCACGTTCTCCGCCTTCAATATGCGGGTGTCCTCTGAGATGTTCTTTGAGGACACCTCGCGGAAACAATCCATTAGCGACTGCGCCGCTTTCTTCAGGGCCTTTTGGAAGGGGCCCTGGAGGTGCGAGGACTTTTTCGCCACCTCCACTATAACCGCACAGTCCGCCTTCACCACCTCCTCGATGTCGAGGGTGGTCTTTAGGTCCGGATCTGTGGGTGTAGGGGCCTCACCTTCCGATCTACTAGCGTAGAACGCCGCCCTGGTCTCGTAGGCGCGGCGCTCCATATCCGCCACCTCCCGGTCGAGCGCGACCTGCTGCTCCTCGCGGATTGCAGCGGCATGCTCGCGCTTGGCCCGGGCGAGACCAACGTACTCTCCTGTGGTGGGGGGTCTCCCTCGACCACGTTGAGCTGGCTTCTTCGGACCGTCATCAGACGAGTCCGAGACAGCCTCCGACTGTTTGCCCCCCTTAGATGTTTTGGGGGGGCGCTTCCTTTTCAACGAACCAGTGAGCGTGTCAACGCTGATAGAGCTGTCGTCTGACAGACCGCTGCACTGGTCGTTCTTCTGTCCTCTCTTAGGATAAGGGGAGGTGCGGGCAAGGCCCTTGCTACGAGTCGACACTGCCGGCGAGCTGGCACGACTCCCCCTTTCCTTCATATAAGCCGATTTGGGACTTACGACGGAGTCAACGGCCGATCTCATAGAGATCGTCGATGAATCGGACTCGACGTCGACATCCTTTTCGCTTCTTGTTGCAGACACGCTGCGCGATCGCGCGGCGGTCGGCGACGAAATGCCTGCAACTCTGGACGAACCGAAGGTAAGCCTCAGCCCGCCCGTCTCCAACTCAACTCCGCCCTTCTCGGGCCTTTCAACCACGTCCTTCCCGTTGGGGTCGGACACACCATCACCACCCACGACGGATCTGACATCAGACTCCGCCGACTTCTGCGAAACGTCTTTTAAAAAATTATTCAACTTAGGCATTAATCCCACGAGTAGAGAACAACTATTGGTCACCCCGTGCAGTGGCCTCATACACGGGGAACCCTACATACTGTCAAGGGCGGGGAATATTGACAGGTTTTAACGAGTTTTCTCTCGGGTTTTATAGTGTATCCTTCACGCGGCCGGCCGGTTAAGGCAAGCCCTCGCTCCACCACGGAACCCGCGTACCCCACAACGCCGCGAGTGGGGGTCGTTGCAGAGACCGCAGTGGTTTACGATGATCGGGGGCTGGCGTGGGCCCCCGTTGCACCGCTTTCGCGGTGCTCCCCTTTCCCCCCGTTGCGACCTGATAACCCTTAAGGGGCGGCCGTCTTTGTGTTACTCCTCTCAAAGCTGCTCAGAAGGAGCAGCGAGCCGTGCGGCCCAAAGTAGGCACGCACATAGGAGTTGCAGGGCCCAGAAGGGGCTCCCGCCTTGCCAGATGTTAGCCGATTGGGCCCAACCTTCTCCGAACGGAGAATGTTGGAACCACTCGTTGCCCAGGATGCACCACGTGGAGGTATCTGACTCGCACCCCAACCTAACCTAACCTAACCTAACCTAACCTAACCTAACCTAACCTAACCTAACCTAACCTAACCTAACCTAACCTAACCTAACCTAACCTAACCTAACCTTTTTTTTTTTTTTTTTAACGGAGTGAAAGATCTGCAAACAGACGCATCAGCGGGCAATGAGGGGTCCCGCTGGCTGTCCGAGGATGGCCAAGACTCTGTTCCAGGGCCGAAGCCCTAGAAAAAGCGAGCCGTGGCCGACTCGGTAAAAAACACTCCGATGTCCTCTCGTCACCTTGGGACCAGCAAACCGGCGATCATCGCGTCGTCCTCATCTGAGGAGGACGCATCGAACGCCGGCATGGTGGGGCCTGACGAGGTCATGGGAACCCTTTCGGACACTTCCACAACCCCGTCGGTGACTGCTCGCCCTGTAGACGGGCGAGCCCCTCCTCCGCCCCTGATTGGGGCGGGTGACCGCCCTCGAAAACGATGGGCGGACACGCTTGACCCGTCATTTGGTGAGACGGGTCGCCGACGCGCCGGGACATACGGAGCGTCGGCCCTCAGTGGGGACCTGTGCAATGCACGGTCGGAGCCCCCCCTAGGGCTCGGACCGCGCTGGTTCCCCACCGGATGGAGAAGGCGCTGGTATTGCCGCCTTCTCCGCAGGAGGCGTCTGCGGCGGCACGGATTTGCCAGGGGGTCATCCTCCCTGGCCCGTTCCGCCTCCTCCTTCAGCGTCATGACGTCGACGCAGAAGGAGTTGACCGCCTCCCAGGACCCCTCGCTACCGAGCATGGACAGAACCACGGTCGGCAGGGAGAGGTCCGCGCCAATCACAGTGACCAATGCGGAGCGCTGGACACCGAACGCAGAGCACACCGTTAGGGTGTGTTGCGCCGTGTCCTCCGCCGCTCCGCAATGGTGGCACTGTGGGGTCGGCTCTCTTCCGATCCGGTGCAAATAGCGTCCGAACGAACCATGTCCGGACAGTATTTGCACCAGATGGTATGTGAGCGACCCATGGCGCCGCTCCGCCCACGCCTTGAGGACGGGGCGTAGGGCCTCGAGGCTACGCGTTTGCGTAGCTGAGGCCCCTTCGCCCAGGTCCTCGGACCATAGGCGGAACATCTCCTCGCGCGCTCCATCGAGCGCAGCACGCCTCTCTTGGGGGGCCAGTCGATCGCCACTGGCCCTCTCCTCCGCTCGCTGCCGGTACGCTGCAGCGAGCACCTCCGCCACCAGCTCCCACGGGGGCGTCCCCGCGAGAGCGCACGCCACTTTCCGGGACACCGTTCGGTAGCCCCGGATCGCCCGCAGCGCCATTGCGCGCTGGGCCCGCTGAAGGGAGGCGGTCGCGTGTGGGCTTAGACAGTCAGCCCACACCGGCGCCCCATACAGTGCCATAGAGCGGACGATGCCGCCGTAGAGTCGGCGGCACGCCACGCTCGGGCCCCCCACGTTGGGCAAGAGACGCCCGAGGGCGTCTGCTGCTCCCAGCAGCCGGGGCTCGAGGAGCTTGAAGTGCTCCTCGAAACCCCACCGCCCATCGATCACCAGCCCCAGATACTTCATCTGGGGCTTCAGACCGACCCTCTCGCCCTCCACAACGATCGACGCGCCCGCTGACGGCCGTCTCCGAGGCCCATGGAACACCATGGCCTCGGTCTTGTGGAGGGCTACCTCCAAGCCCAACGTCCGTATCCGCCGCACTATATGGCTGACGAACACGGACGCCAGGCGCTGGACATCCTCCAGCCGCGTCCCCCGGACGGTGACGAGCGTGTCGTCTGCATAGCAGAACGACCGCACCATCGGGGGGAGGCCACACCGGAGGACGTAGTCGTAACCGACGTTCCACAACAGGGGGCCGAGGACCGACCCCTGTGGAACGCCGCGGGACACCCTGTGACGGCCAAGCTCGCCGCCACGTCCCACGTACGCTACGTCCCGGTCCCTCAAATAGTCTCCCACTATTCGGCGCAGATATGGAGGCATTTGATGGAAAAGAAGCGCCTCCATAATGACGCCGAAGGGGAGACTATTGAAGGCGTTGCGGATGTCCAGCGACACCGCCAACACCATCTCCCGCCTCTCAACGGACTCTTCTACAAGAGTCCGGAGATCAGACAGGGCGTCAATTGTCGACCGCCCCGTCCGGAAGCCGTATTGGGCCTCGGAGAGGTCGGGGCCCGTTCCCCCTCCCAGCTGCTGGACTATTCGGGAAGCGATGATCTTCTCGAAGACCTTCCCGATTTCATCCAGCAGCACAATGGGGCGATATGCCGAGGGGTCATCCGCCGGACGCCCCTCTTTGCGTAGCAGGCATAGCGCCCCCTCCTTCCACACTTTGGGGAACTGTGCGAACTTCAGACTAGCGTCGCACAGTTCCCTGGCCCTGGCCCCAAGATGTTTAAGGGCCAGGTCCAACACCCGCTTCGGGACGCCGTCAGGTCCCGGTGCCGTCTTTCGCCCCTTTAGACGGGCGACGGCGTCCTTCCACTCCTCCTCATCAATAAGAGGAGGAGGATCACTCCCTCCCTCCTCATCCGGAGCTGGCGGGGCCATCCGAGGGGGAACAAAACCCTCCTCGGCCGGGGGAAACAGTGCCCCGATGACCGACCCCAGGAGGTCGGGATCCATCGTCTCCGTGAGGGGCGCGCCGCGCGCTCTGAGCTGGTTGCGCGCCAGCTTATACGGCCGCCCCCACGGATCCCGATCCAGACCCTGCAACTGCTCTTCTCTGGATACCTCCTTTGAGGAGGCAATCGCAGTCTGCAGGGTCTTCTTCGACTGCCTGTACAGCTCGTACAGGCGGTCTTCCTCCTGACGGTCCCTCACGCGGCGCCGGCGGGCCCTAGTGTAGGCCCGCCTTTGGACACTGCAGTCATCCCTCATGACTGCAATGTCCTGGGACCACCAGTGAACTTCACGGCGGTCCCGCGGAGGCTGCGCCCGAGGCATAGAAGCCTGGCACACCTCCGTTAAAGCGCCGCGGAGACGGCGAGCTGATTCGTCGACGTCCGGACCGGACATCGGACGCGAGAACCAGTCTTCAAATATCGCCGTCTCGTTCGCCAGCTCCGGCTTGAGCCTGCTGAGCGCCCAGCGAGGAGGCCGTCCACCGCTTGTGGGCTGTGGGGGCCTTTGGTGCAGGGTGGAGCTCTCGAATCGGATGTATCGATGATCCGAGAGAGTCTCCACGTCCTGCACTACCCTCCAGCCGCTGATCGTGCGCGCGAGGGCTGGGGTGGCGAACGACACGTCCACCACCGAGCCTCCGTTGTGTCGCACGCACGTGTGGACTGCGCCCCTGTTGAGGAGCGACAGCCCAGCAGCGGCTGCCCACTGCTCCACAGCCTGGCCCCTCTGGTCGGTCGCTGGACAACCCCAGACGACCGACTTGGCGTTCAGGTCTCCAAGGACGAGAACCTGACGCGGGGCCGCCCTCCTGATAGCTACGCCGACGACTCCGAGGAACGCCTCGAAGTCGGCGAGCGGTCTATTTGGGGAAAAGTAGACAGAGACTACTACCATTTCCCCCCAAACGACCGCCGCGTACCCAGCACCCCTCTCATAAATTGAGGGGGGTGTATAACCTGGGGCCGCGCGTACCATCACGGCGACAGAGTCGCAAGTGTCCCCCACCCAGTTGGGCTGGTTGGGGACAAAGTACGGCTCTGACACCGCCGCCACATCCACTGACCACTCTGCCAGGCTCTGGTGTAGCAAATCCTGAGCCCTGGTAGAGTGGTTCAGGTTCACCTGCAGAAAGTTGATATGGGGCCGTCTTAACATTGTTCGACCACCATATCAACCTCCTCGGGCCCCGTTTGGGGCGCCCTCTGTGTGGCGGGGGCGGCCTGGCGAGCTGGACGCGCCGGCAACTTGCCCTTGGCCAGGGGAGGCTTACAACTGCGCCCCCCCATAACGTGGCCTGCCGGTCGCTTGGCAGCGGCACACACGGCACAGTGGGGCTTCGCGCTACAATCGAAGCCCCTGTGCCCCTCCTTACCGCACCGGAAGCAGAGGTTGCTCCGGTCGGTTTTTGAAGGGCAGCTCGCTCTGGCGTGCCCCACCTGCATGCACCGGAAGCACCGGTCGGAACGGGCCTCCAGTGCTCTGACGTTGGCCGCGCTGAACCCTATCAGCAGGCGGCCGGCGTCCACGACCTTCTTAGCAGCGGCGACCGGGCACGACACGACTGTCGAGCCAAAGCCGTCAGGGCCGTAGCGGATGGGGCGCACCTTCACAGCGTCCACACCACATCCACCCTTGGCCGCGATCTTTGCGGCCAAGTGCGCCTCCATCACCGACTCATCCAGACCGCCCACCCTCAATTCTGCGGTTTTGGTGGGCCGGATGACCGTGGCCATGCCCTCAAGGGCCTCCCTCATCTTGCCGGCCAGCTGGTCGGCCTTTTCGGCAGAGGCCTTGCCCGAGATCTCAATGATCTTCGACCCGGTCATGGTGTTTCGGCACCGACGGTTTGGGATATCCATCCCGTCGATGTCGACCGAGTCTCGGGCTTTGGCCAGCGCGTCGGCGTAGGTGACCCCCTTCTCAACCGCTTCGGGAGTGAGGGTCACCACAACTGCCGCCGACTTCGGCGCAACCAGCTTGGTCCTTTGACCGGCCTTACGGGCCTTCTTAGCAGGAGCAGTGGCGGGCGGGGCTGAGGTGTTATTTGGCCTCCGCCGAGGCGCCTTCTGCTGCTTGGCCGCCGCCGAGTAAGATTGGCGGGGCGGAGCCTGCTCCGGAGGGGCCGATGTTGTTGCCTTCCTCCTCTTCCTTTGGCGCTTTTTGCGCGACTCCTGGGTCGTCCATTCCGGATCTGCCTCAACCGGGGGAGGCGCTTTGGCAGCACCCCGGGAGGTGGATGGAACGACCGCAGGAGGTCCAGCTTTCTTCGCCTGTTTTGGCGGAGGATCAGGCTTTTTGGCCGCCACCTTGCCCTTTTTAGCCGGCACTGCTGGTATGGCCGGCTTGGCTTTCCCCTTGGTAATGGGGGGCGCGGGCGCAGCTGCTGCAGCTGCTTTTTTGCGGTCCGCCGCGAGCGGCGGTCGCAGGCTCTTTGCCGGCAGCAGGCGATCCTCCAGGCCCTCCAGGCGAGCATTAAGCATGGCCCCGAATGTTCGGGCCAGCCTAGCTTCAAATGCCTGGAGGGCATCCGGCTCCTCGTAGGCGGCCTTGTTTTTGCCGCGGCCAGTCTCCTCCTGTATAATGACCGTCGGCGAGAGGGGCCTTGGAGGAGGGCAGTCTGTCTCCATTGAGGCCAGTGAGGGCAGAACCTCAGGAACCTCAGGGAGAGTGGGGGGAGGAGAGATACACTTCTTCCCACCCTTAAGCTCCCTCACCTCTGCAGACAGAGCTGCTACACACTTTGTGAGGTCTGCCAGTTGCTCCTGCAGCCTCACATTCTCCGCCTTAAGTATGCGGGTGTCCTCCGAGATGTTTTTTGAGGACACCTCGCGGAAACTATCCATGATGGACTGCGCCGCTTTCTTTAAAGCCTTTTGGAAGGGGCCCTGGAGGTGCGAGGACTTTTTAGCCACCTCCACTATGACCGCACAGTCCGCCTTCACCACCTCCTCGATGTCGAGGGTGGTCTTCAGGTCCGGATCTGTGGGTGTAGGGGCCTCACCTTCCATTCTGCTAGTGTAGAACGCAGCCCTGGTCTCGTAGGCGCGGCGCTCCATGTCGGCCACCTCCCGGTCCATCGCGATCTGCTGCTCCTCACGCTTTGCAGCGTTGAGCTCGCGCTTGGCCTGGGCAAGACCGACATACTCCCCAGTTGTGGGGGGTCTCCCGCGACCACGTTGAGCCGGCTTCTTGGGATCGTCCTCAGATGAGTCCGATAGAGCCGCCGACTTTTTGTCCCCCTTAGATGTTTTGGGGGGACGCTTCCTCTTCAGCGAACCAGTGAGCGTGTCGACGCTGATAGAGCTGTCATCTGACACATCGCTGCACTGGTCGCTTTTCAGTCCTCTTTTGGGATAAGGGGAGGTGCGGGCTAGGCCCTTGCTGCGAGCCGACACTGCCGGCGAGCTGGCACGACTCCCCTTTTTCTTCATGGAAGAAGATTTTTGACTTGCGACGGAGTCAACGGCCGATTTCATTGAAACCGCCGATGAGTCGGACTCGACGTCGATATCCCATTCCTTCCTTGCTGCAGACACGCTGCGCGATCGCGCGGCGGTTGGCGGTGTACTGCCAGCAGCGCTGGACGAACTGAAGGTGAGCTTCAGCCCGCCCGTCTCCAACTCAACTCTGCCCTTCTCGGGCCCACCCAAAAGGCTCAGCGAAGCAGCCTCCGCTTGCCCTGCACACATCTCTCGGTCCCCACTGTCCTTCCCTTTGGGGTTGGACACTCCACTACTACCCACGACGGATCTGTAAACAGACTCCGCCGACTTCTGCGAAACGTCTTTTAAAAATTTATGATTCAACTTTGACATTAATCCCACGAGTAGAGAACAATTATTGGTCACCCCGTGCAGTGGCCTCATACACGGGGAACCCTACATACTGTCAAGGGCGGGGAATATTGACAGGTTTTAACGAGTTTTCTCTCGGGTTTTATAGTGTGTCCTTCACGCGGCCGGCCGGTTAAGGCAAGCCCTCGCTCCACCACGGAACCCGCGTACCCCACAACGCCGCGAGTGGGGGTCGTTGCAGAGACCGCAGTGGTTTACGATGATCGGAGGCTGGCGTGGGCCCCCGTTGCACCGCTTTCGCGGTGCTCCCCTTTCCCCCCGTTGCGACCTGATAACCCTTAAGGGGCGGCCGTCTTTGTGTTACTCCTCTCAAAGCTGCTCAGAAGGAGCAGCGAGCTGTGCGGCCCAAAGTAGGCACGCACATAGGAGTTGCAGGGCCCAGAAGGGGCTCCCGCCTTGCCAGATGTTAGCCGATTGGGCCCAACCTTCTCCGAACGGAGAATGTTGGAACCACTCGTTGCCCAGGATGCAACCTAACCTTTTTTTTTTTTTTTTTTTTTTTTTTTGACGGAGTGGAAATCTGCTAACAGACGCATCAGCGGGCAAAAGGGGTCCCGCTGTCCCGCTGGCTGTACGAGGCTCTTGCTAAGACTCTGTTCCAGGGCCGAAGCCCTAGAGAAAGCGAGTATAGGCCGACTCGGTAAAACCACTCCGATGTCCTCTCGTCACCTTGGAACCAGCAAACCAGCGATCATCGCGTCGTCCTCATCTGAGGAAGACGCATCGAACGCCGGAATGCCGGAGCCTGACGAGGTCATGGGAACCCTTTCGGACACTTCCACAACCCCGTCGGTTTGCTCGCCCAAATGGGCGAGCCCCTCTCCCGCCCCTGGTGGGGGGCGGGTGACCACCCTCGAAAACGATGGGCGGACACACCTGACCCGTCCTTACAGACGGGTCGCCGACGCGCCGGGACATACGGAGCGTCGGCCCTCAGTGGGGACCCGTGCAATGCACGGTCAAAGCCCCCCCTAGAGCTCGGACCGCGCTGGTTCCCCACAGGAGGCGTCTGCGGCGGCACGGATCTGCCAGAGGGCCATGCCCCCCGGCCCGCTCCGCGCCCTCCGCTGACCACCTCCCCAGGACCCCTCGCCACCGAGCATGGACAGAACCACGGTCGGCAGAGAGAGGTCCGCGCCAATCACAGCGACCAATGCGGAGCGCAGGACATCGAACGCAGAGCACACCACTAGGGCGCGCAGTGCCGCGTCCCCCGCCGCCCCGCAACGGTGGCACCGCGGGGTCAGCCCTCTCCCGATCCGGTGCAAACAGCGTCCGAACAAACCATGTCCAGACAGTATCCGCATCAGATGGTACGCGAGCGACCCATGGCGCCGCTCCGCCCATGCCCGGAGGACGGGACGCAAGGCCTCCAAACCACGCATTCGCGCAGCCGAGACCCCTTGCCCAGACCCCCAAACTATAGGCGGAACGCCTCCTCTCGTGCTCCCTCAAGAGCAGAGCGCCTCCCTTGGGGGCCAGGCGACCGCCGCCGGCCCCCTTCTCCGCTCTCTGTCGCTGCTTTCGCTGGTAGACGAAAAGACACAACAAATCGCGAAGCCCGCCTGCCCTTCTTTGGTGACCCGGACCCCGACTCAGCTTCCGACTCCGACCACGAATCTGACCCGACTCGGACTCCGACCCTCACATACACTTCCCAACCCTCGACACTCGGCACTCGATGCTCGACACTCGACGCTCGACGTTCGATACCCGAAGTCGTGTCCTACAACAAAAACCCACAAAGACGGCGCTCAGAAGGAGCGCCGCCGAGACTCCTCTCAAAGCTGCTCAGAAGGTGCAGCGAGTTGAGCGGCCCAGAGTAGGCACGCACATAGGAGAGGCAGGGCCCCCAAAGGGGGCTCCTGCCTTGCCAGATGTTAGCCGACTGGGTCCAACTTTCTCATACGGAGGCCGTTGGAACCACTCGTTGCCCAGGATGCACCACGTGGAGGTATCTGACTCGCACCCCATGCAACCTAACCTAACCTAACCTTTTTTTTTTTTTTTTTTTTTTTTGACGGAGTGGAAATCTGCTAACAGACGCATCAGCGGGCAAAAGGGGTCCCGCTGTCCCGCTGGCTGTACGAGGCTCTTGCTAAGACTCTGTTCCAGGGCCGAAGCCCTAGAGAAAGCGAGTATAGGCCGACTCGGTAAAACCACTCCGATGTCCTCTCGTCACCTTGGAACCAGCAAACCAGCGATCATCGCGTCGTCCTCATCTGAGGAGAATCGAACGCATCGAACGCCGGCATGCCGGATCCTGACGAGGTCATGGGAACCCTTTCGGACACTTCCACAACCCCGTCGGTTTGCTCGCCCAGATGGGCGAGCCCCGCTCCCGCCCCTGGTGGGGGGCGGGTGACCACCCTCGAAAACGATGGGCGGACACACCTGACCCGTCCTTACAGACGGGTCGCCGACGCGCCGGGACATACGGAGCGTCGGCCCTCAGTGGGGACCCGTGCAATGCACGGTCAAAGCCCCCCCTAGAGCTCGGACCGCGCTGGTTCCCCACAGGAGGCGTCTGCGGCGGCACGGATCCGCCAGAGGGCCATGCCCCCCGGCCCGCTCCGCGCCCTCCGCTGACCACCTCCCCAGGACCCCTCGCCACCGAGCATGGACAGAACCACGGTCGGCAGAGAGAGGTCCGCGCCAATCACAGCGACCAATGCGGAGCGCAGGATATCGAACGCAGAGCACACCACTAGGGCGCGCTGTGCCGCGTCCCCCGCCGCCCCGCAACGGTGGCACCGCGGGGTCAGCCCTCTCCCGATCCGGTGCAAACAGCGTCCGAACAAACCATGTCCAGACAGTATCCGCATCAGATGGTACGCGAGCGACCCATGGCGCCGCTCCGCCCATGCCCGGAGGACGGGACGCAAGGCCTCCAGACCACGCATTCGCGCAGCCGAGACCCCTTGCCCAGACCCCCAAACTATAGGCGGAACGTCTCCTCTCGTGCTCCTTCAAGAGCAGAGCGCCTCCCTTGGGGGCCAGGCGACCACCGCCGGCCCCCTTCTCCGCTCTCTGCCGCTGCTTTCGCTGGTAGACGAAAAGACACAACAAATCGCGAAGCCCGCCTGCCCTTCTTTGGTGACCCGGACCCCGACTCAGCTTCCGACTCCGACCACGAATCTGACCCGACTCGGACTCCGACCCTCACAAACACTTCCCAACCCTCGACACTCGGCACTCGATGCTCGACACTCGACGCTCGACGTTCGATACCCGAAGTCGTGTCCTACAACAAAAAACCCACAAAGACGGCGCTCAGAAGGAGCGCCGCCGAGACTCCTCTCAAAGCTGCTTAGAAGGTGCAGCGAGTTGAGCGGCCCAGAGTAGGCACGCACACAGGAGAGGCAGGGCCCCAAAAGGGGGCTCCTGCCTTGCCAGATGTTAGCCGACTGGGTCCAACTTTCTCCACGGAGACCGTTGGAACCACTCGTTGCCCAGGATGCACCACGTGGAGGTATCTGACTCGCACCCCAACCTAACCTAACCTAACCTAACCTAACCTAACCTAACCTAACCTAACCTAACCTAACCTAACCTAACCTAACCTAACCTTTTTTTTTTTTTTTTTTTTTTTTTTTTTTTTTTTTTTTTAACGGAGTGAAAGATCTGCAAACAGACGCATCAGCGGGCAATGAGGGGTCCCGCTGGCTGTCCGAGGATGGCCAAGACTCTGTTCCAGGGCCGAAGCCCTAGAAAAAGCGAGCCGTGGCCGACTCGGTAAAAAAAAAAAAAAAAAAAAAAAAAACACTCCGATGTCCTCTCGTCACCTTGGGACCAGCAAACCGGCGATCATCGCGTCGTCCTCATCTGAGGAGGACGCATCGAACGCCGGCATGGTGGGGCCTGACGAGGTCATGGGAACCCTTTCGGACACTTCCACAACCCCGTCGGTGACTGCTCGCCCTGTAGACGGGCGAGCCCCTCCTCCGCCCCTGATGGGGGCGGGTGACCGCCCTCGAAAACGATGGGCGGACACACTTGACCCGTCATTTGGTGAGACGGGTCGCCGACGCGCCGGGACATACGGAGCGTCGGCCCTCAGTGGGGACCTGTGCAATGCACGGTCGGAGCCCCCCCTAGGGCTCGGACCGCGCTGGTTCCCCACCGGATGGAGAAGGCGCTGGTATTGCCGCCTTCTCCGAAGGAGGCGTCTGCGGCGGCACGGATTTGCCAGGGGGTCATCCTCCCTGGCCCGTTCCGCCTCCTCCTTCAGCGTCATGACGTCGACGCAGAAGGAGTTGACCGCCTCCCAGGACCTCTCGCTACCGAGCATGGACAGAACCACGGTCGGCAGGGAGAGGTCCGCGCCAATCACAGTGACCAATGCGGAGCGCTGGACACCGAACGCAGAGCACACCGTTAGGGTGTGTTGCGCCGTGTCCTCCGCCGCTCCGCAATGGTGGCACTGTGGGGTCGGCTCTCTTCCGATCCGGTGCAAATAGCGTCCGAACGAACCATGTCCGGACAGTACCTGCACCAGATGGTATGTGAGCGACCCATGGCGCCGCTCCGCCCACGCCTTGAGGACGGGGCGTAGGGCCTCGAGGCTACGCGTTTGCGTAGCTGAGGCCCCTTCGCCCAGGTCCTCAGACCATAGGCGGAACACATCCTCACGCGCTTCATCGAGCGCAGCACGCCTCTCTTGGGGGGGCCAGTCGATCGCCACTGGCCCGCTCCTCCGCTCGCTGCCGGTACGCTACAGCGAGCACCTCCGCCACCAGCTCCCACGGGGGCGTCCCCGCGAGAGCGCACGCCACTTTCCGGGACACCGTTCGGTAGCCCCGGATCGCCCGCAGCGCCATTGCGCGCTGGGCCCGCTGAAGGGAGGCGGTCGCGTGTGGGCTAAGACTGTCAGCCCACACCGGCGCCCCATACAGTGCCATGGAGCGCACTATGCCGCCGTAAAGTCGACGGCAGCTGGCGCTCGGGCCTCCCACATTGGGCAGAAGACGGCCCAGCGCATCTGCGGCTTTTAGCAGCCGAGGCTCGAGGAGCTTGAAATGCTCCTCGAAGCCCCACCGCCCGTCGATCACAAGCCCCAAATATTTCATCTGGGGCCTGAGACCGACCCTCGCACCCTCCACAGAGATCGACGCACCCGAAGACGGCCGTCTCCGAGGCCCATGGAACACCATGGCCTCGGTCTTGTGGAGGGCCACCTCCAAGCCCAACGTCCGTATCCGCCGCACGATATGGCTGACGAACACGGACGCCAGGCGCTGGACATCCTCCAGCCGCGTCCCCCGGACGGTGACGAGCGTGTCGTCTGCGTAGCAAAACGACCGCACCGCCGGGGGGAGGCCACACCGCAGGACGTAATCGTAGCCGACGTTCCATAGCAAGGGGCCTAAAACTGACCCCTGCGGAACGCCGCGGGACACCCTGTGACGGCCAAGTTCGCCGTCCCGTCCCACATACGTTACGTCCCGGTCCCTCAAGTAGTCTCCCACTATTCGGCGCAGATATGGAGGCATTCGATGGTAGTGAAGCGCCTCCATGATGACGCCGAAGGGGAGACTATTAAAAGCATTGGCGATGTCCAAGGACACCGCCAAAACTACCTCCCGTCTCTCGACGGACTCCTCCACCAAAGCCCGGAGATCGGACAGGGCGTCGATCGTCGACCGCCCCGTCCGGAAGCCATATTGGGCCTCAGAGAGGTCGGGGCCCGTTCCCCCTCCCAGCTGCTGGACTATTCGGGAGGCGATGATTTTTTCAAACACCTTCCCGATTTCGTCCAGCAGCACTATTGGGCGATACGCCGAGGGGTCGTCGGACGGGCGACCCTCCTTGCGCAGCAGGCATAGCGCCCCCTCCTTCCACGCTTTGGGAAACTGTGCGAAGCGGAGACTGGCGTCACACAGTTCCCTCGCCCTGCCTTCTAAATGCTTGAGGGCCAGGTCGAGCACCCTCTTCGGGACACCGTCTGGTCCCGGGGCCGTCTTGCGTCCCTTAAGACGGGCAGTGGCGTCATCCCACTCGTCGTCCTCAATAAGAGGGGGAGCGCTCTCGCCCTCCTCGTCAGGAGACGGCAGAGCCATATGAGGGGGAACGAAACCCTCCTCGGCCGGGGGAAACAATCCCTCGACGACCGACCCCAGGAGGTCGGGATCCATTGTTTCCGTGAGGGGCGCGCCGCGCGTTCTTAGCTGGTTGCGCGCCAGCTTATACGGCCGCCCCCACGGATCCCGATCCAGACCCTGCAGCTGCTCCTCTCTGGATGCCTCTTTCGAGGAGGCGATCGCAGTGTGCAGGGTCTTCTTCGACTGTTGGTACACCTCGTACAGTCGGTCCTCCTCTGGTCGGTTCCTCACGCGGCGCCGACGGGCTCTAGTATAGGCCCGTCTATGGACGCTACAGTCCACCCTCTTGGCCGCGATGTCCTGGGACCACCAGTGGACTTCGCGGCGGTCCCGCGGAGGCTGCGCCCGAGGCATAGAGGCCTCGCACACCTCCGTCAAAGCGCCTCGGAGACGGCGAGCTGACTCGTTAACGTCCGGACCGGACATCGGACTTGAGAGCCAGCTCTCGAAAATCGCCGTCTCCTCTGCCAGCTCCGGTTTGAGCCGACTAAGCGCCCAACGAGGAGGCCGGCCTCGGCTCATGGGCGGTGCAGCCCGCTGATGCGGGGTGGAGATCTCGAACCGGATGTAGCGGTGGTCCGAGAGACTCTCCACATTCTGCACTACCCTCCAGCCGTTAATTGTGCGAGCGAGGGCTGGAGTGGCGAACGACACGTCCACCACCGAGCCGCCGTTATGCCGCACGCATGTGTGGACTGCGCCCCTGTTCAGGAGCGACAGCCCAGCGGCAGCTGCCCACAACTCAACCGCCTGGCCCCGTGCGTCGGTCGCTGGGTTGCCCCAGACGACCGACTTTGCGTTCAGGTCTCCGAGGAAGAGAACCTGCCGCGGGGCCGCCCTTCGGATGGCTACGCCGACGATGTCCAAAAAATTTTGGAATTCGGCGAGCGGTCTGTTTGGGGAGAAATAGGTCGAGAATATGACCATATCCTCCCAAACGACCGCCGCGTACCCAGCACCCCGCTCATAGATTGAGGGGGGTGTGTGACCTGGGGCCGCACGCACCATCATGGCGGCAGAGCCGCTTGTGTCCCCGACCCAGTTGGGCTGGTTGGGGATGAAATACGGCTCTGATACCGCCGCCACATCCACTGACCACTCCGCCAGGCTCTGATGTAGCAGGTCCTGAGCCCTGGCGGTGTTGTTCAGGTTAACCTGAAGGAAGTTGATATGAGGTCGTCCTGACATTACTCGACCGTCATATCAACCTCCTTTTGCCCCGTTTGGGGCGCCGTCTGCGTGGAAGGGGCAGCCTGGCGGGCAGGGCGCGCCGGCAATTTTCCCCTGGCCAGAGGGGGCTTACAGCTACGCCCCCCCATGACATGATTTGCCGGCCGACGCGCGGCGGAACACACGACACAGTGGGGCTTTGCGCTACATTCGTAGCCCTTGTGTCCCGCCTTGCCGCACCGGAAGCACAGGTCGCTCCGGTCGGTGCTCGAGGAGCAGCAAGCCCTCGCGTGCCCCACCTGCATGCATCGGAAGCACCGGGCAGAACGGGCTTCCAATGCTTGGACACTGGCCGCGCTGAAGCCTATCAATAGGCGGCCGGCGTCAACGACCTTTTTGGCAGCGGCCATCGGGCACGACACGACCGTCGTACCCAAGCCGCCGGGGCCATCCCGGATGGGCCGCACCTTGACGTCTGTGACGCCACATCCGCCTTTAGCCGCGATAGTTGCGGCGAGGTGCGTCTCAGTCACGGACTCGTCTAGTCCGCCCACCCTGATTTCCGCGGACTTCGTGGGCCGGACGACCGTGGCTATGTCCGCGAGAGCCTCCCTCATCTTTTCCGCCAAGCGGTCCGCCTTCTCGCCGGATTCAGCGCCGGAGATCTCTATTATTTTGGACCCAGCGACGGTGTTTCGGCAGCGACGGTTGGGGATATCCATACCGTCGATGTCGACCAGGTCCCGGGCCCGAATCAGCGCATCGGCATATGAGACTCCCTTCTCCACCGCCTCGGGAGTGAGGGTCACCAATACAGCTGCCGACTTTGGCACAGCAAGTTTGGCCTTTCGGCCAGTTGCGCGAGCCTTCCTGGCAGGAGCAGTGGACGGGGCCTTATTAGGCTCCCGCCGAGGCGCTCTCGGCTGCTTGGCCGCCGCCGAATATGACTGACGGGGTGGGGCCTGCTCCGGAAGGGCGGATGTTTTGCCCTTCCTCTTCCTCCTGCGGCGCTTTTTCCGTGTCTCCTGCGTCGACCACTCCGATTCTGCTCCAATCGGGACCTCGACCGGGGGAGGCGCTTTTACAGCTGCACCCCGGGAGGTGGACGGGACGACCGCTGGAGGTCCAGCCTTCTTGGTCCGCTTCGGCGGGGGATCGGGCTTTTTGCCCGCCGCCTTGCCCTTGGCCGGCTTGGTCTGCCCTTTAGGAGCAGGGGGCGTCGGAGCTGCTGCGGCTTTGCGATCCGCCGCAAGCGGCGGTCGCAGGCTCTTGGCCGGCAGCAGTCGGCTCTCCAGACCCTCCAGACGAGCATTCAGCATGGCCCCGAAAGTTCGGGCCAGCTTAGCTTCGAAAGCCTGAAGAGCGTCCGACTCATCAACCGCAGTCTTTGTCCTGCCGCGGCCAGCCGTCTCCCGCACGGTGACAATCGGGGAGAGGGGCCTTGGAGGAGGGCAGTCCGTTTCCATTGAATCCATGGATGAGGGAACCTCGGGGAGCGTAGGGGGAGAAGATCCGGACTTCCTCCCGCTCTTGAGGTCCCTAACCTCGGCAGACAGAACTGCCACGCTCTTGGTGAGGTCTGCCAGCTGTTGCTGCAGCCTCACGTTCTCCGCTTTTAGAATACGAGTGTCCTCCGAGATGGATTTGGAGGACACTTCGCGGAAGCAGTCCAAGATCGATTGGGACGCCTTTTTAAGCGCCTTCTGGAAGGGGCCCTGGAGGTGCGAAGACTTCTTCGCAACCTCCACTATGACCGCACAGTCCGCCTTCACCACCTCCTCGATGTCGAGGGCGGTTTTCAGGTCCGGATCTGTGGGTAGGGCCTCATCTTCCGTCCGACTGGCGTAGTAGGACGCTCGAGTGTCGATGGCGCGGCGCTCCATGTCAGCCACCTCCTGGTCCAACGCGATCTGCTGCTCTTCACGCCTTGCAGCGTTGAGCTCGCGCTTGGCCTGGGCAAGGCCGACATACTCCCCAGTGGTGGGGGGTCGCCCGCGACCGCGCGGAACCGTCTTTTTCGTCGGACCGTTCTCCGACGAGTCCGAGTTGGACGAATTGCTCTTGTCCCCCTTAGATGTTTTGGGGGGACGCTTCCTCTTTAATGGGCCAGTGAGGGTGTCAGTACTGACACAACTGTCGTCCGACATCTCGCTGCACTGGTCCTGGTTCTTCTTCCTTCGTCCTCGCATGGGATAAGGGGAGGTGCGGGATTCACCCCTGCTGCTGCAAACCGACAATGCCGGTGAGCTTGCACGACTCCCCTTTCGGTATACGTCCGATTTTGATTTAAGGACGGAGTCCACGGCTGATCTCATTGAGACCACCGATGAGTCGGACTCAACGTCCTTTTCCCCTTCATTGGGTGTAGCGAGCAAAACCGCCACACTTTTAGCCCTCACGGCCGAAGAGCTGCGCGATCGCGCGGCTATCGGCGTGGAAACGTCATGCCTCCGAGCATCGGGCGTCTTAAACGTCAGTTTGAATCCGACTGACGCCTCCATCTCACCGGTAGCCTGTTTTCCAACTGCCGGCCCGGATACCGGCAGTGGCCTGCTCTCAACAGGTTCACATCTCCCTTTCCTCCCTCTTGCGCCCACTTGCGCAATCACGCCAGGTAGAATTTTGCCCCCCCCAGAAACGGTGGGGCAGCCTGAGACCGAGGCGGCCTCAGGGAGGGATTCTCCCGCCTCCCGGCGGGTACCCTCCTGGGGTAGTATCTCTTGAATTCTACTTGTCATGATTATTTTTGACAATTTGCGGGTTGTCATCCCCCTCCAAACGATGACACTTTAGGGGCTGCCCTTCCCCGGACCAAAAGAGGTCACCCACGCGTCGTCCACACGCCGAGGGCGCCCTATATACTGTCGGGGGCGGGAGGTACCGACAGGTTTTTAGCCGGTGTTCTCCGGGGTGTTATTGAGTTTTCCTTCTCTTGGCCGTTTGGCCTCCGGTCTGCCCGATCGCAGCGTACCCACGGCGCCAAAGGTGGGGTCGTTGCCGCAAAAGGGCAGATAACGACTTCGGGGTTGGCGTACACCCCGGTTGCACCGCTCTCACCGGTGCCCCCTTCCCCCCCGTGCGACCTGATAACCCTTAAGGGGCGGCCGTCTTTGTGTTACTCCTCTCAAAGCTGCTCAGAAGGAGCAGCGAGCTGTGCGGCCCAAAGTAGGCACGCACATAGGAGTCGCAGGGCCCAGAAGGGGCTCCCGCCTTGCCAGATGTTAGCCGATTGGGCCCAACCTTCTCCGAACGGAGAATGTTGGAACCACTCGTTGCCCAGGATGCACCACGTGGAGGTATCTGACTCGCACCCCAACCTAACCTAACCTAACCTGCAAGGCCCGGGAGGTGTGTGGGGTTGGTCACCTGATGGGCTGTGACCGACCCACTAAACCGCCCGACATCCGTCTACCGCTTTTGCGGAACCCCGAGCACTCAATGGAGCCATTCGCAGTCCGCGCGGTCGCCCCCTAGGGCCCACCACTTTGGCCCGTCGGCCACTGAAGGCGCCATACCTCCCGGATGTGAGAGGGGCGCCTTCTCTCCTGGAGGCTAAGTCGCGGGGAGTGTGGGGGAGATGGTGACCCCCACCCCCGCGTTGGGCTACGATGGGTGCAACAACCCATGCAGCCGCCTCCGACGGCCCGTTCGCCTGCGTCTTGACGCAGCAGATAACGGGTCGTCCTCCCTCGCCCTCTCCGCCTCCTCTTTCCGCGAGATAACAATCTCACAGAAGGAGGCAAAGGCGTCCCACGACCTTCTGCTGGTGAGAATGGCGTTGGCCACTGTCGCCAGCGTCAGGTCAGGTCCGTTGACAGCGAGCAGCTCCTGACGTTCGCTGCTGAACGCCGGGCACACCTCCAAAGTGTGTAGGGCCGTGTCTGCCGCGGCCCCGCACTGGTGGCATGCCTCAGACTCCTCACGACCGATCCTCGACAGGTAGCTGCCAAAACAGCCATGCCCTGTCATAACCTGGGAGGTACGGAACGTGAGGGTCCCCTCCTTGCGACCGACCCATCGCTCCAGGACGGGCCGGATCGCTCCGATGGTCCAGTGGCCGGCACTTGGGTTCTCCAAGCGTGCACGCCATCGCTCCATCACTACTTCTTGAGCGTCTTCACGCCACCTAGCTGCCTGCTCGGGCACGACTCGTTCGCCGAGACTACGCAATTCAGCCCCTTGCTCGTACACCGCAGCAAGTACGCTCGCCTCCAGGTCCCATGGAGGGGTGCCCGCAAGGACACATGCCGCCTCGTATGACACGGTGCGGTAGCCACGAATGGCCCTGATAGCCATGACCCGCTGAGGTCTTCGTAGCAGGGCCTTGTTTTTGGCATTCAGGGCGTCTACCCACACCGGTGCCCCATACAGAGCCATCGAGCGTATCACTCCGGTGTACAACCGTCGTGCACTGCCACTCGGCCCGCCAAGATTTGGCAGAAGACTGCCCAACGCCCCTGCTGCTCTTACCAGTTTTGGCGACTGACGACTGAAATGTTCGACGAAATTCCATTTGCTGTCTAGAGTCAAGCCAAGGTAGCGCATGCATGGGCTGATACCAACCCGGACACCATCTATATGCAAGTGCGCCTCTGGAGGAGGGCGCCTGCGAGCCCCAAAGAAAAATAGAGCCTCCGTCTTCTCAAGAGCGACTCGAAGTCCCAACATTTCGATCCTACGAACCAGATGCGTGACCCCAGCTGAGGCCAGCACGGTCGCGTCTGGGAAGGTGTCTGCTCGAGCCGTCACGAGTGTGTCGTCAGCATAGCACACCACTTTTAGTCCCCGCATCAAGGCGCCTCTCAACGCCCAGTCGTAGCCGACGTTCCACAGGAGCGGCCCAAGAACCGACCCCTGTGGGACCCCGCACGACACTGCACGACTACGCAATTGCCCATCTCTGCCTTGGTATGTAACTGTTCGCCCCCTTAGGTAGTTTTGGAGGATGCGCACTAAGTAGTGGGGCACCCCGTGGTAGCGGAGCGCCTCCCCAATGCATTCGAACGGCAGGCTATTAAATGCGTTGGCGATATCGAGTGATACCGCCAGCACTACTGCACCTTGCGCAACGGCCTCTTGCGAGTGCGCTTTAACATCCAAGATGGCGTCCACCGTGGAACGACCCTCTCTAAACCCGTACTGGCATGAAGCCAAGTCCGGGCCTACCGAACCTAGATGGTTGTTGATTCGGCGGGCCAGTACGCGCTCAAAAAGCTTACTGGCTTCGTCCAGTAGGACGATTGGCCGGTATGCCGAGGGCGAATCCAGTGGACGCCCCTCCTTCCTAAGGAGCACGAGCCTTCCGGTCTTCCAACGTGCAGGAAATTGTCCCGATGACAAACAGGCGTCTAGAAGCACCCGGAGACGTTCTTCCAGAACTTCTTCGGCCATCACCCAGGCACACCCAGGGATGCCGTCCGGACCCGGAGCCGTCTTCTTGGCCCGAAGCCTCAGAAAGGCCGCACCCAACTCACCAGATGAGACTGGCGGTATCTGGGTATTGGCGTGGGAATCATTCCGAGGCGGGGCCATTCGAGGGGGCTCAAACACGGCTCTCTCCGGGAAGAGGGAGCAGATGATGGACTCCAATAGAGGAGGCTCGAGAGACTCGGTCAGAGGGGGACCTACGTTGCGGAGTTTTCCACGAACGGAACGATACGGTCGCCCCCACGGATCTTGGTTGAGCGTCTCGAGCATTTCTTCCCGGGCCGTGTCTTTGGCCTGGCATATGGCCGCTTGGAGAGCCTTTTTGGCCTCCTTGAGGGCCTCATGCAACACACCCTCGGCTGCTTCATCACGTAAACGTCGTCTGCGCTGGCTGGTATATGCGCGACGCGCGATGATGCAGCCTTCCCTAAGGTCAGCTATCTCGCGATTCCACCAATATACCTCCTTTTTGGAGGGTCTACGGTGAACCCGGGGCATGGCGGCGTCGCAAATCTCCATCATAGCACCCGCAAACCATTCCGCCTCGTCATCCGGATGAACCGGTTGCGTCGCAGCTGGAGAAAACCAAGCCTGGACGAGTGCCGCCTCGATCAGAAGTTCGCGATCCATTTTTCCAATCGCCCACCGCGGATACGGTGAGCTACGACAACGTTGGTTGCCACTGCTGGGTCTCTGAGAAGGGGAGATGTCAAATCTAACATAACAATGATCAGACAGAGTCTCTACCCCCTCCAGAACAACCCATCCAGACACCCTCGAGGCTATGGTGGGGGAAGCAAAGGAAAGATCCACAATAGATCCGCCATTGAGGCGGACACAAGTGTTTGCATTGCCCCTGTTAAGAAGGCAAAGGCCAGATGTTATGGCCCATTCCTCCACCAAATCGCCTCTCTGATTGGAGGCAGGACAACCCCACGCCGTTGACTTGGCGTTGTAATCACCAAGAAAGACGACCGGGGAAGGTGCTGCCCTCCTTACGGCTGCTCCGAGGCCTGTGACAAAGGCCTCGAACTCGATGTACGGCCTGTTGGGGGAGAAGTACACTCCGAACAGAATTACCCCTCCCCATTTGACCGCCACGAACCCCGATCCCCTCTCGTGAAGAGAGAAGTGGGACGTTGCCGCTGAACCCCCCACGATAGCGACGTCACCGCCTACATCCGCCGCCCAGTTGTTACGCGTCGGGATGTAGTAGGGCTCACAGGCCACAGCTATATCAATAGACCACTCCGCCATAGACTGCAAGAAAAGATCTTGTGCACCGGCGGCGTGGTTTAGATTCGCCTGGAGTATGTGTAATGATGTTGTGCTACACATTATTGGTCCTCATCTCAACATCGCGTGGTGCTTGCTGGGCACTCGTAGGGGGGGAGGCCTTAGTGGCCGCCGTTTTCCTCCTCCTTGGGGGAGAGCAATTTTTGCTTCCCACGATGTGTTCTGCAGGCCGTTTGGCCTCTGCGCAGATGGGGCAATTCGGCTTGACCAAGCAAGATGCTGCAATATGGCCAGCCTTACCGCAGCGGTAGCACAATCCGCTGCGGTCTATCTGGGCCGTGCACCTCAACTTTGTGTGCCCCTTCTCTAGGCAGCGGTAGCACCGAAGTGGCCGCTTCTCCAGAGCCTCCACGCGCGCAGAGCAGAACCCTACGCCAACTCGACCTGCCGCTAGCAGGACTTTAGCAGCGGCTACTGGGCATTGCACATATAACGTGCCCATGCGACCAGGACCGTCCCTGATCTCCCCCACTCGGACAGAGTCAATAGGGCACTTGCCCGCCTTCGCGACCTCAGCCTGAATGTCCGAGGGCTCGATCCCGTCACCTAGGCCGGTAACGCGCAGATCTACGCGCTTTGTTGGTCGAGTGACTTTGACCACTTCACCGAGAGCGTCCCTCAGCCGTTCGGCAAAGGTGTCAGCCTGCTCCGCAGTCACAGTGCTCGGCAAACTGAGAACGCGAGCACCCGTTTGCGCCTCCCGAAACCGAACATGTTCGATTCCCAAGGCAGTGGGGTCGACACATTCGCGGGCCTTCCGGAAGATGTTGGCATACGTAATGCCGTTCTCTTTAGCTTCCGGCTGCAGGGTAATCACAACCGCAGCTGTGCGAGGCTCCTGCAGGTTGGGCTTCTTTTTGCCAGCCTTACCCTTAGGCTTGGCTTGCGGTTTAGAAGCCGCCTTCTTCTTCCGACGCGCCTTTCGGCCGCCCACCTCAACAGTCCACTCCCCCTCCTCAGGTGTTCGTGAGGTGGAGGGAGCCGGCGCTTTGGAGGCACCGGTTGTACGAGGGGCAGAAGAAGGGGTAGCTTTGGCCACCTTTTTGCCCTTTTTAGACTGTGAGCCCTCTTTCACCGCATTAGCGGCAGGGGGCTTCGCCTTGCCCGTCTTGGCTGGGAGCGCTGCGACGGGTGCGGATTTGGCAACCGACGCAAACGAAGACTTCGCCTTGTTTTTAGCGTCAGCCGCAAGCGGCGGACGCAACCTTGGCTCCGGGGGGAGCCTCGCCTCGATGGACTCCAGTCGAGTTGACAAGAGAAACCCAACCTGGCGCATCACCTCGGCCATGACCGATTGGTCGACCTCTGGCGGAGGGAGAAGCGGCTGTTCAACCCTAGCCTTTTTAGGCTTCGGTTTGGCTACCGTCAGTTCCTTGTGTAGGGCCTTAGGAAGATCCCGGGCCTCTGACACAGTGGGAGTCAATGGAGCCATTTCCTCCTCGTCTACCTCCGAGTAGGGCGTGGCGACGGGCTTGTATCGCTGCGCATGCAGGGACTCGACCGTAGCATTGAGAATCGCCATTTGCTCCTTGAGGCTTTCAACCTCGGAGCTCAGGCGACGATTCTCCGCCCGTAACGCCTCCGTCTCGTCAGACACCGTGTGCACACGCAACCGATTGACGTTAGCCTTGTAGGAGGCTGCGATATCCTTCAGGGCCTTGATGTAGGTGCCCTTTAAGTGCTTAGAGGTCGAAGCCACCTTCTCTAGCAGCTGGATGTCCTCAGCCGCCTGCTTCGCTACGACCTCCGCAGTCGACGCTTGGTCATTGTTGACCCCAACTTCTTCTACCCTCTTGGCCCTCTCAAAGCACTGAGTGCGGTTGAACTCGGCCAGCTCCTGTTCAGCCTGGAGCTCCATCGCCTTACGTTCCGCCTCGGCCAGCCGTTCTTTTGCCGCTGCGAGGCCCACGTATTCGCCAGTTGTGGGCGGTCTACCACGCCCACGGCGAGCTGTCGACGTCTTGGACGCCGAAACTTTCGAAGCCGAACGGATTGAGTCATGGTCCGACTCAGAAGAGGACAAATCCGCCCGGGTTCTCTTGCGACCGCATTCGGTCGTCACCGTTACTACCGAGGAATCGGACATGGCGTCCTCATCCTCGGCCGACAGATAAACTGTCTCCACCTCTTTAGGAGCCGCCTTGGCCCCGCGTTGGCTGCGGCTGCGTGTACGAACGCCAACCTCATCCAATCGCGACAGCGACACACTCAACACCTTGCCCCTCCCGGGCCTTTCCTCCTTGACTCCCGAACCAACAACCTCCTTGCCCGATCTGCTGGGCCTGGTAGTAGAACTACCATCCACCACGGACTCTTTCCGGCTGTCCTTAGCCCCACCGCCCACGACGGACCTGTAATCAGGCTCCGCCGACTTCTCCGAAACGTCTGAAAAATTATTTGGCATCTTAAACACTTATCCCACGAGTGGAGAGCAAATAAATGTCACCCTGCGCAGTGGCCTCATACGCAGGGAACCCTAACGACTGCCAAGGTCGGGAAGTATTGGCAGGTTTTTACGAGTTTTCTCTCGGGTTTTATAGTGTGTCCTTCACGCGGCCGGCCGGTTAAGGCAAGCCCTCGCTCCACCACGGAACCCGCGTACCCCACAACGCCGCGAGTGGGGGTCGTTGCAGAGACCGCAGTGGTTTACGACGATCGGGGGCTGGCGTGGGCCCCCGTTGCACCGCTTTCGCGGTGTTCCCCTTTCCCCCCGTTGCGACCTAAGAACCCTTAAGGGGCGGCCGTCTTTGTGATACTCCTCTCAAAGCTGCTCGGAGGGAGCAGCGAGTAGTGCGGCCCAAAGTAGACACGCACATAGGAGTTGCAGGGCCCAGAAGGGGCTCCCGCCTTGCCAGATGTTAGCCGATTGGGCCCAACTTTCTCCGAACGGAGAATGTTGGGACCACTCGTTGCCCAGGGTGCACCACGTGGAGGTATCTGACTCGCACCCCAACCTAACCTAACCTTTTTTTTTTTTTTTTTTTTTTTTTTTTTTTTTTTACCCTGGGAAATCTGCTCTCAGACCGTCTCGACCGGGCTGTTGCAAGCGCCGGGAGGTGTGTGGGGATGGGCGATGTTCTGCCCGACCCACTAAAACCCAGGGACATCCGTCGACCGCAGGGCGGGACCCCGAGCACTCGAGGAGTCTTTCACGGCCCGCCGCGGTGGTCCATTAGGACACGCCTTGAGGATGAACCTCTACTGAGCACTACCCCCGGATGCGGAAAAGTAGCCTCGACACCTGGAGACTGTCGCGGGGAGCGTGAGGAAGATGGTAGCCCTCACCCCCGCGACGGCTAGGACGGGTGCAACTGCCCGTGTAGCCGTCTCCGCCGACCCGTACGCCGACGCCTGTTAGCGTCCGCTAGGGGGTCAGCCTCCCTCTCGCGTTCGGCCTCCTCTTTGCGACGGATGACAGTGTCGCAAAAAGAGACCACCGCGTCCCACGACCTCGTGGAGGAGACCATGGCGTTTGCCACGGCCTCAAGAGAGAGGTCGGTGCCAATCACAGCCCGCAGATCTTGGCGCGGCTGCTCCCACTCCTGGCACGTTGCCAGCGTGTGTTCCGCCGTATCGGCGGCGGCATCACACTGGTGACATGCGGCGCTTTGCTCACGTCCAATTCTGCACAGGAAGCTGCCAAAGCAGCCATGGCCGCTGAGAACCTGTGTCAGTTGGAACGTGAGCACGCCCTCCTTGCGGTCGACCCATCTTTCCAAAACTGGCCGAACCGCTCCGATGGTCCAGTGGCCAGCGCTAGGATTTTCCAAGCGCTGGTACCATTGCAGCATAGCCGCACTTTTGGCGTCTTGCCGCCATCTGGCCACCTCCTCGGGAGCCGCTCCGTCCCGGCTCCGTGCTTCCGCTCTCCGCCTGTATACGGACGTGAGCACCTCAGCCTCCAGCTCCCAAGGGGGAGTTCCGGCAAGCACGCATGCCGCCTCGAACGAGACCGTGCGATAGCCCCTTATTGCCCTAATCGCCATAGCCCGCTGCGGGCGACGCAGCAAGGCCTTGTTCTTAGAGTTTAGGGCATCGCTCCACACGGGCGCCCCATAGAGCGCCATCGACTTGACTACGTTGGTATAGAGTCTTCGAGCGCTCACGCTGGGGCCACCCAAGTTCGGCAGGAGCCGACCTAGCGCCGCAGCCGTCTTTAGGAGCTTCGGCGATTGCCGGCGGAAATGCTCGGAGAAGTTCCACCGACTGTCGAGGTACAGACCCAAGTACTTCATGTACTGGCTGACCTCGACGCGAACACCGTCAACCATGATGTGTGCCCCCGAAGGCGGCTTTCTACGAGCACCGTGAAAGCATATTGCTTCGGTTTTTTCAACCGCTACCCTCAGACCTAGCATGCCTATACGCCGGACTACGAGGGTCGTGCCGACCGAGGCCAACCTTGCCGCGTCGGGAAACTCCTGTGCGCGCGCCGTAACGAGGGTATCGTCCGCGTAGCAGACTAGGCTAAGGCCCCGTAATAGGGAGCCCCTTAGTGCCCAGTCATACCCCACGTTCCAAAGAAGCGGGCCCAGCACCGACCCCTGCGGAACACCACACGTAACAAATCTGCTACGCAGCCTACCATCCCTATCTTGATAGACGACCTTTCTACCCCTTAGATAGTCGCGGATTATACTGCGTAGGTACTGGGGCACACCATGGAACAGCAACGCCTCATCGATGCACTCGAAGGGGAGGCTGTTGAAGGCGTTGGCGATGTCCAAGGACACCGCCAATACAACCTCACCCTTTGCCACTGCCTCCTGAGCCGACTCCTTCACACTTAATATGGCGTCGACCGTGGACCTACCCTCCCTAAATCCATACTGGCATGAAGCCAGGTCCGGACCAATGGTTTTCAGGTGGTCCACGATGCGGTGCGCCAGGACTCGCTCGAACAGTTTCCCGGCTTCGTCCAAGAGGACAATGGGCCGGTACGCTGACGGCGAGTCTAATGGGCGCCCATCTTTAACGAGGAGGACCAGCCGGCCCGTCTTCCATTTAGTGGGGAACTGCCCGGTGGTAAGACAGAGGTCTAGAAGATTGCGGAACCTCGCCTCCATCTGCTCCTCAGCCAGCACCCATGCACGACCGGGAATACCATCTGGCCCAGGGGCCGTCTTCTTTGCCCGGAGACGCAGGAACGCTGCTCCCAGTTCCCCAGATGTTATTGGCGGAATCTGGGCAGCAGCTGGTTGTTCAGCCTGCGTCAAGCGGCGGCTCATATTGGGCGGCACGAAAGCACCGCGCTCCGGGAAAAGGGAGCCAACCACAGACTCGAGAAGCGATGGCTCAAGGGTCTCGGTCAACGGGGGCCCGACGTTTCGGAGCTTGCCCCTAATCGAACGATAGGGGCGCCCCCATGGGTCCCTGTTGAGCTCCTCGAGCATCTCCTCATGAGCCGAGTCCTTAGCCTGACAGATGGCAATCTTCAGGGCTTCCTTGGCCTCCTTGTAGGCATTGCGGAGGACCTGTTCAGCTGCCTCATCACGCCTACGTCGCCTGCGCTGGTTGGTGTACTCCCGACGAGCGGCAATACACTCTACGCGAAGGGTGGCCAGGTCTTGTGACCACCAGTAAACTTCGCGTCTTGGAGGGCGCGGGCCAGCTCTAGGCATGGCCGCATTGCACACCTCCGTCATGGCCTCCGCAAGCCACTGCGCCCCTTCATCGACGTTGGTCGATTGAGACGCAGGCTGAAACCAAACTTGGACCATCGCGGCTTCGATGAGCAACCCCTTGTCCATCTTCGTCAGGGCCCAACGCGGGAATGGAGACGCATTTGGCGTCCGACCCACTCTGGAACCCTGAGAGGGGGAGAGGTCGAACCTGATGTAACGATGATCCGACAAAGTCTCTACCCCCTCCAGGACGGTCCAACCGGACACTCGCTGGGCGACTGCAGGGGATGCGAACGATAGATCCACGATCGACCCACCCTGCAGTCTGGCACAGGTGTTAACGTTGCCCCTGTTTAATAGGCATAGTCCAGAGGACACTGCCCACTCGTCCACTGCGTCGCCACGCTGATCGGAGACCGGAGAGCCCCAGGACGTGGATTTGGCGTTAAAATCCCCGAGAACGACGACTGACGAAGTTGGGACTCGGTTGACAATTGTCCCTAGAAGGTCGATGAACGACTCGAACTCCGCCAGTGTCTTGTTCGGGGAAAAGTAGACGCCAACCACAAACACTTCGCCCCACTTCGCAACGACGTAGCCCGCACCGCGCTCATAGAGCGAGATTGGACGGGACGACGTAGAACCACCGATGATTGCGACCGAGTCTTTTGTGTCCGCAACCCAGTTGGAGCGGGTTGGTATGTAGTAAGGCTCGGCCGCCACCGCAATGTCTATGGACCACTCTGCCATGGACTGCACGAAGAGATCCTGTGCACCGGCAGCGTGGTTCAAGTTCGCCTGTAGAAGATGATGTGTAGGCGAACTAGACATTGGCGGTGTCCATTGCGTCTACGCGAGGCGTTTGCTGAATGCCTTCTGAAGGTCCGGTCTCGGCATTGGTTTTGCCGGCCGCCTTCTTCCTTCGCGGTGGGGAGCAAGATTTACTCCCCACGATGTGGTTCGCAGGGCGCTTCGCCTCCGCACAAAGAGGGCAGTGCGGTTTGGCGTGGCAGGACGATGCGATGTGTCCAGCCTTACCGCAGCGATAGCAAAGCTCGCTGCGGTCAATCTGGGCCACACACCGCGCCTGCGTGTGCCCTTTTTCAAGGCACCGGAAGCACTTCATGGGTCGCGCTTCAAGCGCTGTTACCGGGGCAAAGCCCCACCCAACCACGATACGGCCTGCGCCGATGACCACCTTAGCGGCAGGTATTGGGCACTGAACAAACAAAGTGTTCATTCCCCCAGGACCTTTCCTAAGGCTGCCAACCTTGATGGAATCGGCTGGACAGCCCCCCAAGCTTGCCACCGCATTCACGACTTGCTCAGGTCGGACCATATCACCAAGCATTGTGACTCTGAGGTCTGCGAGCTTCACAGGACGGGCGACTCTAGCAACGTCCCCAACCGCGTCTCTGATTTTGCTGGCCAGTTGGTCGGCCTGCTCATCGGTCGCAGTACTCGGCAAATGGAGAATACGACCACCTGTTGCTGACTCCCTGAAATGCACATACTCGATGCCCAGATCAGCCGGCACTACACTCTCCTGCGCCTTCATCAGGATGTCGGCAAACGTTATCCCTCTTTCCGCTGCCTCCGGCTGAATGTTCAGAACTACGGCCGCAGATCTTGGCGGTCGAAGTTTGGGCTTCCTCTTGCGGGCAGGAGCCTGCCGTTTGGCCTGCTTGCCCTGGGAGTTCGGCTGCGGCTTGGTCGGCGCCTTACTCCTGGCCTTACGCCTGGCCTTGCGGCCTCCGACCACTGGAGTCCACTCCTCCTCGGCTGTAAAATTCCTGGTCGGATTTGGCTTCGCTTTTGCCGTCTTAGGGGGGGCAGGTGCCGATGCGGCCTTAGCAGCCTTTGCCCCCTTGCCAGGCTTGTTGCCTCCCTGAGGTGCTGCCTTAACAGTGGGAGGTTTCTCCACGCGTCCCGATGAACGGGGAACGGTAACCGGCGAGTTGTTGGTTGCCGACGCGTACGTCGCTTTGGCAGCATTGGCCTTATTTTTGGCATCCGCCGCTAGCGGCGGGCGCAGACGCGGCTCAGGAGGCAGCCTTGCCTCGATCGATTCGAGCCGCGTCGACAGCATGAAGCCAACCTGCCGCATGACCTCACCCATTAGGGTTTGGTCGACTTCGGGAAGGGGTGGAGGCTGTTGTTCTGCCCTAACCTTTGCCTTAGGCTTGGGTTTCACCACCTTCGTGTTCTTAGCCGGATCAGAGACCGAACGAGTAATCGCCGGTGGGTCCGGAACCACCTCCATGTCTTCCTCCATGCCTGAGTAAGGCGTTACCACAGGACGGTAACACTTACTGTGGAGGTGCTCCACCGTGGCGTTTAAAGTTGCCATATCCTCCTTAAGGCTTGCCACCTCCTCACTAAGGCGTCGGTTTTCTGCCTTAAGGGCCTCGGTCTCCTCGCTGACCGTGCGGAGACGCAACAGGTCAACGTTCTGCTTGTACGAGGCAGCGACATCCCGAAGGGCCTTTTGATAGGTCCCTTTCAGGTGACCGGATGTAGCGGCCACGTGGAGCAGCAGGGCCACATCATCCTCCGCCTGCCGCACCACGACCTTTGCTTGTGCCTCCTTGTCCTTGTCGAGCCCGCTCACGAGCTCGACTCCGCTGGCCCTGGTCGCATACGTCTTGCGAGCCATCTCAGCGCATTCCTTCTCGGCCTGGAGTTCGAGTTCGCGGCGCTGAGCCTCAACATACTCGTTTTTGGCCTTAGCCCATCCGACATATTGGCCCGTGGTCGGAGGACGACCACGACCTCTGCGCCCAGACGGACCGGACATCACCTTGGGCGCCGAGCGAACTGAGTCGTTGTCAGACTCAGAAGACAAGTCCGCTCGGGGCCTCTTTTTGCCAGTCAAAGTCGACGATGAGGAATCGGACAGCTGGTCGTCCTCTTCCCCTGCCGACAAAAAGACAGTGGCATCCACCTTAGTGCCACCACGACGACGGCTGCGACTGCGACTGCGATTGGCAGAACGCATGCTCTCAAAGTCGAGCCGCGTCAGAGAGACACTTAGGGCCTTGCCCTTAAGACTAGGCCCGTCTTCCACCTTGCCCATTGAGGGCTTTACAATGTCCTTATGGGACAGAACACCACGGCCCGATCTGCTGGGCCTCTCCTTCACTTCCTTGTCCTTGCTGGACTTAGCGCTTGAAGCGCTGCGAACTTCCACGTCCTTCTCGTTAGAGTCGGACCCACTTCCACAACCCACGACGGACCTGGAATCAGGCTCCGCCGACTTCTCCGAAACGTCAAAAAAGTTATTATTCATTCTGTACACTTATCCCACGAGTAGAGAACAAATAAAAGTCACCCCGTGCAGTGGCCTCATACACGGGGAACCCTACATACTGTCAAGGGCGGGGAATATTGACAGGTTTTTACGAGTTTTCTCTCGGGTTTTATAGTGTATCCTTCACGCGGCCGGCCGGTTAAGGCAAGCCCTCGCTCCACCACGGAACCCGCGTACCCCACAACGCCGCGAGTGGGGGTCGTTGCAGAGACCGCAGTGGTTTACGATGATCGGAGGCTGGCGTGGGCCCCCGTTGCACCGCTTTCGCGGTGCTCCCCTTTCCCCCCGTTGCGACCTGATAACCCTTAAGGGGCGGCCGTCTTTGTGTTACTCCTCTCAAAGCTGCTCAGAAGGAGCAGCGAGCTGTGCGGCCCAAAGTAGGCACGCACATAGGAGTTGCAGGGCCCAGAAGGGGCTCCCGCCTTGCCAGATGTTAGCCGATTGGGCCCAACCTTCTCCGAACGGAGAATGTTGGAACCACTCGTTGCCCAGGATGCACCACGTGGAGGTATCTGACTCGCACCCCAACCTAACCTAACCTTTTTTTTTTTTTTTTTTTTTTTTTTTTTTTTTTTTTTACCCTGGGAAATCTGCTCTCAGACCGTCTCGACCGGGCTGTTGCAAGCGCCGGGAGGTGTGTGGGGATGGGCGATGGTCTGCCCGACCCACTAAAACCCAGGGACATCCGTCTGCCGCATTAGCGAAACCACGAGAACTTGGAAGCCATTCGCGGTCCGCGCGGCGGCCCGTTGGGGCCCTCCAACTTGGCCTATCGGCCCCTGAAAGCGCCATACCTCCCGGATGTGAGAGGGGCACTTTCCACCTTGAGGCTATGGCGCGGGGTGTGTGGGGAAGATGGTGGCCCCCACCCCCGCGCTGGGCTACGATGGGTGCAACAGCCCATGCAGCCGCCTCCGACGACCCGTTCGTCTGCGTCGCGATGCGACTGACAGCGGGTCATCCTCTCTCGCCCTCTCCGCCTCTTCTTTCCGCGAGATGACATCCTCGCAGAAGGAGGCGAAGGCGTCCCACGACCTTCTGCTCGTGACCATGGCGTTGGCCACGGCCGTTAGCGTCAGGTCGGGTCCGATGACGGCGAGTAGCGCCTGGCGCTCGCTGTTGAACGCCGGACAGAATGCCAGCGTGTGGGTAGCCGAGTCGGCCCCTGCGCCGCACTCGTGGCACTCCATAGTAGGCTCCCGACCGATCTTGTGCAGGTATCCACCGAAACAACCGTGTCCGGTGAGGACCTGCGTGATGCGGAAGGAGAGCCCACCCTCCTTGCGATCAACCCATCGCTCCAAGACGGGCCGAATCGCTCCGATGGTCAAGTGGCCGGCAGTTGGATGCTCCAAGCGTTGCCGCCATTGGCGCAGAGCCATCTTTTGGGCCCGTTCCCGCCATTGGATCACCTGCTCGGGCACAGGTCTGCCGCCCAAGCTCCGTACCTCCGCACTCTGCTCATAGACAGAGGCTAAAACCTCGGCCTCCAGCTCCCAAGGGGGAGTCCCCGCTAACACGCAGGCCGCCTCGAAGGACACGGTGCGATAACCGTGTATCACCCTTAGTGCCATAGCCCTTTGGGGCCTCCTAAGAAGGGTTTTGTTATGGGCACTAAGGGCGTCCACCCACACCGGTGCTCCGTATAACGCCATTGAGCGTACGACGCCAGTATAAAGCCGGCGTGCGCTGGAGCTAGGGCCACCAAGGTTTGGCAGCAAACTCCCCAGCGCGTGCGCTGTTTTCACCAGCTTTAGGGACTGACGTCGGAAGTGCTCTTTAAATAGCCACCTTCCGTCTAGATACAGCCCGAGGTACTTCATACACGGGCTGACATCTATACGAACGCCGTTTACCAGGAGATGTGCATCCTGGGGCGGTCTCCTACGAGGGCCGTGAAACAGCAATGCCTCTGTTTTCTCCAGGGCGACCTTCAGTCCCAATTGCTGAATCCGGCCAATCACTTGAGACACCCCGACTGAAGCCAACCTAGCTGCAGCGGGAAACTCCCTGGCACGAGCAGTCACTAGCGTGTCGTCCGCGTAACATATTACGCGGAGACCACGCAACATCGCACCTCTGAGGGCCCAATCGTAGCCCACATTCCACAGGAGCGGCCCGAGAACCGACCCCTGCGGAACGCCACACGATACCGATCGGCTTTGTAGCCTACCACCCTGATCCACGTACACTACCCTTCTACCGCGCAGGTAGCTGTGGATGATACGCTGAAGGTAGCTGGGTATACCGTGGTATCTCAACGCCTCGCCGATGACCTCGAAAGGCAAGCTGTTAAAAGCGTTGGCGATGTCGAGCGACACCGCCAGCACAACGTCTCCCTGAGCCACAGCTTCCTGAGAGTGCCCCTTCACACTCAAGATGGCATCCACCGTGGACCGCGCCTCCCGAAAGCCGTACTGGCAGGGTGCCAGATCGGGGCCGATGTTGCTCAGGTGGCTATTGATGCGGAAAGCCAGGACGCGCTCGAATAGCTTCCCGGCCTCGTCCAAAAGAACGATGGGCCGGTAGGCTGATGGAGAATCGAGGGGTCTCCCCTCTTTCCTAAGCAGTACGAGGCGTCCCGACTTCCACCTTGCGGGAAAACCTAACCTAACCTAACCTAACCTAACCTAACCTTTTTTTTTTTTTTTTTTTTTTTTTTGACGGAGTGGAAATCTGCTAACAGACGCATCAGCGGGCAAAAGGGGTCCCGCTGTCCCGCTGGCTGTACGAGGCTCTTGCTAAGACTCTGTTCCAGGGCCGAAGCCCTAGAGAAAGCGAGTATAGGCCGACTCGGTAAAACCACTCCGATGTCCTCTCGTCACCTTGGAACCAGCAAACCAGCGATCATCGCGTCGTCCTCATCTGAGGAGGACGCATCGAACGCCGGCATGCCGGATCCTGACGAGGTCATGGGAACCCTTTCGGACACTTCCACAACCCCGTCGGTTTGCTCGCCCAGATGGGCGAGCCCCTCTCCCGCCCCTGGTGGGGGGCGGGTGACCACCCTCGAAAACGATGGGCGGACACACCTGACCCGTCCTTACAGACGGGTCGCCGACGCGCCGGGACATACGGAGCGTCGGCCCTCAGTGGGGACCCGTGCAATGCACGGTCAAAGCCCCCCCTAGAGCTCGGACCGCGCTGGTTCCCCACAGGAGGCGTCTGCGGCGGCACGGATCTGCCAGAGGGCCATGCCCCCCGGCCCGCTCCGCGCCCTCCGCTGACCACCTCCCCAGGACCCCTCGCCACCGAGCATGGACAGAACCACGGTCGGCAGAGAGAGGTCCGCGCCAATCACAGCGACCAATGCGGAGCGCAGGACATCGAACGCAGAGCACACCACTAGGGCGCGCTGTGCCGCGTCCCCCGCCGCCCCGCAACGGTGGCACCGCGGGGTCAGCCCTCTCCCGATCCGGTGCAAACAGCGTCCGAACAAACCATGTCCAGACAGTATCCGCATCAGATGGTACGCGAGCGACCCATGGCGCCGCTCCGCCCATGCCCGGAGGACGGGACGCAAGGCCTCCAGACCACGCATTCGCGCAGCCGAGACCCCTTGCCCAGACCCCCAAACTATAGGCGGAACGTCTCCTCTCGTGCTCCCTCAAGAGCAGAGCGCCTCCCTTGGGGGCCAGGCGACCACCACCGGCCCCCTTCTCCGCTCTCTGCCGCTGCTTTCGCTGGTAGACGAAAAGACACAACAAATCGCGAAGCCCGCCTGCCCTTCTTTGGTGACCCGGACCCCGACTCAGCTTCCGACTCCGACCACGAATCTGACCCGACTCGGACTCCGACCCTCACAAACACTTCCCGACCCTCGACACTCGGCACTCGATGCTCGACACTCGACGCTCGACGTTCGATACCCGAAGTCGTGTCCTACAACAAAAACCCACAAAGACGGCGCTCAGAAGGAGCGCCGCCGAGACTCCTCTCAAAGCTGCTCAGAAGGTGCAGCGAGTTGAGCGGCCCAGAGTAGGCACGCACACAGGAGAGGCAGGGCCCCAAAAGGGGGCTCCTGCCTTGCCAGATGTTAGCCGACTGGGTCCAACTTTCTCCACGGAGACCGTTGGAACCACTCGTTGCCCAGGATGCACCACGTGGAGGTATCTGACTCGCACCCCAACCTAACCTAACCTAACCTAACCTTTTTTTTTTTTTTTTTTTTTTTTTTTTTTTTTTTTTTTAACGGAGTGAAAGATCTGCAAACAGACGCATCAGCGGGCAATGAGGGGTCCCGCTGGCTGTCCGAGGATGGCCAAGACTCTGTTCCAGGGCCTAAGCCCTAGAAAAAGCGAGCCGTGGCCGACTCGGTAAAAAACACTCCGATGTCCTCTCGTCACCTTGGGACCAGCAAACCGGCGATCATCGCGTCGTCCTCATCTGAGGAGGACGCATCGAACGCCGGCATGGTGGGGCCTGACGAGGTCATGGGAACCCTTTCGGACACTTCCACAACCCCGTCGGTGACTGCTCGCCCTGTATACGGGCGAGCCCCTCCTCCGCCCCTGATGGGGGCGGGTGACCGCCCTCGAAAACGATGGGCGGACACGCTTGACCCGTCATTTGGTGAGACGGGTCGCCGACGCGCCGGGACATACGGAGCGTCGGCCCTCAGTGGGGACCTGTGCAATGCACGGTCGGAGCCCCCCCTAGGGCTCGGACCGCGCTGGTTCCCCACCGGATGGAGAAGGCGCTGGTATTGCCGCCTTCTCCGCAGGAGGCGTCTGCGGCGGCACGGATTTGCCAGGGGGTCATCCTCCCTGGCCCGTTCCGCCTCCTCCTTCAGCGTCATGACGTCGACGCAGAAGGAGTTGACCGCCTCCCAGGACCCCTCGCTACCGAGCATGGACAGAACCACGGTCGGCAGGGAGAGGTCCGCGCCAATCACAGTGACCAATGCGGAGCGCTGGACACCGAACGCAGAGCACACCGTTAGGGTGTGTTGCGCCGTGTCCTCCGCCGCTCCGCAATGGTGGCACTGTGGGGTCGGCTCTCTTCCGATCCGGTGCAAATAGCGTCCGAACGAACCATGTCCGGACAGTATTTGCACCAGATGGTATGTGAGCGACCCATGGCGCCGCTCCGCCCACGCCTTGAGGACGGGGCGTAGGGCCTCGAGGCTACGCGTTTGCGTAGCTGAGGCCCCTTCGCCCAGGTCCTCGGACCATAGGCGGAACATCTCCTCGCGCGCTCCATCGAGCGCAGCACGCCTCTCTTGGGGGGCCAGTCGATCGCCACTGGCCCTCTCCTCCGCTCGCTGCCGGTACGCTGCAGCGAGCACCTCCGCCACCAGCTCCCACGGGGGCGTCCCCGCGAGAGCGCACGCCACTTTCCGGGACACCGTTCGGTAGCCCCGGATCGCCCGCAGCGCCATTGCGCGCTGGGCCCGCTGAAGGGAGGCGGTCGCGTGTGGGCTAAGACTGTCAGCCCACACCGGCGCCCCATACAGTGCCATAGAGCGGACGATGCCGCCGTAGAGTCGGCGGCACGCCACGCTCGGGCCCCCCACATTGGGCAAGAGACGCCCGAGGGCGTCTGCTGCTCCCAGCAGCCGGGGCTCGAGGAGCTTGAAGTGCTCCTCGAAACCCCACCGCCCATCGATCACCAGCCCCAGATACTTCATCTGGGGCTTCAGACCGACCCTCTCGCCCTCCACAACGATCGACGCGCCCGCTGACGGCCGTCTCCGAGGCCCATGGAACACCATGGCCTCGGTCTTGTGGAGGGCTACCTCCAAGCCCAACGTCCGTATCCGCCGCACGATATGGCTAACGAACACGGACGCCAGGCGCTGGACATCCTCCAGCCGCGTCCCCCGGACGGTGACGAGCGTGTCGTCTGCATAGCAGAACGACCGCACCATCGGGGGGAGGCCACACCGGAGGACGTAGTCGTAACCGACGTTCCACAACAGGGGGCCGAGGACCGACCCCTGTGGAACGCCGCGGGACACCCTGTGACGGCCAAGCTCGCCGCCACGTCCCACGTACGCTACGTCCCGGTCCCTCAAATAGTCTCCCACTATTCGGCGCAGATATGGAGGCATTTCAAGGAAACGAAGCGCCTCCATGATGACGCCGAAAGGGAGACTATTGAAGGCGTTGCGGATGTCCAGCGACACCGCCAACACCATCTCCCGCCTCTCGACGGACTCTTCGACGAGAGTCCGGAGGTCGGACAGGGCGTCAATCGTCGACCGCCCCGTCCGAAAGCCGTATTGGGCCTCGGAGAGGTCGGGGCCCGTTCCCCCTCCCAGCTGCTGGACTATTCGGGAGGCGATGATTTTCTCAAACACCTTCCCGATTTCGTCCAGCAGCACTATTGGGCGATACGCCGAGGGGTCGTCGAACGGGCGACCCTCCTTGCGCAGCAGGCATAGCGCCCCCTCCTTCCACACTTTGGGAAACTGTGCGAACTTTAAGCTAGCGTCGCACAGTTCCCTGGCCCTGGCCCCCAGATGTTTTAGGGCCAGGTCCAGTACCCGCTTCGGGACGCCGTCAGGTCCCGGTGCCGTCTTCCGTCCCTTTAGACGGGCGACGGCGTCCTTCCACTCCTCCTCATCAATAAGAGGAGGGGGATCACTCCTTCCCTCCTCATCCGGAGCTGGCGGGGCCATCCGAGGGGGAACAAAACCCTCCTCGGCCGGGGGAAACAGTCCCCCGATGACCGACCCCAGGAGGTCGGGATCCATCGTTTCCGTGATGGGCGTGCCGCGCGCTTTCAGCTGGTTGCGCGCCAGCTTATACGGCCGCCCCCACGGATCCCGATCAAGACCCTGCAACTGCTCTTCTCTGGATACCTCCTTTGAGGAGGCAATCGCAGTCTGCAGGGTCTTCTTCGACTGCCTGTACAGCTCGTACAGGCGGTCCTCCTCCTGAGTGTCCCTCACGCGGCGCCGGCGGGCCCTAGTGTAGGCCCGCCTTTGGACACTGCAGTCATCCCTCATAACTGCAATGTCCTGGGACCACCAGTGAACTTCACGGCGGTCCCGCGGAGGCTGCGCCCGAGGCATAGAAGCCTGGCACACCTCCGTTAAAGCGCCGCGGAGACGGCGAGCTGATTCATCGACGTCCGGACCGGACATCGGACGCGAGAACCAATCCTCAAAAATCGCCGTCTCATTCGCCAGCTCCGGCTTAAGCCTGCTGAGCGCCCAGCGGGGAGGCCTTTCACAGCTTGTGGGCTGCGGGGGCCTTTGGTGCAGGGTGGAGCTCTCGAATCGGATGTATCGATGATCCGAGAGAGTCTCCACGTCCTGCACTACCCTCCAGCCGCTGATCGTGCGCGCGAGGGCTGGGGTGGCGAACGACACGTCCACCACCGAGCCTCCATTGTGCCGCACGCACGTGTGGACTGCGCCCCTGTTGAGGAGCGACAGCCCAGCAGCGGCTGCCCACTGCTCCACAGCCTGGCCCCTCTGGTCGGTCGCTGGACAACCCCAGACGACCGACTTGGCGTTCAGGTCTCCAAGGACGAGAACCTGACGCGGGGCCGCCCTCCTGATGGCTACGCCGACGACTCCGAGGAATGCCTCGAAGTCGGCGAGCGGTCTGTTTGGGGAAAAGTAGACAGACACTACTATCATTTCCCCCCAAACGACCGCCGCGTACCCAGCACCCCTCTCATAAATTGAGGGGGGTGTATAACCTGGGGCCGCGCGCACCATCACGGCGACAGAGTCGCACGTGTCCCCCACCCAGTTGGGCTGGTTGGGGATGAAGTACGGCTCTGACACCGCCGCCACATCCACTGACCACTCCGCCAGGCTCTGGTGTAGCAAATCCTGAGCCCTGGTAGAGTGGTTCAGGTTCACCTGAAGAAAGCTGATATGGGGCCGTCTTAACATTGCTCGACCACCATATCAACTTCCTCGGGCCCCGTTTGGGGCGCCCTCTGTGTGGCGGGGGCGGCCTGGCGAGCTGGACGCGCCGGCAATTTGCCCTTGGCCAGGGGAGGCTTACAGCTGCGCCCCCCCATAACGTGGCCTGCCGGTCGCTTGGCAGCGGCACACACGGCACAGTGGGGCTTCGCGCTACAATCGAAGCCCCTGTGCCCCTCCTTACCGCACCGGTAGCAGAGGTTGCTCCGGTCGGTTTTTGAAGGGCAGCTCGCTCTGGCGTGCCCCACCTGCATGCACCGGAAGCACCGGTCGGAACGGGCTTCCAGTGCTCTGACGTTGGCCGCGCTGAACCCTATCAGCAGGCGGCCGGCGTCCACGACCTTCTTTGCAGCGGCGACCGGGCACGACACCACTGTCGAGCCAAAGCCGTCAGGGCCGTAACGGATGGGGCGCACTTTCACGGCGTCCACACCACATCCACCCTTGGCCGCGATCTTTGCGGCCAAGTGCGCCTCCATCACCGACTCATCCAGACCGCCCACCCTCAATTCTGCGGTTTTGGTGGGCCGGATGACCGTGGCCATGCCCTCAAGGGCCTCCCTCATCTTGCCGGCCAGTTGGTCGGCCTTTTCGGCAGAGGCCTTGCCCGAGATCTCAATGATCTTCGACCCGGTCATGGTGTTTCGGCACCGACGGTTTGGGATATCCATCCCGTCGATGTCGACCGAGTCTCGGGCTTTGGCCAGCGCGTCGGCGTAGGTGACCCCCTTCTCAACCGCTTCGGGAGTGAGGGTCACCACAACTGCCGCCGACTTCGGCGCAACCAGCTTGGTCCCTTGTCCGGCCTTACGGGCCTTTTTAGCAGGAGCAGTGGCGGGCGGGGCTGAGGTGTTATTTGGCCTCCGCCGAGGCGCCTTCTGCTGCTTGGCCGCCGCCGAGTAGGATTGGCGGGGCGGAGCCTGCTCCGGAGGGGCCGATGTTGTTGCCTTCCTCCTCCTCCTTTGGCGCTTTTTGCGCGACTCCTGGGTCGTCCATTCCGGATCTGCCTCAACCGGGGGAGGCGCTTTGGCAGCACCCCGGGAGGTGGATGGAACGACCGCAGGAGGTCCAGCTTTCTTCGCCTGTTTTGGCGGGGGATCAGGCTTTTTGGCCGCCACCTTGCCCTTTTTAGCCGGCACTGCTGGTATAGCCGGCTTGGCTTTCCCCTTGGTAATGGGGGGCGTGGGCGCAGCTGCTGCTTTGCGGTCCGCCGCAAGCGGCGGTCGCAGGCTCTTGGCCGGCAGCAGGCGATCCTCCAGGCCCTCCAGGCGAGCATTAAGCATGGCCCCGAATGTTCGTGCCAGCCTTGCTTCGAAGGCCTGGAGGGCGTCTGGTTCCTCGTAGACGGCCTTGGTTTTTTCGCGGCCAGTCGTCTCCTGCACGACAACAGTCGGCGAGAGAGGCCTTGGAGGAGGGCAGTCTGTCTCCATTGAGTCCAGTGAGGGCAGAACCTCAGGAACCTCAGGGAGAGTGGAGGGAGGGGAGATGCACTTCCTCCCGCTCTTAAGATCCCTCACCTCTGCAGACAAAGCTGCTACACTCTTCGTGAGGTCTGCTAGTTGCTGTTGCAGCCTCACGTTCTCCGCCTTCAATATGCGGGTGTCCTCTGAGATGTTTTTAGAGGACACCTCGCGGAAACAATCCATGATGGAATGCGCCGCTTTCTTCAACGCCTTCTGGAAGGGGCCCTGGAGGTGCGAGGACTTTTTCGCTACCTCCACTATGACCGCACAGTCCGCCTTCACCACCTCCTCGATGTCGAGGGTGGTCTTTAGGTCCGGATCTGTGGGTGTAGGGGCCTCACCTTCCGATCTACTTGCGTAGAACGCCGCCCTAGTCTCGTAGGCGCGGCGCTCCATTACCGCCACCTCCCGGTCGAGCGCGACCTGCTGCTCCTCGCGGATTGCAGCGGTATGCTCACGCTTGGCCCGGGCGAGACCAACGTATTCTCCTGTGGTGGGGGGTCTCCCACGACCACGTTGAGCTGGCTTCTTGGGACCGTCCTCAGACGAGTCCGAGAGAGCCTCCGACTTTTTGTCCCCCTTAGATGTTTTGGGGGGACGCTTCCTCTTCAACGAGCCAGTGAGAGTGTCGACGCTGATGGTGCTGTCGTCTGACACATCACTGCACTGGTCGTTTTTCTGACCTCGCTTGGGATAAGGGGAGGTGCGGGCTAGGCCCTTGCTGCGAGCCGACACTGCCGGCGAGCTGGCACGACTCCCCTTTTTCTTCATAAAGGAAGATTTAGGATTTGCGACGGAGTCAACGGCCGATTTCATAGAAACCGCCGATGAGTCGGACTCGACGTCGACATCCCGCTCCCTTCCTGCTGCAGACACGCTGCGCGAACGCGCGGCGGTTGGCGATGAACTGCCAGCAGCCCTGGACGAACTGAAGGTGAGCTTCAGCCCGCCCGTCTCAATCTCAACTCCGCCCTTCTCGGGCCCAGCCAGAAGGCTTCCATCCACGTCCTTCCCTTTGGGGTCGGACACACCACTACTACCCACGACGGACCTGGAATCAGGCTCCGCCGACTTCTGCGAAACGTCTTTTAAAAATTTATTGAGCAACTTAGACATTAAACCCACGAGTGGAGAGCAAATAAAAGTCACCCCGTGCAGTGGCCTCATACCCGGGGAACCCTACATACTGTCAAGGGCGGGGAATATTGACAGGTTTTAACGAGGTTTCTCTCGGGTTTTATAGTGTGACCTTCACGCGGCCGGCCGGTTAAGGCAAGCCCTCGCTCCACCACGGAACCCGCGTACCCCACAACGCCGCGAGTGGGGGTCGTTGCAGAGACCGCAGTGGTTTACGATGATCGGAGGCTGGCGTAGGCCCCCGTTGCACCGCTTTCGCGGTGCTCCCCTTTCCCCCCGTTGCGACCTGATAACCCTTAAAGGGCGGCCGTCTTTGTGTTACTCCTCTCAAAGCTGCTCAGAAGGAGCAGCGAGCTGTGCGGCCCAAAGTAGGCACGCACATAGGAGTTGCAGGGCCCAGAAGGGGCTCCCGCCTTGCCAGATGTTAGCCGATTGGGCCCAACCTTCTCCGAACGGAGAATGTTGGAACCACTCGTTGCCCAGGATGCACCACGTGGAGGTATCTGACTCGCACCCCACCTAACCTAACCTAACCTTTTTTTTTTTTTTTTTTTTTTTTTACCCTGGGAAATCTGCTCTCAGACCGTCTCGACCGGGCTGTTGCAAGCGCCGGGAGGTGTGTGGGGATGGGCGATGTTCTGCCCGACCCACTAAAACCCAGGGACATCCGTCGACCGCAGGGCGGGACCCCGAGCACTCGAGGAGTCTTTCACGGCCCGCCGCGGTGGTCCATTAGGACACGCCTTGAGGATGAACCTCTACTGAGCACTACCCCCGGATGCGGAAAAGTAGCCTCGACACCTGGAGACTGTCGCGGGGAGCGTGAGGAAGATGGTAGCCCTCACCCCCGCGACGGCTAGGACGGGTGCAACTGCCCGTGTAGCCGTCTCCGCCGACCCGTACGCCGACGCCTGTTAGCGTCCGCTAGGGGGTCAGCCTCCCTCTCGCGTTCGGCCTCCTCTTTGCGACGGATGACAGTGTCGCAAAAAGAGACCACCGCGTCCCACGACCTCGTGGAGGAGACCATGGCGTTTGCCACGGCCTCAAGAGAGAGGTCGGTGCCAATCACAGCCCGCAGATCTTGGCGCGGCTGCTCCCACTCCTGGCACGTTGCCAGCGTGTGTTCCGCCGTATCGGCGGCGGCATCACACTGGTGACATGCGGCGCTTTGCTCACGTCCAATTCTGCACAGGAAGCTGCCAAAGCAGCCATGGCCGCTGAGAACCTGTGTCAGTTGGAACGTGAGCACGCCCTCCTTGCGGTCGACCCATCTTTCCAAGACTGGCCGAACCGCTCCGATGGTCCAGTGGCCAACGCTAGGATTTTCCAAGCGCTGGTACCATTGCAGCATAGCCGCACTTTTGGCGTCTTGCCGCCATCTGGCCACCTCCTCGGGAGCCGCTCCGTCCCGGCTCCGTGCTTCCGCTCTCCGCCTGTATACGGACGTGAGCACCTCAGCCTCCAGCTCCCAAGGGGGAGTTCCGGCAAGCACGCATGCCGCCTCGAACGAGACCGTGCGATAGCCCCTTATTGCCCTAATCGCCATAGCCCGCTGCGGGCGACGCAGCAAGGCCTTGTTCTTAGAGTTTAGGGCATCGCTCCACACGGGCGCCCCATAGAGCGCCATCGACTTGACTACGTTGGTATAGAGTCGTCGAGCGCTCACGCTGGGGCCACCCAAGTTCGGCAGGAGCCGACCTAGCGCCGCAGCCGTCTTTAGGAGCTTCGGCGATTGCCGGCGGAAATGCTCGGAGAAGTTCCACCGACTGTCGAGGTACAGACCCAAGTACTTCATGTACTGGCTGACCTCGACGCGAACACCGTCAACCATGATGTGTGCCCCCGAAGGCGGCTTTCTACGAGCACCGTGAAAGCATATTGCTTCGGTTTTTTCAACCGCTACCCTCAGACCTAGCATGCCTATACGCCGGACTACGAGGGTCGTGCCGACCGAGGCCAACCTTGCCGCGTCGGGAAACTCCTGTGCGCGCGCCGTAACGAGGGTATCGTCCGCGTAGCAGACTAGGCTAAGGCCCCGTAATAGGGAGCCCCTTAGTGCCCAGTCATACCCCACGTTCCAAAGAAGCGGGCCCAGCACCGACCCCTGCGGAACACCACACGTAACAAATCTGCTACGCAGCCTACCATCCCTATCTTGATAGACGACCTTTCTACCCCTTAGATAGTCGCGGATTATACTGCGTAGGTACTGGGGCACACCATGGAACAGCAACGCCTCATCGATGCACTCGAAGGGGAGGCTGTTGAAGGCGTTGGCGATGTCCAAGGACACCGCCAATACAACCTCACCCTTTGCCACTGCCTCCTGAGCCGACTCCTTCACACTTAATATGGCGTCGACCGTGGACCTACCCTCCCTAAATCCATACTGGCATGAAGCCAGGTCCGGACCAATGGTTTTCAGGTGGTCCACGATGCGGTGCGCCAGGACTCGCTCGAACAGTTTCCCGGCTTCGTCCAAGAGGACAATGGGCCGGTACGCTGACGGCGAGTCTAATGGGCGCCCATCTTTAACGAGGAGGACCAGCCGGCCCGTCTTCCATTTAGTGGGGAACTGCCCGGTGGTAAGACAGAGGTCTAGAAGATAACCTAACCTAACCTAACCTAACCTAACCTAACCTAACCTAACCTAACCTAACCTAACCTTTTTTTTTTTTTTTTTTTTTTTTTTTTTTTTTTTTTTTTTTTTTTTTTTTTTTTTTTTGCCCGGGGGAAACTTGCTATCAAGTCATCCCACGGGGAGCAATATGCTATAGGCTCAACCCGCTTTCGGGGTATGTGGGGTTGGGCGATGTTCTGCCCGACCCACTAAAACCCCCGGGGATCTGCAGACAGTCTGAATATGTGGTTGACGCGGAATCTGTCATGGATACTGGTCCGCGCCAACCTTCAGGAGCGCTTGCCACGCACCGACAACTTGCGGACTTACCGCTGCGCCTTTTCAGGCATCCTCGTCTGTTTTTGGCAGTGCCTGTTTGGCGTACCGCCCATCCTTCGTCCGGTACGGCTTGCGCCATGACGGGCGGACATGGCCGGCAGCGAGGTCTTCCTCATACTCCGCCATCTCTCGCTCACTCTCAAGCCTGTCCCGCTCTGCCATCTCCGCCACATCCTCCGCAGACAGGACCCGCCGCCCGGTACGTCTCCCAGCAGGAGACGCATTGGGGTGCGAGGCCCCGGGATCGGGGGAAGGTGTTTGGAGGTGGATCGCGGGTGCTGTTGGAGTTTCCGGTGTCTCCAGCGGCGGTTGCAGCTCGAGCTCCGGCTCCTCCACCGTCTCCATCGCCACTACTGGTGGCGTTTGCGCCATGACTGGCATCGGCTCTATCACCACTATCAGCTGCTTTTGCGCCGGGGTGGGTGCTACCTCCATTGCCGTCTCCGGCGTTGTTTGCGCCAGAGTAGGCTCCCTCGCTGTAGTCCTTTGAGAGCCATTACTTGTGGCTCTCGTAGCAGGGGGACTACAAGCCCTGCTGCCTGACACATGTCCGTGTGGCTTTTTAGCCTCGGCGCAAACCATACATTTAGGCTGTTTGGAGCACTCCCTCGCTTGATGGCCTGGCTCGCCGCACCGGAAGCATAGCTCGCTCCGGTCAACGGTAGATGGGCACCTCTGTCGTGCATGGCCCACGCCCATGCACCTATAACATCGCAGCCGGCGGGGGGCAAGCGCAACCACTTTTGCAGGACTCCATGTGAGGAGAAGCCTGCCCGCATTCGCCAACATCTTGGCCGCCTTGATGGGGCAATTGACGAAGACGGAGCACAATCCAGCGGGGGCATCTCTGATAGCGCCCACTTTAACACGCTCGACCGAGCACCCTCCCTTTTGCGCCACAGCAGTGGCCACGTCTGTCTGTGTGACAGTGTCATCAAAACCCGAGATGCAGATATCCGCACACTTCTCGGGCCGGACAATCACTGCCACATCGGCCAAGACCTCCTCCAGCTGTTTAGCGAGTCGGTCAGCAGTCTCCGCGCTGTTGGTTCCCGGCACCTCTAGCAGCCTGGCTCCATTTTGTGCCGTTCGCGATCTAAGACCGGAATGGATGCCTAGCCCCTCCAAAGATATGGCATTCTTTGCCCTATTAATGGCCTCCGAGTAGGTCACGCCGCTAGCTATGGCCTCAGGCTTCAGCTGCACGACCACGGCCGTGGACTTTGGTGTCTGCAGCTGAACCTTCTTTGTCTTTGGCACAGCCAGCGCTGGTGCCGGTACCGCGGGCGCTGCCAGTGCCGCAGTGGGAACCGCCGTCCATGTCGTCTTCTTTTTGCCCTTCCTCTTTCGGCGCGACTCTGTGGTCCGTACCTCAGCAGATGCTGCCGAGGCCTGCCTGATGTTCGGCTGGGGGGGCACTACAGAGGGGGCAATGGGGGCTGCCGACGAACGAATCGGCGGGATGCCTCTAGACGTGGGGAGAGCCGGGAACTCCTCTCTTCTCCTCCGATCAGCTGCCAAGAGGGGACGGGCCCTCCCAGGAGCGGGTAGTCTGGCCTCAATACCATCAAGGCGGATGTTAAGTGCCGCGATGGCAGAGTTCAGCGAGCGATGTAAATCGTCGCCCGCTTCGTAGTCCGGTCTAGGAGAGGGGGGAGCAGCAGACTCCCTGCGGGAAGGGGACCTCCTCGTTTTGCCCATCTCCTTTTTTAGGGCGTCTACTTCGTCTCTAAGAGACTGCACCTCGCTCTGTAGTCTCGCATTGGCGTAGACCAGCCTCTCATTCTCGTCGCTGACGCACCTCGAGGTAAGGTTTGCCAACGCGCGACGCAAGTTGTTAGTGGCGTCGTTCAAAGTCCGCTGGTAGGTACTTTTGAGGTTCCCAGATTTTCTGGAAACCTCTCGTATAGCCTGGGCGCACTGCAGACCCAGTTGCTGCACGTCAAATGCAGACGGTCCGCCAATCTCAGCCTCCCACGGAACCAATGTCCGGGTGGCAGCGTCAATCTCTGCATCAGTGAAGCCAAGATCGGTAAATTCCTTTTGCACGGCACGTGATGCAGCACTAGCCGAACGTCGTGCAGTACCAGCGGCACGCGGCACAGCACTGGTTTTTGGCGGCCGCATCTTGCGCATCTCTTCTCGGAGGCCCTGTAGATCGGTGCCGAGAGCGGCAGCCGAATCCTCGTCTCGCTGTTGGAATCTCCTAAGGAGCTCCATGCGTTCCCTCTCGCCGAGCTCTCGTTCGGCATTTAACTCCGCCTCAAAGTCCTCCAGCTCTTGCTGTCGGAGCATCCTTTGCGCGTCTGCAAGTCCGGTGGAATGTCCCGTCCCGACCCTGGCTCCACGGCCTCGGCGCGACGAGGACACCTTCGATGCGATAGACACCGCCGACTCACTGCCTGACAGATCTTCTGAGTCGTCCTCCTCAATATGTGACCTTTTACGGCTGTCACCAGCCCTACCAACCACGACGGATCTGGCAACAGACTCCGCCGACTTCTCCGAAACGTCTAAAAATTTATTTTTGTTCATCTGTAACTGAATCCCACGAGCAGAGAACAAAAATCAGTCACCCCGTGCAGTGGCCTCATACACGGGGAACCCTAAATACTGCCAAGGTCGGGATGTATTGACAGGTTTTTACGAGTTTTCTCTCGGGTTTTATAGTGTGTCCTTCACGCGGCCGGCCGGTTAAGGCAAGCCCTCGCTCCACCACGGAACCCACGTACCCCACAACGCCACAGGTGGGGGTCGTTGCAGAGACCGCAGTGGTTTACGACGATCGGAGGCTGGCGTAGGCCCCCGTTACACCGCATTGGCGGTGTTCCCCTTCCCCCCCGTTGCGACCTGAGAACCCTTAAGGGGCGGCCGTCTTTGTTGTACTCCTCTCAAAGCCGCTCAGAAGGAGCAGCGAGCAGTGCGGCCCAAAGTAGGCACGCACCTAGGAGTTGTCGGGTTGTTAGCCGGTCAGTCTCACGCAAACTCCTCATTGGAGGAGAATGTTGAGGCTGCCCGTTGCCCAGGGTGCACCACGAGGAGGTCAACCGACACGCACCCCAACCTAACCTAACCTAACCTAACCTAACCTAACCTTTTTTTTTTTTTTTTTTTTTTTGTTTTCCCGGTGGAAATCTGCACCCAGACCGTCTCACCGAGACAGTCTCGGGAGGTGTGTGGGGATGGGCGATGTTCTGCCCGACCCACTAAAACCACCGGGGGATATTCTCCGAGGCGCAGTGGAGAGGCTCTCACGGTACCTATACCACGAGGGCAATAACTCGCGGGAGCCCTTTTGCGCGCAGAAGCACAACAAAACACAACGACTTTTCAGACTAGCATGCCCACCCTTTGGTGAACATGCGGACACAACAAACAACACGACCAGCACGCCCCCTTGCGGGCATGCGGACACCACAACCAACTGACACGCCCACGTTTGCGTGGGCATGCGGACCCAACAACCTGAACAACATACCCACCATTGTTGGGCATGCGGACTCGACAACCAGACCAAACACCACGAACAAACCAGACAGACATGCCCCCTTTCGTGGGCATGCGGACACACACAACAACCATAAGGACAGCACAAACAACCTATTGGACCGGGACTCTTGCGTGGTCGCTTTGGGCCAGCAAGACAACTATCTGTCATCTCGCTGCCCATCGCTTCCATATTCGAGTCCCCGCCCAGGTTCCTACCAAGACACAAATATAAACAATATATAAACAATTATGTACATCAAACCCGCTGATTAGGGACCCTCTATGGTCGATCAGAGCAGCCAAGCGTCGGCTGCTCATCACTTCTTCCATATCGGGTCACCGCCTCAGCTTACAAGATAACAAAAACCACGACCACAACGACACTCAACGACAACAAAAACAACGACAACCAAAAAACACAACCAGACAACACAAAGACAACAACAAAAACAACACAGGAGAAGGATGACCACAAAGCGGTCCATCGGACCCCGGGGGGCATCTGGGGTGCTATAATGAAATAGCCATGCCGATGCCCCCCCCTTCTTTATGTTCCTTTCTTACACTAACCTTATTCCTAACTAGTTCCTAAATTTCTATTAATTCCTAATAGCTAACTTATTTTCTACAATTTCCTAATTCCTAAATTCCTAACTACTAAGTCTTCGGGTCGTCATGGCGTATCAGGTCAGAACCTGACTACGCCAGACGATCCGGCATCACCCTAGGGTGGATTGAGGTCGGCGTGTCTACGACGCCGCCTCCCCGTCCTCCTTCTCCTGGCCGGCGCAGCGTTGGCGGACTCTTCCCGGGTGCGTTCGGCCTCCTCCTTGAGGCCCATGCATTCCGCGGCGAAGCCCGCCACCGCTGCCCAGCTGCTCTCGTCCTCGGCCATTGCCGCAACAACATTTGGCAGAGCCAGGGTGCCTCTTGCACCCAATGCCATCTCAAGTGTGCGGCGCTGCGACATGAAGGCGCTGCACACTTCGAGCGTATGTTGCGCCGAGTCTATTGCCTCTCCACAATGGTGACAGGCTGGCGTCTCCTCTCTACCGATGCCGTGCAGATACTTACCGAAGCATCCATGTCCAGTAAGTATCTGCGTCAGATGGTACGTCAACCTTCCATGAGGCCTGTCTAACCACTTTTTCAGAATGGGGCGGATGGCTTGGATGGTGCGGGCTCCGGCTTCTGGGAGTGCCATATCTTCCTCCCATTGCCACACCGCCATATCAAAGGCCTCCCGCCTCGCTCCCTCAACTTCTGCACGTGCAGGGTTTTCTCCACCGGCCCTCCGCTCCTCCCTGAACTCGTAGGCCTCGGTTAACACCTTGGCCTCGAGTTCCCACGGGAGCATTCCTGCAACTGCAGTAGCCGCCCCAAAGGAAACTGTACGGTAGCCCCTAATGGTTCGGATAGCCGCTGTCCTCTGCGGTCTACGCAGGTAGGCGACGTTCCTCCTAGACAGGGCGTCCGACCAAACCGGGGCTCCGTACATAGCCATGCTCCTTAGTATGCCGGCGTATAGCCTTCGGCAACTATCTCCCGGTCCACCAATGTTGGGCAGGAGTCTGGCTAGCGCCATCGCCGCTCCGACCACCCTCGGAGCGAGCTTGGCAAAGTGCGCCTCAAAATTAAGTCGGCTGTCCAGAGTGAGCCCCAAATACTTAATATGGGTCCCGACCTTAACGGGGACCCCATCCACTCGGACATGGGCATTACTGGGGGGCCTGCCCCGAGGACCATGGAAGAGGATGGCCTCGGTTTTCGGCAGCGCCACCTCCAACCCCAACAGCCGAATACGCCTCACCGTGAGGGTCGCAGCCGCAGCCGCTCTTCGTGCCACCTCCTGGTAGTCACGGCCCCTTGCCGTGACCAGAGTGTCATCTGCATAGCAGATGACACTCGTCCTAGGGAGGAGAGTTCCCCTCAGGACCCAGTTGTATCCCACGTTCCACAGGAGCGGCCCAAGGACCGACCCCTGCGGAACACCACACACCATACTGTGCGCACAGATCCGTGCGCCACCAGGCTCCACAAACAATATGGACCTATCATTAAGATAGTCCATGAGCACTCGTCGGAGGTACCACGGCACCCTATGGAATCTCAGGGCCTCCATTATGGCGCTGAAGGGGAGGGTGTTAAACGCGTTAGCGATATCCAGGGACACCGCCAACACCCTCTCTCCTCTGCCGACAGCCTCTTCTGTCGCCCTCTTCAGTGACAATATGGCGTCTATCGTCGATCTTCCCTTCCGAAAGCCGAACTGCGTATTTTCTACGTCCGGGCCCTCATTACCCAGGTGCTCGACTATGCGGGAAGCAATCACCCTCTCGAACAGCTTACCCGCCTCATCGAGCAAGACGATGGGGCGAAATGCCGACGGGGAGTCAGACGGTCGCCCTTCCTTTTTCAGAAGGCAAAGCCTCCCCTCCTTCCATATCTTCGGGAACTTTCCTTGCCGAAGGCAGGCGTCCAGCAGCGCCTTCAGTTTGACCCCAACATGGTCGAGGGCCAGAGCCAGGATCCTGCCATGCACCCCGTCTGGGCCCGGCGCCTTCTTCCCGAGGCGGAGGCGGTCGATGGCAACCTCCATCTCGCCTTCTGTGACCCGCGGGATGGTCTGCGGGTCCACCTCAGCATCGTGCTCGGGGGCGACAAAAGGCGCCACCTCAAAGACCCGGTTTGGAAAGAGGGCGTCAACAACCCGGGTCAGGAGCTCCGGCTGGAACGACTCAGTGGGAGGCGCCGAACTTCGCATCCGATTACGCACGGAGCGATACGGGCGCCCCCACGGGTCCCTATCCAGATCGGCCAGGAACTCCTCCCATGCCGACGCCTTTGCCCGCTGGATTTCCACCTTGAGGTCCCATCTCGCCTGGCTGAGGCGACCATACAGCTCCCCCTCCTCCTCCGGTGTATGTCGCCTCCTGCGGCACCTTTGATACTGCCGCCTTGCATATGTGCAGGCGGCGCGGAGGTTGGATATCTCCGCCGACCACCAGTAGACGGCCCGCTGCTGTGGGCGATCTCCCACTCGGGGCATGGCAGCGTCGCAGATGTTCGTCAGCGACTTACGGAACTTGACCGCCCACTGGTCAATGTCTATGTCAGCCGATGGGGGCGGTAACCAGCCCTCAATCATTGCCGCCTCGTTTGCAGCGCCTCTATCGAGGTGCGTCAAGGCCCAGCGTTTGAAACGCGCCGTACGAACTCCTTGTTGAGGAGTGAGGCCAGCAATTGGGGTGCCGGATATCCCAAAGGACACATAGAGGTGGTCACTGAGGGTCTCGCGATCCAGCACCTCCCAGTTTGTCACACGTGAGGCTATGGTGGGGGTCGCGAACGAGACGTCCACGATAGACTCCCCCTGCCACCTCACGCATGTGCTGACAGCGCCCCGGTTCAATATAACTAGGCCAGCCTCCACACAAAAATCCTCCACGACCTCCCCCCTGTTGGTGGTCACAGGGCATCCCCAGGACCTCGACTTGGCGTTTATATCTCCCGCAACCACGATTTGCAGCGGAGCCAGCCTACGAACAACTTCTTGGATTCTGCCGATGTAATCAACAAACTCTCTGCGGGTACGGTTGGGCGAGAAGTAGAGCCCGATGAGGGCAATGTCTCCCCACGTAACTGCTACATAACCGTCACCCCTCTCCCGCAGAGAGATTGGGGCCAAGATGGAGTTGGCCGGGGTTGTAATGACCACTTTCTCATCGGCAGATCCTATCCAGTTCGACCGTGCTGGAATGGAGTAGGGCTCCGCTGCAATCGCTACATCTGCGCCGATTTCTGCCATTTGTTGGACAAAGAGGTCCTGGGCATTGGCGGCGTTATTCAGGTTCGCCTGTAGGATCAATTTAGGCCGAACTGACATTGGGTCCCTGAGCTATTTCTTCCGTGTCCATCGGCGCATTGCGCTCCGCCGTCCTTGGTGGGGCCCTTGTCCAAGGGGCCATCTTCGGCTTTGTGACAGGGGGCCTACATTTCCTCCCTCCCAGGTAGTGCTCATATGGGAGCTTGGCCTCTCTGCACACTACGCAATGAGGCTTCTCCGCTACGCAGGCTCCTGCTTGGTGGCCCGGGGCACTACAGCGAAAGCATAAAGCGTTGCGGTCCACCTTTGAATCGCAGGTGTACTTCGTGTGCCCCGTACCGTAGCAGCGGTAGCACCTCACCGGGAGGTTCTCCAACGCGATGACCTGTGCGTGCGCCCACCCTATCACCAGGCGACCCTCTCCTACTAGTTTTTTGGCTTCCGCAATTGGTAGCCGGATCAGCACAGAATTTGACCCCCAGGGGCCGACGCGTATTTCCCCTATCGAGACCATGTCCGGAATGCAGCCTGTTTTTGCCACAATTGCTTCCATGATCTTGTCCTTATTGACACAGTCATTTAATCCCACTAATTTTAGCTCCGCCTTTTTATACGGTCTTGCAACGTCTGCCTCCTCCGCAATGACCTCCCGGAGCCTAGCCGCGAGCGCATCAGCCTTAGAGCCGCTTGTTGCTCCCTGGATCTCCAGTTTGCGCCCGCCCACTGCCGTGTTTCGCATGCGCACCGCCTCCAGGCCAAGATCCTGCAGGTTGATTGCGCCGACCGCCTTCTCCATGACGGACGCATACGTCACGCCCTTGGCCTTGGCCTCCGCTTTAAGCGTGATGGTCACCGCCGATGACCGCGGTGGCACCAACTTGACCACTCTGCTTCCGCGCGCCGTGGGGGCAGAACCCTGGGCTGCCGTCTTGTTCGGTGCGTTGGCACCCTTACCGGCGGTTTTGGCAGCTGCAGCAGCAGCCCTCTTGGCTTTCGCCTTGGCACCCTTCGATAAGCTCTCCTTCCATTCTATCGCCGGCGTGCTAGAGGCCGCAGCCAAGCTAGGAGAGGCCGACCGTACGGGGGGAGGCAAGGGGTGACTCAACGCCCTTTGGGGCAGCGGGGGGTCATCCCACACTTGTACAGGGGCCGACTCGGCGGATCCACCCGCGTTGGCGTGATTGGCCTCAGCCCTTCTTCTCTCATGGGCCAACGGCGGCCTCATGGGGGGCTCGTATGGAAGCCTCTTCTCCATCTCGTCCATACGAGCATTGAGCATTCCCCCCAGCGACTTATAAAGGTCGGCCTTAAAATTGTCCAACATGCCGCCAATCGAGACGGCCACCTCCCTCTGCACATCCGTGCCTTTCCGGGTCGGTCTGCGCTCCTGCTGGTCCTCCTTTACTGCCCGGTTTTCGGCCCGAAGGAGTTCCACCTCGTGCCGGAGCCTCTCATTGTCCTTCCGGAGCCTTTTAGATTCCTCCGATATGGACATGTCTCTGAGAGACTCCACACAGACCAGCATCGACTTAATTCCTTCATTTATGTCCCTGCGGACCGTCCCCTTTAGGTTCCCGGAGATTGCGGTGCATGTGTACACCTCAATGAGGCTCTTATATGCCGTCTCTAGGAGCTCCTCTTTGGATTTGTGCATCATTTCGGCCCTCAGGGTTGCAACATCCCTGCTATTTAAGAGTTTGGCCTCCGGGTCATCTCTTCCTCCCTCATCTTCCTTTAAAAAGGCCCTTCTATTGGCGGCAGCCCTCGGTGGAGCTGGAACCTCCTCCTCCGACTCTTCCTCCTCCGAGGGGTCTCTTACAGCCCTCTTGGCTGCTGCCAGACCAACGCTTGTTCCGAGCCTCTCCGTTTGTTTCCCAACTCTACCAAGCACTATTGACGGCTTCCTTGTTCTGCCTCTTGCTGTAGAGCTGACCTTTCTACAATTTGCCCTTCCCGAGGCACCATCATCAGCATCTTCCCCTGAGTCGATGGTAGAGTTGGCGTACGTACGCTTTCTACGCTCCTCATTAACTTCCATCGGGTCAGGCACCTGTTCAAATTCAATTTCAGAGCTGTCCGATTTGTTCGGCTCTCCGTCCAGCTCTCTACCCTTTCGGGACTTCTCACAACTAACCACGGCGGGTCTGCGAACAGACCTCGCCGACTTCTCCTTAACGTCAGAATAAAATTTAGGATCCATATATGTTCCCACGAGAAGAGAGCAAATACATGTCACCCTGCGCAGTGGCCTCATACGCAGGGAACCCTACCGACTGCCAAGGTCGGGAAGTATTGGCAGGTTTTTACGAGTTTTCTCTCGGGTTTTATAGTGTGTCCTTCACGCGGCCGGCCGGCTAAGGCAAGCCCTCGCTCCACCACGGAACCCGCGTACCCCACAACGCCACAGGTGGGGGTCGTTGCAGAGACCGCAGTGGTTTACGACGATCGGAGGCTGGCGTAGGCCCCCGTTACACCGCGTTGGCGGTGTTCCCCTTTCCCCCCGTTGCGACCTGAGAACCCTTAAGGGGCGGCCGTCTTTGTTGAACTCCTCTCAAAGCCGCTCAGAAGGAGCAGCGAGCAGTGCGGCCCAAAGTAGGCACGCACCTAGGAGCTGTCGGTTTGTTAGCCGGTCAGTCTCACGCAAACTCCTCATTGGAGGAGAGTGTTGAGGCTGCCCGTTGCCCAGGGTGCACCACGAGGAGGTCAACCGACTCGCACCCCAACCTAACCTAACCTAACCTAACCTAACCTAACCTAACCTAACCTAACCTAACCTAACCTTTTTTTTTTTTTTTTTTTTTTTTTTTTTTTAACGGAGTGAAAGATCTGCAAACAGACGCATCAGCGGGCAATGAGGGGTCCCGCTGGCTGTCCGAGGATGGCCAAGACTCTGTTCCAGGGCCGAAGCCCTAGAAAAAGCGAGCCGTGGCCGACTCGGTAAAAAACACTCCGATGTCCTCTCGTCACCTTGGGACCAGCAAACCGGCGATCATCGCGTCGTCCTCATCTGAGGAGGACGCATCGAACGCCGGCATGGTGGGGCCTGACGAGGTCATGGGAACCCTTTCGGACACTTCCACAACCCCGTCGGTGACTGCTCGCCCTGTAGACGGGCGAGCCCCTCCTCCGCCCCTGATGGGGGCGGGTGACCGCCCTCGAAAACGATGGGCGGACACACTTGACCCGTCATTTGGTGAGACGGGTCGCCGACGCGCCGGGACATACGGAGCGTCGGCCCTCAGTGGTGACCTGTGCAATGCACGGTCGGAGCCCCCCCTAGGGCTCGGACCGCGCTGGTTCCCCACCGGATGGAGAAGGCGCTGGTATTGCCGCCTTCTCCGCAGGAGGCGTCTGCGGCGGCACGGATTTGCCAGGGGGTCATCCTCCCTGGCCCGTTCCGCCTCCTCCTTCAGCGTCATGACGTCGACGCAGAAGGAGTTGACCGCCTCCCAGGACCCCTCGCTACCGAGCATGGACAGAACCACGGTCGGCAGGGAGAGGTCCGCGCCAATCACAGTGACCAATGCGGAGCGCTGGACACCGAACGCAGAGCACACCGTTAGGGTGTGTTGCGCCGTGTCCTCCGCCGCTCCGCAATGGTGGCACTGTGGGGTCGGCTCTCTTCCGATCCGGTGCAAATAGCGTCCGAACGAACCATGTCCGGACAGTATTTGCACCAGATGGTATGTGAGCGACCCATGGCGCCGCTCCGCCCACGCCTTGAGGACGGGGCGTAGGGCCTCGAGGCTACGCGTTTGCGTAGCTGAGGCCCCTTCGCCCAGGTCCTCAGACCATAGGCGGAACACATCCTCACGCGCTGCGTCGAGCGCAGCACGCCTCTCTTGGGGGGCCAGTCGATCGCCACTGGCCCGCTCCTCCGCTCGCTGCCGGTACGCTACAGCGAGCACCTCCGCCACCAGCTCCCACGGGGGCGTCCCCGCGAGAGCGCACGCCACTTTCCGGGACACCGTTCGGTAGCCCCGGATCGCCCGCAGCGCCATTGCGCGCTGGGCCCGCTGGAGAGAGGCGGTCGCGTGTGGGCTTAGACAGTCAGCCCACACCGGCGCCCCATACAGTGCCATAGAGCGGACGATGCCGCCGTAGAGTCGGCGGCACGCCACGCTCGGGCCCCCCACGTTGGGCAAGAGACGCCCGAGGGCGTCTGCTGCTCCCAGCAGCCGGGGCTCGAGGAGCTTGAAGTGCTCCTCGAAACCCCACCGCCCATCGATCACCAGCCCCAGATACTTCATCTGGGGCTTCAGGCCGACCCTCTCGCCCTCCACAACGATCGACGCGCCCGCTGACGGCCGTCTCCGAGGCCCATGGAACACCATGGCCTCGGTCTTGTGGAGGGCTACCTCCAAGCCCAACGTCCGTATCCGCCGCACGATATGGCTGACGAACACGGACGCCAGGCGCTGGACATCCTCCAGCCGCGTCCCCCGGACGGTGACGAGCGTGTCGTCTGCGTAGCAGAACGACCGCACCATCGGGGGGAGGCCACACCGGAGGACGTAGTCGTAACCGACGTTCCACAACAGGGGGCCGAGGACCGACCCCTGTGGAACGCCGCGGGACACCCTGTGACGGCCTAGCTCGCCGCCACGTCCCACGTACGCTACGTCCCGGTCCCTCAAATAGTCTCCCACTATTCGGCGCAGATATGGAGGCATTTGATGGAACCGAAGCGCCTCCATGATGACGCCGAAGGGGAGACTATTGAAGGCGTTGCGGATGTCCAGCGACACCGCCAACACCATCTCCCGCCTCTCAACGGACTCCTCCACTAGGGTCCGGAGACCGGACAGGGCATCGATCGTCGACCGCCCCGTCCGAAAGCCGTATTGGGCCTCGGAGAGGTCGGGGCCCGTTCCCCCTCCCAGCTGCTGGACTATTCGGGAAGCGATGATCTTCTCGAAGACCTTCCCGATTTCGTCCAGCAGCACAATGGGGCGATATGCCGAGGGGTCATCCGCCGGACGCCCCTCCTTCGCAATAAGGCACAAAAGCCCCTCCTTCCATACTTTGGGGAACTGTGCGAACTTCAAACTAGCGTCGCACAGTTCCCTGGCCCTGGCCCCTAGATGTTTTAGGGCCAGGTCCAGTACCCGCTTCGGGACGCCGTCAGGTCCCGGTGCCGTCTTCCGCCCCTTAAGACGGGCGACGGCGTCCTTCCATTCCTCCTCATCAATAAGAGGAGGAGGATCACTCCCTCCCTCCTCATCCGGAGCTGGCGGGGCCATCCGAGGGGGAACAAAACCCTCCTCGGCCGGGGGAAACAGTCCCCCGATGACCGACCCCAGGAGGTCGGGATCCATCGTCTCTGTGGTGGGCGTGCCGCGTGCTTTCAGCTGGTTGCGCGCCAGCTTATACGGCCGCCCCCACGGATCCCGATCCAGACCCTGCAACTGCTCTTCTCTGGATACCTCCTTTGAGGAGGCAATCGCAGTCTGCAGGGTCCTCTTCGACTGCCTGTACAGCTCGTACAGGCGGTCTTCCTCCTGAGGGTCCCTCACGCGGCGCCGGCGGGCCCTAGTGTAGGCCCGCCTTTGGACACTGCAGTCATCCCTCATGACTGCAATGTCCTGGGACCACCAGTGAACTTCACGGCGGTCCCGCGGAGGCTGCGCCCGAGGCATAGAAGCCTGGCACACCTCCTTTAAAGCGCCGCGGAGACGGCGAGCTGATTCGTCGACGTCCGGACCGGACATCGGACGCGAGAACCAGTCTTCAAAGATCGCCGTCTCGTTCGCCAGCTCCGGCTTGAGCCTGCTGAGCGCCCAGCGAGGAGGCCGTTCACAGCTTGTGGGCTGTGGGGGCCTTTGGTGCAGGGTGGAGCTCTCGAATCGGATGTATCGATGGTCCGAGAGAGTCTCCACGTCCTGCACTACCCTCCAGCCGCTGATCGTGCGTGCGAGGGCTGGGGTGGCGAATGACACGTCCACCACCGAGCCTCCGTTGTGTCGCACGCACGTGTGGACTGCGCCCCTGTTGAGGAGCGACAGCCCAGCAGCGGCTGCCCACTGCTCCACAGCCTGGCCCCTCTGGTCGGTCGCTGGACAACCCCAGACGACCGACTTGGCGTTCAGGTCTCCAAGGACGAGAACCTGACGCGGGGCCGCCCTCCTGATGGCTACGCCGACGACTCCGAGGAACGCCTCGAAGTCGGCGAGCGGTCTGTTTGGGGAAAAGTAGACAGACACTACTATCATTTCCCCCCAAACGACCGCCGCGTACCCAGCACCCCTCTCATAAATTGAGGGGGGTGTATAATCTGGGGCCGCGCGCACCATCACGGCGACAGAGTCGCACGTGTCCCCCACCCAGTTGGGCTGGTTGGGGATGAAGTACGGCTCTGACACCGCCGCCACATCCACTGACCACTCCGCCAGGCTCTGGTGTAGCAAATCCTGAGCCCTGGTAGAGTGGTTCAGGTTCACCTGAAGAAAGCTGATATGGGGCCGTCTTAACATTGCTCGACCACCATATCAACTTCCTCGGGCCCCGTTTGGGGCGCCCTCTGTGTGGCGGGGGCGGCCTGGCGAGCTGGACGCGCCGGCAATTTGCCCTTGGCCAGGGGAGGCTTACAGCTGCGCCCCCCCATAACGTGGCCTGCCGGTCGCTTGGCAGCGGCACACACGGCACAGTGGGGCTTCGCGCTACAATCGAAGCCCCTGTGCCCCTCCTTACCGCACCGGTAGCAAAGGTTGCTCCGGTCGGTTTTTGAAGGGCAGCTCGCTCTTGCGTGCCCCACCTGCATGCACCGGAAGCACCGGTCGGAACGGGCTTCCAGTGCTCTGACGTTGGCCGCGCTGAACCCTATCAGCAGGCGGCCGCCGTTCACAACCTTCTTTGCGGCGGCGACTGGGCACGACACCACTGTCGAGCCAAAGCCGTCAGGGCCGTAGCGGATGGGGCGCACCTTTACGGCATCCACGCCACATCCACCCTTGGCCGCGATCTTTGCGGCCAAGTGCGCCTCCATCACCGACTCATCCAGACCGCCCACCCTCAGTTCTGCGGTTTTGGTGGGCCGGATGACAGTGGCCATGCCCTCAAGGGCCTCTCTCATTTTGCCGGCCAGCTGGTCGGCCTTCTCAGCTGAGGCCTCGCCCGAGATCTCAATGATCTTTGACCCGGTCATGGTGTTTCGGCACCGACGGTTTGGGATATCCATCCCGTCGATGTCGACCGAGTCTCGGGCTTTGGCCAGCGCGTCGGCGTAGGTGACCCCCTTCTCAACCGCTTCGGGAGTAAGGGTCACCACAACTGCCGCCGACTTCGGCGCAACCAGCTTGGTCTTTTGACCGGCCTTACGGGCCTTCTTAGCAGGAGCAGTGGCGGGTGGGGCTGAGGTGTTATTTGGCCTCCGCTGAGGCGCCTTCTGCTGCTTGGCCGCCGCCGAGTAAGATTGGCGGGGCGGAGCCTGCTCCGGAGGGGCCGATGTTGTTGCCTTCCTCCTCCTCCTTTGGCGCTTTTTGCGCGACTCCTGGGTCGTCCATTCCGGATCTGCCTCAACCGGGGGAGGCGCTTTGGCAGCACCCCGGGAGGTGGATGGAACGACCGCAGGAGGTCCAGCTTTCTTCGCCTGTTTTGGCGGGGGATCAGGCTTTTTGGCCGCCACCTTGCCCTTTTTAGCCGGCACTGCTGGTATGGCCGGCTTGGCTTTCCCCTTGGTAATGGGGGGCGCGGGCGCAGCTGCTGCAGCTGCTTTTTTGCGGTCCGCCGCGAGCGGCGGTCGCAGGCTCTTGGCCGGCAGCAAGCGATCCTCCAAACCCTCCAGGCGAGCATTCAGCATGGCCCCGAATGTTCGGGCCAGCCTAGCTTCAAATGCCTGGAGGGCGTCCGGCTCCTCGTAGGCGGCCTTATTTTTGCCGTGGCAAGTCGCCTCCTGTACAATGACAGTCGGCGAGAGAGGCCTTGGAGGAGGACAGTCCATCTCCATTGTATCTGGTGAGGGCAGAACCTCGGGGAGAATGGGGGGAGGAGAGATAACCTTTCTTCCACCCTTAAGGTCCCTCACCTCTGCAGACAGAGCTGCTACACACTTTGTGAGGTCTGCCAGTTGCTCCTGCAGCCTCACATTCTCCGCTTTAAGTATGCGGGTGTCCTCCGAGATGTTTTTTGAGGACACCTCGCGGAAACTATCCATGATGGACTGCGCCGCTTTCTTCAACGCCTTCTGGAAGGGGCCCTGGAGGTGCGAGGACTTCTTCGCTACCTCCACTATAACCGCACAGTCCGCCTTCACCACCTCCTCGATGTCGAGGGTGGTCTTCAGGTCCGGATCTGTGGGTGTAGGGGCCTCACCTTCCGATCTACTTGCGTAGAACGCCGCCCTCGTCTCGTAGGCGCGGCGCTCCATTACCGCCACCTCCCGGTCGAGCGCGACCTGCTGCTCCTCGCGGATTGCAGCGGTATGCTCGCGCTTGGCCCGGGCGAGACCAACGTATTCTCCTGTGGTGGGGGGTCTCCCACGACCACGTTGAGCTGGCTTCTTGGGACCGTCCTCAGACGAGTCCGAGAGAGCCTCCGACTTTTTGCCCCCCTTAGATGTTTTGGGGGGACGCTTCCTCTTCAACGAGCCAGTGAGAGTGTCGACGCTGATGGTGCTGTCATCTGACACATCACTGCACTGGTCGTTTTTCTGACCTCGTTTGGGATAAGGGGAGGTGCGGGCTAGGCCCTTGCTGCGAGCCGACACTGCCGGCGAGCTGGCACGACTCCCCTTTTTCTTCATAAAGGAAGATCCAGGATTTGCGACGGAGTCAACGGCCGATTTCATAGAAACCGCCGATGAGTCGGACTCGACGTCGACATCCCACTCCCTTCCTGCTGCAGACACGCTGCGCGAACGCGCGGCGGTTGGCGATGAACTGCCAGCAGCCCTGGACGAACTGAAGGTTAGTTTCAGCCCGCCCGTCTCCGTTTCAACTCCGCCCTTCTCGGGCCTAGCCAGAAGGCTAACGTCCACGTCCTTCCCTTTGGGGTCGGACCCACCACAAGTAACCACGACGGATCTGGTACCAGACTCCGCCGACTTCTGCGAAACGTCTTTAGAAAATTTATTGAGCAACTTTGACATTAATCCCACGAGTGGAGAGCATATAAAAGTCACCCCGTGCAGTGGCCTCATACACGGGGAACCCTACATACTGTCAAGGGCGGGGGATGTTGACAGGTTTTAACGAGGTTTCTCTCGGGTTTTATAGTGTGTCCTTCACGCGGCCGGCCGGTTAAGGCAAGCCCTCGCTCCACCACGGAACCCGCGTACCCCACAACGCCGCGAGTGGGGGTCGTTGCAGAGACCGCGGTGGTTTACGATGATCAGGGGCTGGCGTGGGCCCCCGTTGCACCGCTTTCGCGGTGCTCCCCTTTCCCCCCGTTGCGACCTAATAACCCTTAAGGGGCGGCCGTCTTTGTGATACTCCTCTCAAAGCTGCTCAGAAGGAGCAGCGAGCTGTGCGGCCCAAAGTAGGCACGCACATAGGAGTTGCAGGGCCCAGAAGGGGCTCCCGCCTTGCCAGATGTTAGCCGATTGGGCCCAACCTTCTCCGAACGGAGAATGTTGGAACCACTCGTTGCCCAGGATGCACCACGTGGAGGTATCTGACTCGCACCCCAACCTAACCTAACCTAACCTAACCTAACCTAACCTAACCTAACCTAACCTTTTTTTTTTTTTTTTTTTTTTTCCCAGGGGAACTCGTTACGAGTACCGGAGCCTTGAAGAGGCACCCGATTATGTGGGACTCGCCCGTCCGCCTTTCCACACCCACTGACAAGGAGAGAAGCCCCAAGTCAGCTGCCAGGAAGATCCCGGCTGGGAGGGCGAGACGGAGGGGGATACCCACTAAACCCCTGGGGGACCACTATCCGAGCACTAAATAAGGCGACAACCACGGTACACACCCCAAGGGATTCAATCCGCGGCTGCCACCCTGCGCCCGTGTACCAACCTACAGCCATCTTCACACACTTATCCCGCGTTTGCACGGGAATCGTGTGCTTTGACGGCCGCGCGCCAGTACACGGGCACGTACTGATAACACAGCATGTGAATTTAATTACAACTTTAAAACGCCCTTACTGCCACTGCCAAGGGAGCCGGTATGTGGCGGACAAGGGCGTTTCCCACTTTTCCCCTTCCCCCATCTATGCCACCAGACAAACCCTCATCAAGCGCCGGGACCAGGCCCGGCACTAAACGCGGTCTCTCTGTTTCTCAGGTGGCGGCCTTGCTCTGGCAACCCGCCTACTTCTTCTGGGTAGAGTCGGGGAGACATCCTCGTCGTGCTCAGACTCCCCCTCCTCCCTCAAGCTCTCTCTCTCCCTAACCACCTCCTTTTCTCCCACATTCAGGACCTTCCCGGTGCCCTTTCCGATGGAAGAGGCATTGGTATCAGCCCCAAGGTAAGGGAGGGACAGGGGGGAGACCAGCACCATGGCAACAGGTGCCGCAATTCTTAATGGCGACTCTTCAGTCGCCTCCATATTTTCCGGCGCAGGAGCAGACCTCACCTCTCTTCCTTCCAGGGCCCTCATTCTAATAGCCGGGGGGCGACACCACCTGCTGCCCATAACATGCCCGTGAGGCAGTGCCGCCTCGGCACACACCAGGCAGTGCGGCGGTTTGGTGCATGCTTCCACCTTGTGGCCAAGCATACCACAACGGAAGCAGCACCCCGTCCTGTCCGTGTCAGAGGGACACATTGGCCGTGTGTGGCCCATCCCCATGCACCTAAAACAGCGCATGGGTCTGGGTCCGATAACCTCTACTCTGGCCAAGCTCCAACCTACGCGGAGTCTCTCCATGTTGGCGATAGTTCTCGCCGTCCTCACTGGACATTGAACGAGCACCGATAAATATCCCCCGGGGCCCGGTCCAATGTTTCCCACTTTAACTCGCCCTTCCGGGCAACCCCCATGTGCCGACACTGCGGCAACCACCTGCTCCGACGTAGTGGAAACGCCCAAGTCCAAAAGGCGAATGGCCGCACGCTTCTCCGGACGAACGACAGTTGCCACGTCTGACACAACTTCCTCCATCTTTCGTGCCAGTCGATCAGCAGCCTCCCCGCTGTCGGCACCAGGCACCTCTATCAGGGTAGCCCCTGACTGAGCCATCTTCGTCTTGACGCCAGGGATGCCAAGTTCCTCCAACGAAATAGCGCCACTGGCTCTCGTCATAATGGCTGCGTAGGTCACTCCTCGGGCGATAGCCTCCGGCTTAAGCTGGAGGACTATGGCTGTCGACTTGGGCTGTCTCAGGGCTACCCTCTTATCCGGCACACCCGTTGCCCCTTCCCTCGTCTGGGTAGAGCCTTTAGCCCCCTTCTTCCTTACAGCCAGGGCAGGTTGTGTGGCCGGCTGCGCTCTATCTGACGCTCGAAGTCGTCGCCCTCCCTTACGCACAGTTCTTGCAGAGAGGGCAGGAAACTCCTCTGCACCATCTTGCGCAACCACTGAGCTGAAGCTTGCAGGTTTAGTCACTGCAAGCTTGTCCTCCAGCCCATCCAGCCGCTTGTTGATTACTTCAACAGAAGCATGGAGGGTATGCTGCATTGCCAACAATGCCTCCGTCATGCCCTCATTCACCACGTTGGCAGGGAGGGAAGGAACCACCACAGGGTGTTTCTCTTTTCCCGCAGCCTCTTCCTTAAGGTTCCTCAACATACCCTCAAGTTCGAGAACCTTCTTGTTGAGCACAGCGTTAGCCTTCTTAAGGACTATATTGTCCTGACTCGTGTGCTGCAGATGGCTCAGATTCACCTCGTATACTTTCGAGCACCTGACATCAAGAAACGTATGCATGCGTTTCAGGTGCCTCATCAAGGTTTCCATACTTTTCTTCATCCGCTCATATTTCGCAGGAAGTTGGAAGACATGGTTCTGCATTACCTCACATATCTTCTCGGAAACCTCGATTACCCTGTTTTGTGAAGGGTTGTCCAGCTCACACTTAAACAACCCGTACCCCCTCGACTTCATATAATCGCAGACCTCCTTGTCGGCCTTCCTAGCGGTATCGCCGCCCTTATTGGCCCGCGCCCTCATGGTTTCTTTAAACCTCCTGCTAACCTCCTCTATGGGTAGGGCCAGGACACTGCTCATATACTGCATCCTTTCCTGGTCCATCCTATCCAAACCATTCATTAGGCCTTCCGCCTCTCTGAATGTCTCGAGCGTGACTTGCTCCAGGGACCTCCACTTCTCCATGTCGAGTTCAGAGTCACCTGAGTCCGACTCCTCTTCACTTTCCGAGCCTTCGCCCACTTCCATGCTCTGCACAACTCCTTTTTTACATGAGCCCTCATCCCCTTTCAACTGCTCTACTAAATTCGGCTCCTCTCCTTCCACCTTTCTCCTCCTCACAACATCCGGCGAATTCGTGCCCCCCCCAGAAACGGTGGGGCGGCCTGGAACCAGATCCCCGACCTTGGCCGGTGAACCAGTCCCAGGGAGGGATTCTCCCGTCTTACGACGGGTACCCTCCTGGGGTAGTTTAGTTTTGGGATTCGCTTCCATGTTCGACATTTAATGGGGTGTCACCCAGACAATTTTATAGGGTTGTCATCCCCCTGGCAATTCAAGGAATGCCGTTCCCTATGTAGGCCGTGAACTTCACCCATGCGACGCCCACTCGCCAAGGGTGCCCTATATACTCGCGGAGGGCGGGAGGTATCCGCTGGGTTTTACCGACTTTTCCTTGTCGACGCCCAATTGGGCTGCGGGACTGAACCCAGACCACCACGTACCCAGCTTATGCCAGGGCTGGGGTCGTTGTGGCGGACGGGACAGAACCCGCGACCACGACACAAACAAGGGTTGGCATGACACCCTCGTTACGACTTTGCGCACAGAGGCGCTTGACAGACGCCCAGAAGGGGCGCCGACTACCCTTTCCCCCCCTTGTCACGACGTCCAGAAGGGACGCCGTCAAAACTCCTCTCAAAGCCGCTCAGAAGGAGCGGCGAGTGTGCAACCCAAAGTGGGCCGCACGTTGGAGGTGCAAGGCCCAGAAGGGGCTCCCGCCTATGCCGGGTTGTTAGCCGGTCAGTCTCACAGCAGACTCCTCTCGAGGAGGAGTATGTTGAGCCTGCCCGTTGCCCAGGGTGTACCACGAGGAGGTCACCCGACACACACCCCAACCTAACCTAACCTAACCTAACCTAACCTAACCTAACCTAACCTAACCTAACCTAACCTAACCTAACCTTTTTTTTTTTTTTTTTTTTTTAACGGAGTGAAAGATCTGCAAACAGACGCATCAGCGGGCAATGAGGGGTCCCGCTGGCTGTCCGAGGATGGCCAAGACTCTGTTCCAGGGCCGAAGCCCTAGAAAAAGCGAGCCGTGGCCGACTCGGTAAAAAACACTCCGATGTCCTCTCGTCACCTTGGGACCAGCAAACCGGCGATCATCGCGTCGTCCTCATCTGAGGAGGACGCATCGAACGCCGGCATGGTGGGGCCTGACGAGGTCATGGGAACCCTTTCGGACACTTCCACAACCCCGTCGGTGACTGCTCGCCCTGTATACGGGCGAGCCCCTCCTCCGCCCCTGATGGGGGCGGGTGACCGCCCTCGAAAACGATGGGCGGACACACTTGACCCGTCATTTGGTGAGACGGGTCGCCGACGCGCCGGGACATACGGAGCGTCGGCCCTCAGTGGGGACCTGTGCAATGCACGGTCGGAGCCCCCCCTAGGGCTCGGACCGCGCTGGTTCCCCACCGGATGGAGAAGGCGCTGGTATTGCTGCCTTCTCCGCAGGAGGCGTCTGCGGCGGCACGGATTTGCCAGGGGGTCATCCTCCCTGGCCCGTTCCGCCTCCTCCTTCAGCGTCATGACGTCGACGCAGAAGGAGTTGACCGCCTCCCAGGACCCCTCGCTACCGAGCATGGACAGAACCACGGTCGGCAGGGAGAGGTCCGCGCCAATCACAGTGACCAATGCGGAGCGCTGGACACCGAACGCAGAGCACACCGTTAGGGTGTGTTGCGCCGTGTCCTCCGCCGCTCCGCAATGGTGGCACTGTGGGGTCGGCTCTCTTCCGATCCGGTGCAAATAGCGTCCGAACGAACCATGTCCGGACAGTATTTGCACCAGATGGTATGTGAGCGACCCATGGCGCCGCTCCGCCCACGCCTTGAGGACGGGGCGTAGGGCCTCGAGGCTACGCGTTTGCGTAGCTGAGGCCCCTTCGCCCAGGTCCTCAGACCATAGGCGGAACATCTCTTCACGCGCTCCGTCGAGCGCAGCACGCCTCTCTTGGGGGGCCAGTCGATCACCACTGGCCCGCTCCTCCGCTCGCTGCCGGTACGCCGCAGCGAGCACCTCCGCCACCAGCTCCCACGGGGGCGTCCCCGCGAGAGCGCACGCCACTTTCCGGGACACCGTTCGGTAGCCCCGGATCGCCCGCAGCGCCATTGCGCGCTGGGCCCGCTGAAGGGAGGCGGTCGCGTGTGGGCTAAGACTGTCAGCCCACACCGGCGCCCCATACAATGCCATAGAGCGGACGATGCCGCCGTAGAGTCGGCGGCACGCGACGCTCGGGCCCCCCACATTGGGCAAGAGCCGCCCTAGGGCGTCTGCTGCTCCCAGCAGCCGGGGCTCGAGGAGCTTGAAGTGCTCCTCGAAACCCCACCGCCCATCGATCACCAGCCCCAGATACTTCATCTGGGGCTTCAGACCGACCCTCTCGCCCTCCACAACGATCGACGCGCCCGCTGACGGCCGTCTCCGAGGCCCATGGAACACCATGGCCTCGGTCTTGTGGAGGGCTACCTCCAAGCCCAACGTCCGTATCCGCCGCACTATATGGCTGACGAACACGGACGCCAGGCGCTGGACATCCTCCAGCCGCGTCCCCCGGACGGTGACGAGCGTGTCGTCTGCATAGCAGAACGACCGCACCATCGGGGGGAGGCCACACCGGAGGACGTAGTCGTAACCGACGTTCCACAACAGGGGGCCGAGGACCGACCCCTGTGGAACGCCGCGGGACACCCTGTGACGGCCAAGCTCGCCGCCACGTCCCACGTACGCTACGTCCCGATCCCTCAAATAGTCTCCCACTATTCGGCGCAGATATGGAGGCATTTGATGGAAAAGAAGCGCCTCCATGATGACGCCGAAGGGGAGACTATTGAAGGCGTTGCGGATGTCGAGCGACACCGCCAACACCATCTCCCGCCTCTCAACGGACTCTTCTACAAGAGTCCGGAGATCAGACAGGGCGTCAATTGTCGACCGCCCCGTCCGGAAGCCGTATTGGGCCTCGGAGAGGTCGGGGCCCGTTCCCCCTCCCAGCTGCTGGACTATTCGGGAAGCGATGATCTTCTCGAAGACCTTCCCGATTTCATCCAGCAGCACAATGGGCCGATATGCCGAGGGGTCATCCGCCGGACGCCCCTCTTTGCGTAGCAGGCATAGCGCCCCCTCCTTCCACACTTTGGGGAACTGTGCGAACTTCAGACTAGCGTCGCACAGTTCCCTGGCCCTGGCCCCTAGATGTTTTAGGGCCAGGTCCAGTACCCGCTTCGGGACGCCGTCAGGTCCCGGTGCCGTCTTACGCCCCTTAAGACGGGCGACGGCGTCCTTCCACTCCTCCTCATCAATAAGAGGAGGAGGATCGTTCCCTCCCTCCTCGTCCGGAGCTGGCGGGGCCATCCGAGGGGGAACAAAACCCTCCTCGGCCGGGGGAAACAGTGCCCCGATGACCGACCCCAGGAGGTCGGGATCCATCGTCTCCGTGAGGGGCGCGCCGCGCGCTCTGAGCTGATTGCGCGCCAGCTTATACGGCCGCCCCCACGGATCCCGATCCAGACCCTGCAACTGCTCTTCTCTGGATACCTCCTTTGAGGAGGCAATCGCAGTCTGCAGGGTCTTCTTCGACTGCCTGTACAGCTCGTACAGGCGGTCTTCCTCCTGAGGGTCCCTCACGCGGCGCCGGCGGGCCCTAGTGTAGGCCCGCCTTTGGACACTGCAGTCATCCCTCATGACTGCAATGTCCTGGGACCACCAGTGAACTTCACGGCGGTCCCGCGGAGGCTGCGCCCGAGGCATAGAAGCCTGGCACACCTCCGTTAAAGCGCCGCGGAGACGGCGAGCTGATTCGTCGACGTCCGGACCGGACATCGGACGCGAGAACCAGTCTTCAAATATCGCCGTCTCGTTCGCCAGCTCCGGCTTGAGCCTGCTGAGCGCCCAGCGAGGAGGCCGTCCACCGCTTGTGGGCTGTGGGGGCCTTTGGTGCAGGGTGGAGCTCTCGAATCGGATGTATCGATGATCCGAGAGAGTCTCCACGTCCTGCACTACCCTCCAGCCGCTGATCGTGCGCGCGAGGGCTGGGGTGGCGAACGACACGTCCACCACCGAGCCTCCGTTGTGCCGCACGCACGTGTGGACTGCGCCCCTGTTGAGGAGCGACAGCCCAGCAGCGGCTGCCCACTGCTCCACAGCCTGGCCCCTCTGGTCGGTCGCTGGACAACCCCAGACGACCGACTTGGCGTTCAGGTCTCCAAGGACGAGAACCTGACGCGGGGCCGCCCTCCTGATGGCTACGCCGACGACTCCGAGGAACGCCTCGAAGTCGGCGAGCGGTCTATTTGGGGAAAAGTAGACAGAGACTACTACCATTTCCCCCCAAACGACCGCCGCGTACCCAGCACCCCTCTCATAAATTGAGGGGGGTGTATAACTTGGGGCCGCGCGCACCATCACGGCGACAGAGTCGCAAGTGTCCCCCACCCAGTTGGGCTGGTTGGGGACAAAGTACGGCTCTGACACCGCCGCCACATCCACTGACCACTCCGCCAGGCTCTGGTGTAGCAAATCCTGAGCCCTGGTAGAGTGGTTCAGGTTCACCTGCAGAAAGTTGATATGGGGCCGTCTTAACATTGTTCGACCACCATATCAACCTCCTCGGGCCCCGTTTGGGGCGCCCTCTGTGTGGCGGGGGCGGCCTGGCGAGCTGGACGCGCCGGCAACTTGCCCTTGGCCAGGGGAGGCTTACAACTGCGCCCCCCCATAACGTGGCCTGCCGGTCGCTTGGCAGCGGCACACACGGCACAGTGGGGCTTCGCGCTACAATCGAAGCCCCTGTGCCCCTCCTTACCGCACCGGTGGCAGAGGTTGCTCCGGTCGGTTTTTGAAGGGCAGCTCGCTCTGGCGTGCCCCACCTGCATGCACCGGAAGCACCGGTCGGAACGGGCTTCCAGTGCTCTGACGTTGGCCGCGCTGAACCCTATCAGCAGGCGGCCGGCGTCCACGACCTTCTTAGCAGCGGCGACCGGGCACGACACGACTGTCGAGCCAAAGCCGTCAGGGCCGTAGCGGATGGGGCGCACCTTCACGGCGTCCACACCACATCCACCCTTGGCCGCGATCTTTGCGGCCAAGTGCGCCTCCATCACCGACTCATCCAGACCGCCTACCCTCAATTCTGCGGTTTTGGTGGGCCGGATGACCGTGGCCATGCCCTCAAGGGCCTCTCTCATCTTGCCGGCCAGCTGGTCGGCCTTCTCGGCAGAGGCCTTGCCAGAGATCTCAATGATCTTCGACCCGGTCATGGTGTTTCGACACCGACGGTTTGGGATATCCATCCCGTCGATGTCGACCGAGTCTCTGGCTTTGGCCAGCGCGTCGGCGTAGGTGACCCCCTTCTCAACCGCTTCGGGAGTGAGGGTCACTACAACTGCCGCCGACTTCGGCGCAACCAGCTTAGTCTTTTGACTAGCCTTACGATCCTTCTTAGCAGGAGCAGTGGCGGGCGGGGCTGAGGTGTTATTCGGCCTCCGCCGAGGCGCCTTCTGCTGCTTGGCCGCCGCCGAGTAGGATTGGCGGGGCGAAGCCTGCTCCAGAGGGGCCGATGTTTTGGCCTTCCTCCTCTTCCTTTGGCGCTTTTTGCGCGACTCCTGCGTCGTCCATTCAGGTTCTTCCTCAACCGGGGAAGGCGCTTTTGCAGCACCCCGGGAGGTGGTCGGAACGACCGCAGGAGGACCAGCTTTTTCCGCCTGCTTTGGCGGGGGATCTGGCTTTTTGGCCACCGCCTTGCCCTTTTTAGCCGGCATGATTGCGTTGGTCGGCTTGGCTTTTCCCTTAGTAATAGGGGGCGTGGGCGCAACTGCTGCAGCTGCTTTTTTGCGGTCCGCCGCAAGCGGCGGTCGCAGACTTTTGGCCGGCAGCAGGCGGTCCTCCAGACCCTCCAGGCGAGCATTCAGCATGGCCCCGAATGTTCGGGCCAGCCTTGCTTCAAATGCCTGGAGGGCGTCCGGCTCCTCATAGGCGGCCTTGGTTTTGCCGCGGCCAGTCGTCTCCTGCACGACGACAGTCGGCGAGAGAGGCCTTGGAGGAGGGCAGTCCGTCTCCATAGTATCCACTGAGGGCAGAACCTCAGGGAGAGTTGGGGGAGGGGACATGCACTTCCTGCCACCCTTGAGGTCCCTCACCTCTGCAGACAAAACTGCAACGCTCTTTGTGAGGTCTGCCAGTTGCTGCTGCAGCCTCACGTTTTCCGCCTTCAAGATGCGGGTGTCCTCTGAGATGCTTTTTGAGGACACCTCGCGGAAACAATCCATTATGGACTGCGCCGCTTTCTTTAACGCCTTTTGGAAGGGGCCCTGGAGGTGCGAGGACTTTTTCGCCACCTCCACTATGACCGCACAGTCCGCCTTCACCACCTCCTCGATGTCGAGGGTGGTCTTCAGGTCCGGATCTGTGGGCGTAGGGGCCTCATCTTCCGTTCTACTTGCGTAGAACGCAGCCCTTGTCTCGTAGGCGCGGCGCTCCATATCCGCCACCTCTCGATCGAGCGCGACCTGCTGCTCCTCGCGGATTGCAGCGGCATGTTCGCGCTTGGCTCGGGCGAGACCAACGTACTCCCCCGTAGTGGGAGGTCGCCCTCGACCACGTTGGGCCGGCTTCTTCGGATCGTCCTCAGACGAGTCCGAGAGAGCCTCCGACTTTTTGCCCCCCTTAGATGTTTTGGGGGGACGCTTCCTCTTCAACGAACCAGTGAGAGTGTCGACGCTGATCGTGCTGTCGTCTGACACATCACTACACTGGTCGTTTTTCTGACCTCGTTTGGGATAAGGGGAGGTGCGGGCTAGGCCCTTGCTGCGAGCCGACACTGCCGGCGAGCTGGCACGACTCCCCTTTTTCTTCAAAAAGGGAGATTTAGGATTTGCGACGGAGTCAACGGCCGATTTCATAGAAACCGCCGATGAATCGGACTCGACGTCGACATCCCGCTCCCTTCCTGCTGCAGACACGCTGCGCGAACGCGCGGCGGTTGGCGATGAACTGCCAGCAGCCCTGGACGAACTGAAGGTGAGCTTCAGCCCGCCCGTCTCCATCTCAACTCCGCCCTTCTCGGGCCCAGCCAGAAGGCTTCCGTCCACGTCCTTCCCTTTGGGGTCGGACACACCAATACTACCCACGACGGACCTGGAATCAGGCTCCGCCGACTTCTGCGAAACGTCTTTTAAAAATTTATTGAGCAACTTAGACATTAAACCCACGAGTGGAGAGCAAATAAAAGTCACCCCGTGCAGTGGCCTCATACACGGGGAACCCTACATACTGTCAAGGGCGGGGAATGTTGACAGGTTTTAACGAGTTTTCTCTCGGGTTTTATAGTGTGACCTTCACGCGGCCGGCCGGTTAAGGCAAGCCCTCGCTCCACCACGGAACCCGCGTACCCCACAACGCCGCGAGTGGGGGTCGTTGCAGAGACCGCAGTGGTTTACGATGATCGGAGGCTGGCGTAGGCCCCCGTTGCACCGCTTTCGCGGTGCTCCCCTTTCCCCCCGTTGCGACCTGATAACCCTTAAGGGGCGGCCGTCTTTGTGTTACTCCTCTCAAAGCTGCTCAGAAGGAGCAGCGAGCCGTGCGGCCCAAAGTAGGCACGCACATAGGAGTTGCAGGGCCCAGAAGGGGCTCCCGCCTTGCCAGATGTTAGCCGATTGGGCCCAACCTTCTCCGAACGGAGAATGTTGGAACCACTCGTTGCCCAGGATGCACCACGTGGAGGTATCTGACTTGCACCCCAACCTAACCTAACCTAACCTAACCTAACCTAACCTAACCTAACCTAACCCACTAAAAACCCCAACGGTTCCAGTCTCACCGCTTGGCGACCGGGACGGGAACGCTTGCGCAATCTTCCGCACCGGTCATACGGTCAGCCTGAGGCTGCCCTCTTAACTCTAACTGCAAGTTCGGCCGTGCTAAGCCGGTGTGGTCCCCACCACCTCCGGCCTGGCCTCCCTGAGGGTGGTGCGCCACCCATCGACTGCGCCGCAGCAGGTCGGGAGTTTCCTCCGCACGACAAGCGCCGCTTAGGAGAACAGTGCTCCTTTCCCCTTCTAGGCGGGGTGACTGTAATTGTCATGACGACATTTCGTCGTCAGTCACCCTCACCTCCTCATTCTCAGATAGCGGCGCCTCTGGCTCCGACTCCCTCACTGCGGCTTTTGACCCGTTAATGGGTATTCCTCTGATTGTAGGAGGGCCGCAGCTCCTGCCTCCCATCAGATGGTCAGATGGGAGCTTCAAATCTGTGCAAATCGCACACTTAGGCGTGGCGGTGCACTCCGCGTGTTTATGGCCCAGTCGGCCGCAGCGGAAACAAAGTTCACTGCGGTCGATCACTGAGGGGCATCTCCCCCGGGCGTGCCCTGTCCCCATGCATCTAAAACAACGCATGGGGCGGGGTTTGAATATCTCGATGTGGGCTATGCTCCACCCGACAACGACCCTCTTAAGTTTGCCCAACTCTTTGGCGGCCAATATGGGGCACCGCACTAGCGCCGAGGCAGCTCCGTCTGCGTGTTTCCTTATTGCGCCAATCTTTACATCTTGCGCAAGACATCCTCCCTTCTCAGCCAACGCTAGAGAAATCGTCTCAGCGTTAGTACAGCCGTCCAGGCCCGAAATTCGCAGCTCAACCTTCTTCGTAGGCCTGGACACTACCGCCACTTCAGCCAGAACCTCGGCCAGCTTTCCTGCCAGCGCATCTGCTTTTGGCCCACTGTCTGCGCCGGGGATTTCAAAGATACGCGCCCCGGTGGCTGCCGTCTTTAATTTAAGACCCTCAATGCCTAGGTCAGAGAGCTTGATAGCACCCTTGGCCTGCAAGATTGCATCCACATATGTCACACCGGATGCAGCCGCCTCCGGCCGCAGCGTAAGGACAACCGCTGTGGTTTTTGGAGGCGTCAGTCGTGCCCTTTTATTGGGGACCGTTGTGGCCAACGCTTTAGCCGGCTGAGGCTTGCGGGCTGCCTGAGTTGTGGCAGGTACTGCAGGCCGAGGTCCAGACGCTTCTGCAGCTGGGCCTGCCTTCTTTTTGCCCTTCTTTTTTCGGCTCACCTGTTGCCATGCCGAAGGAGCTGAGTTGGGCAGTGCAGGGGGCTGGCTTGTACCGGGCTGCGGCATCGCAGAACTGTCTGAAGCAGTCTCCGCGTATGAGCGTGCCGTTTTGGCTCTAGCTCTCGTCTGTGGAAGGGTCAGGTTAGGGAACGCCTCAGCTCCCCTGTCTGCAGCAAGCGGCGGGCGAGCCCGTGGAAGCACCGGGAGGCGCTTTTCAAGGGATTCTAGGCGGGTGTTAATCATCCCGCCCAGAGAAACCATTACCGACCGCGTTATCTCTTCAGTGAGAGCCCGGATGGTGTCGGGCTCTTGACTCAGCCGTGTGGAAGGAGGATTACTGTCCTTATTGAGAGACTTCTCTACAGTCTTACGGAGAGCCTCCATTTCGGATTTCATCCTCTCCATCTCTTTACGCAGGGTTTTGTTCTCCTCGGAGATTCTCATGGTTTCCTCTGTCAACGTACGTGACGCTACGTTTTCGAGAATCCGAGAGAGGGATTCTGCCGCCAGGTTTAATCGCTTTTGAAAGCCTCCCTGCAGATTCTTCGACTTCTGGCTGACCCCCTTTATAGCGTCAATGCACAGGTGGCCAAGCTCAGTCATCCTCGGCATTGAGGGGCACTCCGGAGTAGCCTTCAAAGGCACCCTGGTGGTAAGGGCCATTTCAATATGAGCGTTGAGTCGCTGCATTCTCTCCTCTTCGCTAACCGGGGGAGGGCGAATTTCACGACCTGCAAACTCGTTTGTGGCGGCGCGCATTGCCGCGTCTTCAGCCTGTGTTTTTAGCCGCTGTCGCTCCTTAGACTGTTTAGCCTTGGCTGCTTTGGCCGCATCTGCCTTCAGGCGGTCCACCTCCTCGAGCTGCCTCAGCTGCTCCATAGCCCTCGCCAGGCCTTCCTCATCGTTATAGCCCGGATATAGAGGTGGTGGTTGTGGCTTCTCCACCAAGGGCTGACTCATTTCACGTCCCAGTGGGACTCTTATACCTCGGCCTCGATGGGCAGAGGATATTTTCGACGTTGATGTCGAAGCTAGACACTCCGACACCGACTCATCGTCTGAGTCAAACAAAGTCGTGGCCGGGCGCTTTCGCCGACTAACCGCAACTTTAGACGGAGCACGAACGGGAGGGGTGGGGGAATACTCCTCCACGTCGTCAAAATAGTCCGACATAGCGTCATCCCAGTCCGAACCGATCTCCTCGTCTAGGAAGGGGTCATACCCCGACAACAGTTCCAACGGAATAGGATGGTTGTCTTCCTCTATAAGCGGGTTAGCCGCTGTGCCCGAGCCGTCTAACTCGAACTCAACGACTCGCCTTCTAAGCACCCTTTTGCCAATAGTTTTGGCGGGCCCCCCTCTTTTGCTGGGCGCACTCGTTTTCGCGACCACAGCCACAGCAGCCTCGCAGACCTCCCTGTCTGCGTCCGATAACTCGACAACGAGCTCCCGAGGCCCACCTGATGTTAAAACGCCCGAACCAGGCCCACTACTGCCTTCTACGTCCCTCTCGGCCATGACATCAACCAAGTCCAAATTGGACCCGACTACACCGTCTACACCGTCCTTCGCGGACACGACCGCAACACCGTCCTTCTCGGACTCCACATCGTTTCTTCCAGGGGCATTGACGCACTCTGGGGCCTGGTCGACCACCCCAGAGGGTCCTTCGGTAACATTCTTCACACGAAGCGGCCCGGGTACCGCTTCGCGCTGGGCGTCAGCCAGAGCGCATGACATACTCAAAGCATTGTCGGACATTTTTCATACAAAGTGTGAGTTTACGGGCTCTCCCTCCCCGGCTTTTAACGTCTCTGCTGACGGCTTTTTACCTCTGTGCTGAGCGGTATTACGGGTGGGCTCCCGGGTTCTAGAGCATTTCCTTTGCTGGAGCTGTCGTTGGTCGTGCCGGGTCGAAGCCCCCACGCCAAGCACGCCCTATATACGCCACGGAGGGCAGGAGGTGTCCGCGGGGTTTTTACGACTTTTCCTTGTCGTCGCCCCAGTGGGCTACGAGTCTGACCCGAACGTGACATACCCAAGTACGCCAGGCATGGGGTCGTTGTTACGAACGGGACAGAACCCGCGAAGCTGCGAGAGCAGCGAGACAAGGGTTGGCGTGAAGCCCAAGTCATGCGCACAGAAGCGCTAAAACGGCACCCAGAAGGGGCGCCGATCTACCCTAATCCCCCCATGTAACGACGCCCAGAAGGGACGCCGTCAAAACTCCCTGCCGCCCAGAAGGGGAAGCCTATTGGTGCCGCACCAGAAGGGGCTAAGCCTATGGGAGTTGCGGTGCCCAGAAGGGGCTCCCGCCTGTGTCGGGTTGTTAGCCGGCCAGTCTCACAGCAGCCTCCTCATTGGAGGAGGATGTTGAGGCTGCCCGTTGCCCAGGGTGTACCACGAGGAGGTCACCCAACACACACCCCAACCTAACCTAACCTAACCTAACCTAACCTAACCTTTTTTTTTTTTTTTTTTTTTTTTTTTTTTTTTTTTTTTTTTTTTTTTACCCAGGGGAACTCATTACGAGTACGAGGACCTTGAAGAGGCCCAAGTTATGTGGGACTCACCCGTCCGCCTTTCCACACCCACTGACGAGGAGAGAAGCTCCAAGTCAGCTGCCAGGAAGACCCGGCTGGGAGGGCGAGACAGAGGGGGATACCGCACTAAACCCCTGGGGGACAACGCAATCCGAACACTAAATAAGGCGACAACCACGGTATACTTCCAAAGGAATTGAGCCGCGGCCGCCGCCCTGCGCCCGTGCACCAACCTACGGCCATCTCCGTGCGCTCATTCCCGCTTGCGCGGGAAAATGCGCATTTGACGGCCGCGCGCCAGTGCACGGGCACGTGCTGACAACGCACAGCATGGGAAATTCAAAAGGAATTTCGGCTATTTGTTAGGTGGCACGTCAGTGCCACTTAACTACGGCTTGGGGGGGGTAGACGCCCGCCACGGACCACGGTCCATGGCGGGTGCCCCCTTTCCCCCCCGTGCGACCTGAGAACCTTTAAGAGGCGGCCGTCTTTTTGGTACGACGCCCAGAAGGGACGCCGCCAGAACTCCTCTCACTGCTCAGAAGGAGTAGTGAGTTACGCAGCCCAAAGTAGACCACGTATGGGAGCTGCGAGGCCCAGAAGGGACCCCGCCTAGTCAGATGTCAGCCGGCTGGGTCCAAGCGTCTACTACACGCCAGAGCGGGAGACTGTTGGAACCAGCCGTTGCCCAGGGTGCACCAACGTGGAGGTCATCTGACTCGCACCCCAACCTAACCTAACCTAACCTAACCTAACCTAACCTAACCTAACCTTTTTTTTTTTTTTTTTTTTTTTTTTTTTTTTTTTTTTTTTTTTTTTTTTTAACCCAGAGGAACTCGTTACGAGTACCGGTGCCTTGAAGAGGCACCGATTATGTGGGACTCGCCCGTCCGCCTTTCCACAACCCACCGACTATCCGGAGACGCCATTGTCTCCAGTCGGCTGTCAAGGGAGAAGCCCAAGACCGGGAAGGGTGAGACAGAGGGGGATACCCACTAAACCTCTGGGGGACCAAACTCCGAAAACAGGTGAAGGCCGCGGGGCCTGTCCTAGGGAATTGAACCGCGGGATTCACCCTGGCGCCCGTGTAATCACCCGCGCCGGCCCATTCGCACTTTGGTGCGTTTAGGGCCGGCACGCGTGGCCACACGGGCGGTACGCGTACGCGACGACTTTTACCACACACAACACCACCGACGACCGAGGGTGTATTGTGGTATTACCTCATGAGAGGTACAGAGTCCACGGGGACAGTGCATCCTCAGAACACAATATTTACATGTATGTACATTTGTACACACTTACTGGCTAATTATTAACTAATACAGTATGCAGAGATACTGCGTATTTTTAGTTGTTTTCCGCTTTTATGATTTTTAGTTTTTTTTTTTTTTTTTTTTATTTTTATTTTATGTTTCCATAAAATCCTTAACCTAAAAATCCTTATTCTTGCATAAAAATATTATACAACTATTTACAGACTGCACTTATGAACAAACACAAACACAGACTATACACACAACATTTTATACACCACTCATATTTACAGACAATATTTATAATATAATATATACGAGTAATACTATATATAAACATAGACTATTTATTTACAACTTTGCTAATCCTCTTTTTTTTTTTATTTACAGATACAAGCAGACCAGTCCAGGACCAGAACCCAGCACCGGACACCTCTATAGCAGCAGGATCGGGACTACGGAGGATTGAGATCCGCATCTCTCCGTCTCCTCCTTCTCCTCCTTCGCCTTCTAGCAGGCGTGGCGTCGATCGCGTCCTCGCGTGCCCTCTCCGCCTCCTCTTTGAGGCCCATGCACACGGCGCTGAAACGTGTCACCGCACTCCAGTTGTCCTCGCTCTCCAACATCGCGGCCACAACGTCTGGAAGAGCGAGGCTTCCCCTGCCTCCGAGCTTCATCTCCACAGTGCGTCGCTGCGAGGCGAAGGCGCTACACACCTGGAGAGTGTGCTGCGCCGTATCCTCAGCAGCTCCGCACTGGTGGCAGATGGCGCTCTCCTCCTTTCCAATTCGACACAGATACTTACCGAAACACCCGTGGTCGGTCAGTATCTGCGTCAAATGGTAGGTCAGGTGCCCAAACGGCCTTTCGATCCATCTTAATAGGACTGGCCTGATGGCTTCGACAGTGCGGACACCGGCCTCCGGGGACCCCAGCTGGTCTTCCCAGTGCCACACTGCCATTTCACGCGCAGTACGCCTGGCGCCCTGGACCTCTTCCAGGGTGGGACGCTCGCCATTGGCCCTCATTTCCGACCGGAGCTCGAAGACCTCGGTGAGAACCTTGGCCTCGAGCTCCCACGGAATCATTCCCGCTAAAGCTGTCGCTGCCGTGAACGACACGGTCCGGTACCCTCTCACAGCTCTCACCGCAGCCACCCTCTGTGGTCTGCGTAGGGACGCAATGTTCCTGCGGGAAAGCGAATCGGACCAGACCGGCGCGCCGTAGAGTGCCATGCTGCGCAACACTCCAGCGTACAGCCTACGGCAGCTTTCGCCTGGGCCTCCGATGTTGGGGAGGACGCGCGAGAGCGCCATCGCCGCCTTCACTACCCGAGGCGCCATCTCGGTGAAGTGTGGCTCAAATGTCCAGCGGCTGTCGAGGACGAGTCCCAGATACTTCATCCGGGACTTTATCTCGATCCGCACGCCATCCACCGTTACGCCCCAACTGCCAGACGGTCTTCTTCTTGGGCCATGGAAGACCATCGCTTCCGTCTTAGGGAGAGCCACCTCCATCCCCAATTGACGGATTCTCGATACGGTCAAAGTGGCCATGACTGACGCGAGCCTAACTGTATGCTGGTAGTCACCGCCCCACGCAGTGACTAGGGTGTCATCCGCATAGCAGATGACACCCGTCCTGGGGAGAGTTGTTCCCCTCAGGACCCAGTTGTATCCGATGTTCCACAGGAGGGGTCCAAGGACCGACCCCTGCGGAACACCGCACACCATACGGCGAGCACTAATGCGCTCCGCGCCCTTCTCCAGGTAAAGGATCTTCCGATCCTGGAGGTAGTCCCCTAGGACCCTTCTTATGTACCAGGGCACCCTATGATAAAGTAGCGCCTGGTTAATACAGCTGAAGGGAAGGGTGTTGAAAGCGTTCGCTATGTCTAGCGAGACCGCCAACACCCTTTCCCCTTTCGCAACTGCCGCATCGGTAGTACGTCGAAGGGCAAGTACCGCGTCCACCGTGGACCTGCCCCGACGGAACCCATACTGAGATGTCTCAATGTTGGGCCCATCGGTGTCCAGGTGCTCGACGATGCGGGCAGCGAGCACACGCTCAAAAAGCTTGCCCGCCTCGTCCAGCAGAACGATCGGCCTATAGGCCGATGGCATGTCCAGTGGACGATCATCCTTTTTTAGGAGGCATAACCGGCCCTCCTTCCACACTTTAGGGAATTTCCCTTGGAGGAGACAGCAATTAAGGAGGCCGGTCAGTCTTCCTCTCATATGGCCGAGGGCGATATCAAGCACCTTGCTATGGACGCCGTCCGGCCCGGGTGCCTTTCTCTTCAGGCGGAGGCGGTCGACAGCGTATTCCATCTCTTCATCAGAGATGCGGGGAATGGCTTCCTCGTCATGAGGTTCGTCCGATTCTGGTAAGTCGAACGGCACTGCGTCGAATTCACGGGCCGGAAACAGGCCGTCGACAATTCTTGCTAGGAGTCCTGGCTCGAATGACTCCGTGGGGGGAGCTGAGTTGCGGTACCTGTTTTGCACAGTGCGATATGCCCTCCCCCATGGGTCTCTGTCCAGATCGGCCAGGAACTCATTCCAAGCCGACGTCTTTGCCTTGAGTATCTCAACCTGCAGTCTCTTCCTTGCCGCTTTAAACAGGGCGTAGAAGTCAGCTACCTCGACATTCGAATGCCGCCTCCTCCGACAGTGTTGGAGATCTCGTCGCGCCAGGATACTGGCGGTGCGCAGGTCAGCAATTTCCTGCGACCACCAGTACACGGCCCTTTGGTGAGGGCGATCTCCGACTCTGGGCATGCTGGCATCGCAGATGCGAGTCAGCGCACGCTGAAACTTCGTGGCTTGGAGGTCCACATTCAATGATACTGGGGGATCCCGGAACCACATTTCGACCCGAGCTGCTTCGTCAGCTGCCTCACGGTTCAGACGAGTGAGTGCCCACTTCCTGAACCGGGCAGTACGTACTCCCGCATTGGGCCTAAGGCTGGTCAGGGGGATGGGGGAGACCTTCATCCACACATTAAGGTGGTCGGAGAGGGATTCCTCCTCTTCCATAACCCTCCATTCCACAATTCGAGAAGCGATGGCGGGGGTCGCAAAGGACACATCGACGATCGACTCCCCCTGCCACCGTACACACGTACTAACGTTTCCTCTATTCAAGAGGACGAGGCCACTCTCAACAGCAAACTCCTCGACCTCCACTCCCCTATGATCGGTTCTGGGGCACCCCCACGTGGTGGACTTTGCGTTCAAGTCACCCGCTAACACGATTTGTAGCGGGGACAAACGCCGCACCACGCCAAGGAGCTGCACCACGAACAGCCTAAATTCCCGTAACGGCCGATTTGGAGAGAAGTAAACCGCTACCAGGGCTACGTCGCCCCAAGTCACAGCGACGTAGCCTGGACCCTTTTCCTTTAACAAGATTGGGGTTGCACTATCAGTGGAGGGGATGGTAATTAGTGCTAACCCCTTCGTGTCTCCAATCCAATTGGGCCCAATGGGCACAGAGTGTGGCTCCGCTACTAGAGCCACACCAACCCCCCACTCCGTCATCTGCTGCACAAGCAAATTTTGTGCGGCGACGGAGCGGTTGAGGTTCACCTGTAGAATGACATTACTAGGCCGTGCTGACATCGGGTCCCGTTGTTGTGCATTCCATTGGCTCAATATGAGGCACCTGTACAACCGGCCTCCACGGAGGGGTCGTGCTTTTAGCAGGGGGAGGGCGGCAGGCTCTGCTCCCCATGACATGTTTAGTCGGCATTTTGCTAGCGGCACATACCGAGCACCAAGGCTCCGGAATCTGACACTGTTCCGCCTTGTGTCCCTCTTTCCCACATCTAAAACAGAGGGCACTTCGATCCTCCTTCGAGGGGCACGTGTATCTGGTGTGTCCCGTGCCTAGGCATTTAAAACATCTAGTAGGGGACGGCCTCATAACAGTCACCTGCACCGTGGCCCATCTTATGGTGATACTACCTTCCGCAGCAAGCATCTTGGCCACCGGTATCGGGCATCGTGCAATGACCGTCGTGGGAGCCCATCTCACAGCATCACGAATTGGTCCCACCGAGACCTCAGACACGGGACAATTCCCCTTGCGGGCTATGGCTTCAGCAATAGATTCGCGGGTCACCCAGTCGTGGAGCCCCACTAGCTTGACCTCCGCATGTTTGGTCGGCCGGCCAACATTAACAATGTCACCAACCGTTTCCTTGATTCTTGCCGCCAATATGTCCGCTTTGGGCCCACTGGTAGTGCCGGAAATCTCAAGTTTCCTGCCACCAGCGGCCGTGTTGCGAATCTTCAGAGATTCTAATCCTATGTCCTCTAAATTGATGGCACCAATGACTTTGCTCATGACTGTAGCATAGGTTACGCCATTAGTCAGAGCATCATCATTAAGTGTCATGGTGACCACCGAAGAACGTGGTACTTCCAATTTGAAGGGCGGCTTAGTTGCTGGGGCAGAGGGGATCCTGTTAGAACCGGCCAGTACCGTCTGAGCCGCCTTCTTTTTTCTCCTTCTTCTCTTTTTTTTATTCGTTGCCTCTTTCCACTCGTTTGCAGGAGTAGCTGGCGCAGCGTCAAGCGACGCCTCACGCGTCAGAGCGGGAACGGGGGCAGCTGGAGCAGAAGTGGGATCACCTGGAGCAACAGCCCTCTTCAGCGGAGCAGCAGGGTAAGTACGCCGAGCATTACTAATCCTTTCTTTTTCTTTTACAGGTACCACGTGGGGCGCTCGGGAGGGCCCAGCAACAGCACCATCGTCCACAGAAGCAGCGGCAGGAGCAGCGACGCCGGTGGCGGCGGCAGCAGCGGCGTAGGAGGAAGTACCCGCGGCGGCAGCAGCAGCAGCAGCAGCTCTCCGGCTATCGCCGGCCAGAGGTGGCCTGAGCCTGGGCTCAGGGCCAAACCTCTGGTCGATACCACTTTTAAACGCATTGAGCATATTACGGATCGACTCCATTGACTCGTTGTGTTTCTTCTCCATCTCCCTATTTATTTTCCCCAGCATTTCGTCTCCCAAGGCCATTACCAGGTGCTCAACATTGGGACCTTCCACCACTATAGGGGGGGGTGGAGTCCTAAGCTGGTTATTCTCCTTGTTGGACTTGTTATAGCCTTCTTTGAGTGCTTCCATTTCTGCGTGCATCTGCGAAATTTGTTGAGCTTGGACAGCAACATGGGCGTTCAGACGGCGAATTTCTTCGTCACGGGACATACCTTTGAAAGTATTCACCATCTTGGCTAAGACAACGGTGGCACAGTTGATCCTACCATGCACGCTACCCTTCAGGTTGCCCGACTTTTTGGCTTCAAGGAAGATGTCCTTTACTGCCTTCTCCGCCTCCTCCAGCAGATCAGCCTTGGTGGAATCCTCTCTGTCTGCCAACGTTTTGAAGTGTGGCCCTTTGTGGTTCATGATAGCTGCCAGATCTACGTCTTTCCTTACTTTTCCTTCCTTTTCAGAGTTCTTCCCAGTATCCTTCCTAAATTCATATCTGGGATTACTTTCCTCATCTGAGTCAGAAATGAAAATAGTTCCTGTATACCCTATTTCCTTCCCTTTTGCACTTCTTTTCTGTTCCTTACTAAGGTTCGTTTCCCCGTGGGCCAGTACATCGCATAATTCTGATTCCCTCAACCTCGAAAAAATTAGGTAATCGTCATCGCTATTAGACCTCATACCTCTTACAGCCGCAGCTGTTGCCACAAGGCCGGCGGACGTTCCAGGGCGAGGCCCACGAGGGGCGCCCTTTCCACTTTTGCCACCACGTTGATGAGTTCCAACCTTAGCCGGATTGGCACCTCCTACAGTAGACTCCTCATAGTCCGAATCTGCGTCATCACGGGGCCTCTTTTTTCCCATGGGGACACTTAAATCCATCTGATCAGGTTCCGATCCAGAAACCGGATCCTCATTCACTTCCTGCATATGAACCCCAGTCATAGAGGCACAGTCGGTGTACTCATCTTCCTCCGACAAACTTCCATGAGCCAGTCTATTTATTTCCGAGTCGACAAAAATACACTCGTAAACACCGTTGTCCTTCGCAGGCCCACTACTCAACCTTCCAGAAGCATCGTCGCACCTTGGGGCCTGGTTGCCTACCCCAAGAAGCGTGTCGGACGAGTCCGATAACGAGAGCGCAGTTTTGCCCCCCCCAGAGACGGTGGGGCAGCCTGGGTCCAGAGAACTGGGCCCAGGGAGGGATTCTCCCGCCTCCCGGCGGGTACCCTCCTGGGGTAGTACTTTTTTAAGCTGCACTTCCATTACTGACATTTTCTGGGATGTCTCCCAAACAATTTCAGGGTTGTAATCCCCCTGGCACTTTGAGGGCTGCCGATCCCTAAAGAGGCAACAACCAACACCCGTGCGAAGCCCAATCGCTAGGGGCGCCCTACATACCCACGGAGGACGGGAGGTGTCCGCGGGGTTTTACCGACTTTTCCTTGTCATCGCCCATAAGGACTGCGGGACTGAACCCAGACCACCACGTACCCAGCTTATGCCAGGGCTGGGGTCGTTGTGGCGGCCGGGACAGAACCCGCGACACTGCAACAGCAGCTACGACAGCCGGCATGAAGCCATCGCTCGCACATCCTTGTGCGCACAGAAGCGCTTGAAAGGCGCCCAGAAGAGGCGCCGAACTACCCTTTCCCCCCCGCGTAACGACGCCCAGAAGGGGCGCCGTCAAAACTCCTCTCAAAGCCACTCAGAAGGAGCGGCGAGTGTGCGACCCAAAGTGAGCACGCACTGGAGGTGCAGGGCCCAGAAGGGGCTCCCGCCTGTGTCGTGTTGTTCGCCGGCCAGCCTCAAGGAAACTCCTCATGAAGAGGAGGATGTTGAAGCTGCCCGTTGCCCAGAGTGTACCACGAGGAGGTCACCCGACACACACCCCAACCTAACCTAACCTAACCTTTTTTTTTTTTTTTTTTTTTTTTATCCCGGGGGAAACTTGCATCCAAGTCATCCCGCGGGGAGCAATGTGCTCAACCCGCTGTCGGGGTATGTGGGGTTGGGCGATGGTCTGCCCGACCCACTAAAACCCCCGGGTGAATCTCAACTGGCCGACGTTCAGGCTGAGCGGAACCCATTGACTGACTTAGACCGCTACAGCCTATCGGAGACGCGATGGCGTTCCACTTGTTTTGTAGCCCTTGTGGGCTTTATCACATGACGTCGTGGGAGCGCTACGCTCCTTCATCATTGGCGATAAGCGCCAGGACAACCGGTCTTGCCGGCTGGTCCTCTATCTCCTCCGTCACGGGCATCCCGGTATCTCTCATACGAGAGGCATTGGGGAGGTCGGCAACGGGAGATGTGGCAAGAGATGCCGGCTCGCGACCCATACCTAGGTACACCTCCGGTATCTCAAACTCCTCCTCCATGGCCTCTTCAGGCCCCCTCTCTACGGTCGGATTACCGAGGGGCGGGTTAACTCGTCCCCGGGTCGCCGGAGGGCCGCAGCTCCTGCTTCCCATCGTGTGCGCTGCCGGTCTTTTGTGAGAGAGACAGATGGCGCACCTTGGCTCTCGGGAGCATTCCTTCTTTTTGTGCCCTTCACGGCCGCAGCGGTAACATAGACTACTGCGGTCCGTTAGTGACGGGCACTTTTCCCTCACATGTCCTATGCCCAAGCACCTGAAGCAGCGCATTGGGCGGGGCGCTAATGCCACCACTTTGGCAAAACACCACCCGATCTTGAACCGCCCGGCTTTGGCCAGTACCCCAGCGGCAGCCATTGGACACCGGACCAATGTAGACCCGTCGCCACTGTGAGCATTGCGGATCGCTCCAACATTTACACTGCCTACAGGGCAGCCCCCTTTGGTAGCAATAGCTGCGACCAGATCCTCACTCACGACATGGCTATCGAGACCCGAGATACGGAGTTCTGCACTCTTCTCGGGCCTGTCAATGACAGCGATGTCGGATATCACCCGCACGAGCCTTTCGGCAAGTAGGTCTGCCTTGGCCGCTGAGTCAGGTCCTGGCACCTCTAGGAGCTTTGCTCCAGTGGCCGCTACACGGAATTTCAGACCGTCTGTAATTCCGAGCTCCTCTAGATTTATGGCCTCCTTGGCCCGCTGTATGGCCTGGGCATAGGTGGTCCCCCTTTCGGCCGCCTCTGGCCGGATCTTAATGACAATGGCCGCCGTCTTAGGGGGGACCAGTCTAACCATCCTCTTACCAGTTGGTGGTCGTGGAACCGTCCTGTTAGAGGGGTGGGATGCCGATTGCGATGAACGCTGCACGGCATCAGCCTTTTGGGCCAAACCAGGCGCCGGTTGCTGGACAGGACCCGTAGTCACAGCGGTCGTTGCCGAGGCCTTTCCTCTTCTCCTTTTTTTTCTGCCGACTGCCGTTAACCACTCATTCCCATCAGGAACCCGACTAGGTCCCGGCTGGGGTGGAGGGGCAATGGCGTCAGCAGCACCAGCTGTAGCGGCCGCATATGTGCTAGCCGCCGCTCTCGTCTTAGGGGCAGCGGAGTTCGCCGCCTTGCGTCTGTCCGCAGCGAGCGCTGGACGCGTCCTAACAGGGAGGGCTGGAAGTCGCTCCTCAAGGTTACTAAGCCTCGAGTTGAGGGCTCCCAGTGATGTAGAGACAGAGCGCCTGATCTCATCAAGCGCCCTCTCCACACCACTATTGTCAGTCGAGGGTGGGGGCAAGTGGTGCCGATCAGGCGACCTCCTTACCTCGGAGACAGACTGCCGAAGAGCATCGAGCTCCTTCTGCATCCGCTCCATGTCCGTCCTGAGCTTTTTATTCTCAGCGCTAATGCGCTCGTTTTCCTCCGTTACCGTCCTAGAAGAGAGGTTAGACAGGCACCTCATAAGGACGGCAGAGGCTCTATTCAACCGCCCCTGGTGAGAGCCTTTGAGGTTCCCGGAAGTCCGAGACACCTCACGCACCGCCTCGACACACAGCAGTCCAATCTCCTTGATTGACTCTGTGGTCTGTCCCCTGTCGTCATCTGCCGGGTCCCACTCAATTTTAGAGGCCAGCGCGCGCTCCATGTCCTCTTTGGCCTTCTTTAGCTGCTCCGCTAGCGTGACCCTGGGAGAGAGGGACTCCCTTGCCCTCCTTTCAAGGAAGTCGTTTCGAGAGCGCTCAATCGCCTCCTCTCCGACTTCAGCTCTGAACCGCTCTCCGTCTTTCCTCCAGCCTTCCCGTATGGCAGCACGATGAGCCTCCTCTTCTTCCGCTTCCTCAATGAGCATGCGGTCCACTTCCTCCTCATAGGAGTGGAGTTCCTGCTGTCGCAACTCATCTTGCACAGACTTCAGGCCAACAGGGATGCCGGATTTACCCCTAGCACCGCGACCCCGACTTGCTGAGGAAACCTTCTGCGCAGAAGAAACCGCAGGCTCGTCCTCATCATCGTCAGAGTCGACAACGCGATCAGGGTATGGTCTCTTACGACCCACCGTAGCCCCATTCAACTCGCCATCCGAGTCACTTTGGGGGTCCAACTCCGAGACCGCGGAAGTAGCCGCCGCAGGTCTCTGTTCCCTCTCTTTACTAGGGGTAGCCTTCGCGGACTGAACCGCCGCATACCCCACGTCACAAACTCGTTTGTCCTCCTCGGACACCTCAACAACGAGCTCTCGCTCCTTCCCCTTGCCGAATCCACCTTCAAAAACCGGCACCTCCAACACCCTACTGCGCAGAACTTTGCCCCCCCCAGATACAAGGGGCATGCCCGGGGCCAACGAACCGGACGACTTAGCGCCCGGCTTGCTAGTCCCGGGGAGGGGTTCTCCCGCCTCCCGGCGGGTACCCTCCTGGGGTAATATGATTTTAGGTCTGCTGTCCATAGTGTGTTTTGGCAATTTGCGGGTTGCCATACCCCCCCTCACAGTGGCACTTTAGGGGCTGCCCTTCCCCGTTGGACCAAGAAGTCACCCACGCGTCGTCCACACGCCGAGGGCGCCCTATATACTGTCGGGGGCGGGAGGTACCGACAGGTTTTTAGCCGGTGTTCTCCGGGGTGTTATTGAGTTTTCCTTCTCTTGGCCGTTTGGCCTCCGGTCTGCCCAATCGCAGCGTACCCACGGCGCCAACGGTGGGGTCGTTGCCGCAAAAGGGCAGATAACGGCTTCGGGGCTGGCGTACACCCCGGTTGCACCGCTCTCACCGGTGCCCCCTTCCCCCCCGTGCGACCTGAGAACCTTTAAGAGGCGGCCGTCTTTTGTGGTACGACGCCCAGAAGGGACGCCGTCAGTAACTCCTCTCACTGTTCTGACGGAAAAGTGAGTTATGTGACCCAGAGTGGGCCACATATGGGAGCTGCAAGGCCCAGAAGGGACCCCGCCTAGTCAGATGTCAGCCGGCTGGGTCCAAGCGTCTACTACACGCTAGAGCGGGAGACTGTTGGAACCAGCCGTTGCCCAGGGTGCACCAACGTGGAGGTCATCTGACTCGCACCCCAACCTAACCTAACCTAACCTAACCTAACCTTTTTTTTTTTTTTTTTTTTTTTTTTTTTTTTATTTACCCAGAGGAACTCGTTACGAGTACCCGACCTTGAGGAGGCCTGACGGTTATGTGGGACTCACCCGTCCGCCTTTCCACAACCCACCGACTATCCGGAGACGCCATTGCCTCCAGTCGGCTGTCAAGGGAGAAGCCCAAGACCAGGAAGGGCGAGACGGAGGGGGATACCCACTAAAACTCTGGGGGACCAAACTCCGATACAGTGAAGACCGCGGGGCCTGTCCACTAGGGAATTGAACCGCGGGGTTCACCTTGACGCCCGTGTGCACACCCATGCCGGTCCATCCACACGTTGGTGTGTTTCGGACCGCCAAACGTGGGCACACGGGCGGTACGCGTTCGCGACGGCTGATGATACCGCACACACACCTTGGGAGGTGCGGTGCGGATTAACCTCAAAAAGGTTATCCTCAAGAGAGGCTGTACAGTCCACGGGGATAATACAGCCTTCTACTATTTACAAAAGGAACCGATTCCTAAACAGTCACCTTTTACAGACTGTGCCTATGACACACGATAAGTGAACGACACAAAACACAAACTATACAACATTCTATTTACACGAAACCCTTAACACATACACAGACCACATCCATACATATACAGACACTGGACCGCTTACACATGTACAACTTTATACATTACAGCTTTTATTTATTTACACTCTCTTTTTTACAGATTCGAGCGGCGCCAGGACCAGAACCCAACGCCGGGCATCTGTACTTCTACGGGATCAAGATTACGGCGGTTGAAGGTCCGCATCCCTCCGCCTCCTCCTTCTCCTCCTCCGTCTCCTAGCAGGCGTGGCATCGAACGCGTCCTCGCGCGCTCTCTCCGCCTCCTCCTTAAGGCTCATGCACACGGCGCTAAATCGAGCCACCGCACTCCAGTTCTCCTCGCTCTCCAGCATTGCAGCCACAACGTCTGGGAGAGCGAGGCTTCCCCTACCTCCAAGCGCCACCTCCATAGCGCGTCGCTGCGAGGCGAAGGCGCTACACACCTGGAGAGTGTGCTGCGCCGTGTCCTCAGCAGCTCCGCATTGATGGCAGGTGGTGCTGTCCTCTTTGCCTATTCGGCACAGATACCTGCCGAAACAGCCGTGATCGGTCAATATCTGCGCCAAATGGTAAGACATATGTCCAAAAGGTCTCTCAATCCAGTTCAACAGAACCGGTCGGATGGCTTCGGCAGTACGAAGACCGGCAACTGGGGACTCCAGTTGGTGTTCCCACTGCCAAATCGCCATGTCTCGTCCGATGCGCCTAACGCCCTGGATCTCTTCCAGGGCAGGGCGTTCGCCATTGGCGTTGCACTCCGTGCGGAACTCGAAGACCTCGGTGAGAACCTTGGCCTCGAGCTCCCACGGGATCATGCCGGCCAAGGCCGTAGCAGCCGTGAAAGATACCGTCCGGTATCCTCTAATCGCTCTCACCGCAGCCACCCTTTGTGGTCTTCGTAGGCAAACAATGTTTTTGCGGGAGAGCGAGTCTGACCAGACTGGTGCACCGTAGAGCGCCATGCTGCGCAGCACTCCAGCGTATAATTTTCGGCAACTGTCGCCTGGACCCCCGATGTTGGGCAAGATGCGCGAGAGCGCCATCGCTGCCCTCACTACCCGAGGCGCCATCTCGGTGAAGTGTGGCACGAAGGTCCAGCGACTGTCTAGGATAATTCCCAGGTACCTCATCTGGGACCGTATGTCGATTTGGATCCCGTCAACGTCGATAGTCCAGTTGCCGGGGGGTCTTCTACGGGGGCCGTGAAAAACCATGGCCTCCGTTTTGGAGAGGGATGCCTCCATTCCCAGCAAACGTATCCTCGATACGGTCATAGTGGCTATGATTGACGCCAGTCTAGCCGTACTCTGGTAGTCACTGCCGCACGCAGTGACTAGGGTGTCATCCGCATAGCAGATGACGCCCGTCCCAGGGGGGTAAGTCCCCCTCAGGACCCAGTTGTATCCGATGTTCCACAGGAGGGGTCCAAGGACCGACCCCTGCGGAACACCGCACACCATACGGCGAGCACTAATGCGCTCCGCGCCCTTCTCCAGGTAGAGAATCTTCCTGTCCTGGAGGTAGTCCTTCAGGACCCTTCTGATATACCAGGGCACTCTGTGGTATATAAGGGCCTGGTTTATGCAGCTAAAGGGGAGGGTGTTGAATGCATTCGCTATATCCAGCGAGACTGCTAACACCCTCTCCCCTCTTTTTACTGCCTCATCGGTAGTACGCCGAAGGGCAAGCATTGCGTCCACCGTGGACCTACCCCGACGGAACCCGTACTGAGAAGGCTCAATATTGGGCCCGTCAGCCTCCAAGTGTTCGACGATGCGGGCAGCGAGCACACGCTCAAAAAGCTTGCCCGCCTCGTCAAGCAGGACGATCGGCCTGTAGGCCGATGGCGTGTCCGGTGGACGATCGTCTTTCCGCAAAAGACATAATCGGCCTTCTTTCCACACCTTGGGAAACTTCCCTTGGCGAAGACAGCAATCGAGAAGGCCGATCAGCCTTGGTCCCAGATGTTGGAGAGCGATATCCAACACTTTGCTGTGGATGCCATCCGGCCCAGGTGCCTTTCGTTTTAGGCGGAGGCGATCGACAGCAATCTCCATTTCTTCTGCACTGATCCGGGGAATGGACTCCACATCGTTCAGTTCGTCGAGTTCCGGAGGATCAAACGGGACCGCAGTGTAGTCACGAGCAGGGAACAGCCCATCCACTATTCGTCCCAGAAGAACCGGGTCAAAAGACTCCGTTGGGGGGGCCGAATTACGGTACTTGTTTCGAACCGTACGGTATGGCCTCCCCCACGGGTCCCTGTCGAGATCCGCGAGGAATTCATTCCAGGCCGATGTTTTGGCCTTCAGAATTTCGACCTGCAACTCCTTTCTAGCTGCCTTGTAAAGGCCGTAAAAGCGATCCGCCTCGGCCTGCGTGTGACGCCTTCTACGGCAATGCTGGTAATTCAGTCTCGCCTGTATACCGGCAGTCCGCAGGGCCGCAATCTCCTGTGACCACCAGTACACTGCCCTTTGACGAGGCCTGTCCCCGACCCTAGGCATACTGGCATCGCAAACACGGGCAAGCGAGCGCTGAAGCTTCGCCGCCTGCAGGTCCACGCACATAGAGGAAGGGGGATCTGAAAACCAGGTCTCCACCAATGCCGCCTCATTTGCCGCCTCTCTGTTCAGACAAGTGAGTGCCCACTTCCTAAATCGAGCCATCCTCAAACTCGCTCCTGGTCGCAGTCTGGTCAAGGGGACGGGGGGGGCCCTCATCCATACATACAGGTGGTCGGACAGGGTCTCCTCCCCCTCCATGACCCTCCACTCTGTTATCCGGGAAGCAACGGCAGGGGACGCAAAGGACACATCGACTATCGACTCCCCTTGCCATCGAACGCACGTGCTCACGTTTCCTCTATTTAAGAGGACAAGGCCACTCTCAACAGAGAACTCCTCAACCTCCGTCCCTCTGTGGTCCGTTCTGGGGCATCCCCATGTGGTGGACTTTGCGTTCAAATCACCCGCTAACACGATCTGTAGCGGGGACAAACGCCGCACCACACCGAGGAGCTGTGCCACAAACTGTCGAAACTCTTGCAACGGCCGATTGGGAGAGAAATAAACTGCTACCAGTGCTAGGTCGCCCCAAGTCACAGCGACGTAGCCTGGACCCCTTTCTTTCAGAAGAATGGGGGTTGCTCTATTGTTTGAGGGGGTGGTGATAAGGGCTAGCCCCCTCGTGTCCCCGATCCAGTTGGACCCAGTCGGCACCGAGTGTGGTTCCGCCACTAAAGCCACACCAACCTCCCACTCCGTCATCTGCTGCACTAGCAGGTTTTGTGCGGCGACAGAGCGGTTGAGGTTCGCCTGTAAGATGGTAGTACTAGGCTGTATCGACATTAGGTCCCGTTTTTGTACACTCCATAGGTTCGTTGCGAGAAGGCTCCGGTACAACAGATCTCCAAGGAGGGGTCGCACTCTTGACGGGAGGAGGATGGCAAACTCTACTCCCCATTACGTGCTTAGCCGGCAGTTTGCTAGCGGCACACACCAGGCAATGGGACTCCAAAGCGGGACATACCTCCACCTTGTGTCCCTCTGTCCCACACTTGAAACATAGAGCACTACGGTCCTCTTTCGAGGGGCACGCGTACTTAGTGTGTCCCGTTCCTAGGCACTTAAAGCACCTAGTAGGGCCTGGATCTAGAACGGTCACTATCACAGTGGCCCAACCAACGATAATATTACCCTTTTCGGCTAGCATCTTGGCCACGGGTATTGGGCATTTTGTCACAGCCGTCTTGGGGGCCCATCTCGTAGCAGGCCGAATCGTTCCAACTGAGACCTCGCTCACGGGACAGCCTCCTATACGGGCTATGGTGCCGGCAATCGCTTCACGAGTCATTGCATCGTGAATTCCCGTGAGCTTGATCTCTGCAGATTTATGCGGGCGATTAACGTGGACCATATCGCCAACGACTTCCTTTATTTTGGCCGCTAGGGTATCCGCTTTGGGGCCGCTGGTGGTGCCGGAAATCTCCAGTTTCCTACCACCAGCAGCCGTATTTCGGACCTTTAAGGCTTCCAGACCTATGTCTTCCAAGTTTATGGCACCAATAGCCTTACCCAGGACAGCAGCATAGGTAACGCCTTTGTCACGAGCATCCTGGGTAAGCGTCATGGTAATCACCGAGGAGCGAGGTACTGCTAGTTTGAAGGCCGCCTTAGCAGCCGGAGTAGCCGGAGTAGAGGGGGTCTTGTTAGTAGGACCCTCTGAGCCCGCCTGTGCCAACCGTTTAGCCGCCTTCCTTCTCTTCTTTTTATTATTTGTGGCCTTTTTCCAGCCGTTGGCAGGGGTGGCCGCTGCAGCGTCGAGTGACGGCTCATGTTCAGAAGCAGTAGTAGCAGCCGGAGCAGGAGGAACAACAGTAGCAGCACCCGGAGCAGGAACTCTCTTCAGCGGAGCAGCAGGGTAAGTACGCCGAGCATCACTAATACTTTCTTTTTCCTTTCCAGGTACTACGTGAGGGGCCCAAGAGGGTCCAGCAACGGCACCATCGTCAGCAGCACCAGCGTGAGCAGAGACAACAGCAGCGGCGTAGGATCCAGTAGCGGCAGCATAGGACGCGGCACCAGTGGCGGCGACAGTGGCAGCGGCTCTCTTTTTATCGGCCGCTAGGGGCGGCCTGAGTCTGGGTTCCGGTCCAAGCCTTTGATCGATCCCACTCTTCACGGCCTCCAGCATATTACGCATGCACGTCATGGATTCCGCATGTTTCTTCTCCATGTCCCTATTGATTTTTACCATCAATTCGGCTCCCAAGGCTTTCAGGTAATCGGCGTCCGGCCCATCTACTAAAATAGGGGCAGCCGGAGTCTTAAGCTGATTGTTAGCCCTGTTTGAGTCATCATAGCCGGCCTTGAACGCTTTTAAGTCCTTCTTCATTTGGGCAATTTGTTTTGCCATCATGGAGTTTTGAGCGTTCAGACGGCGGATCTCATCATCACGCGACATGTGCCTAAATACATTGACCATCCTGGCCAAGGCCACGGTGGCACAATTAATTTTGCCATGTATCTCCCCTTTTAGGTTCCCGGATTTTCTGGCAGCGTTATAGATCCCCATGATCGCAGCCTCTGCCTCATCCAGCAAGTTCAGCTTGGTGGCGTCTTCATCATCAGCAAGAGTTTGGAGACTCTTCCGTTTTTTCTTTCTGATGGCGGCTATGTCTATATCAGAACCAGAAGAGCCCCTCCGGAATGTGCGGCTCATCTGGGATGTACTCCTATCGTTCACAGCTCGGTCGGAAAGGGATCCAGAATCTGCATACTCCTTATCCTTCTCCTTTGCAACTCGTTTGTTGGTCCCCTTGGTTCCCGGTTCCTTATTAGACATGATGTCTAACAGAAATTCACCATCCATGCCCGCATAAGAAAGACACTCCTCTTCAGTCAATCCCCCAATGTCCTTTCTCCCCGCAGCAATGCTAGCAAGCATACCAGGGCGACGCCAGCCCTTTCCACGCTTACCACCACCGCGCCGAGCAGTACTGAATTTAGGCGGATGTGCGCCTCGTACTTCACCCTCCTCATCATCTGAAACATGGTGCCTCTTCTTTCCAAGGGAAACGCCCGTGTCCATTGTTTCCTTTTCCGACCCCGTATCCGACAGCGTAAGCATATCCGGCTGGAGATCAGGTACCGCATTAGGGGAACGACAAATAGTGTAAGTGCTACCTGCATCCGATACACTACCATGGAACGACCCATCTTCATCCAAATCGACAAAAATAGAATTTGTCGAGCCTCCGCCCTTCGCGGGCTCACTTTCCTCACTTCCCACCTTTCTTCCAGAAGCATCATCACACCTTGGGGCCTGGTTGCCTACCCCAAGAAGCGTGTCGGACGAGTCCGACAATGAGAGCGCAGTTTTGCCCCCCCCAGAGACGGTGGGGCAGCCTGGGTCCAGAGAACTGGGCCCAGGGAGGGATTCTCCCGCCTCCCGGCGGGTACCCTCCTGGGGTAATACTTTTTTAGGCTGTGCTTTCATTACTGACATTTTCTGGGATGTCTCCCAAACAATTTCAGGGTTGTTATCCCCCTGGCACTTTGAGGGCTGCCGATCCCTAAAGAGGCAACAACTAACACCCGTGCGAAGCCCAATCGCTAGGGGCGCCCTACATACCCACGGAGGACGGGAGGTGTCCGCGGGGTTTTACCGACTTTTCCTTGTCATTGCCCATAAGGGCTGCAGGACTGAACCCAGACCACCACGTACCCAGCTTATGCCAGGGCTGGGGTCGTTGTGGCGGCCGGGACAGAACCCGCGACACTGTAACAGCAGCTACGACAGCCGGCATGAAGCCATCGCTCGCACATCCTTGTGCGCACAGAAGCGCTTGAAAGGCACCCAGAAGAGGCGCCGAACTACCCTTTCCCCCCCACGTAACGACGCCCAGAAGGGGCGCCGTCAAAACTCCTCTCAAAGCCACTCAGAAGGAGCGGCGAGTGTGCGACCCAAAGTGAGCACGCACTGGAGGTGCAGGGCCCAGAAGGGGCTCCCGCCTGTGTCGAGTTGTTCGCCGGCCAGTCTCAAGGAAACTCCTCATGAAGAGGAGGATGTTGAAGCTGCCCGTTGCCCAGAGTGTACCACGAGGAGGTCACCCGACACACACCCCAACCTAACCTAACCTAACCTAACCTAACCTTTTTTTTTTTTTTTTTTTTTTTTTTTTTTTAAATTTTACATGACACCTGAACCGCTATTCAGGCCAGGCTTAGTTTTAAGGACACCTGTGATCTAGATTTAAGGTTTTAATTATTTACTGACATTTTAGAATTTATTATTTATTGAATTTTAATTGTATTTATATATTTATTTTTATTTTAACCTGAGTCTAGTCACAGTATAATCTCTTCTATTTTAACTACATTACGCTAGGTACCTGCACCTCTCCTGCACCTCTCTTGAGAGCAGGCATAGTTTATAAGATTTAATAAGGCTTTATTATTGACAGATTAACTTTGAATTTTGAATTTTATTTTCATAATATTATTCTATTTAAATTGACTTACATTTAGGATTAGTGTCTGTACCTCTATTGAGGACAGACACTAGTTTTTAGATTTATTAGGCTTTTATTTGACAATTTTTAAATTTTGACTGTTTTACTCTTCATTATTATTTCATTTTACTTAAATTGTCGCCGTCGCCGCAGTCGCCGCATGATAATTTCAATATTAAACTATATCGTTCCTCCAATTACCCACCCATTATAAATTTTTCTCTTCTATCAGGCCAAGACCAGGCCAGTCCCTTACCCAAGATTTCCAAATCCTTCCCATCCATCTCATTTTCGACCCATATCCATTCTCCCGTTTCTATCCAAAGCACTCGAGGCCTTGGTCCGTAAGCAGTTTTCGAAGTTTATTCAGCTGAATAACCTCGTTAGTCCTCTTCAGTCTGGTGTTAGGCCTGGGCACAGCACCATTTCGGCTCTCCTTAAGGTGACTGGCGAAATTAGACAAGGCATGGAGAATACTAAATTCACAGTCTTAGTACTCATCGATTTTTCAAATGCATTTAGTGCCGTCAGTCATGAAGTTCTCCTTGCTTTCCTTTCTCATCTTATGGTTTCATCTCAAGTGCAGGAATGGTTCTCTTCCTATTTTTTCGAGAGCGTCAGCAGTCGGTCCGCATTGATGAGACATCGTCTTTGTGGTGTGACCTGGATTCCACAATGCGGTATTCTTCCTCCATTATTATTTTCTATATTTATTAATAACATCACTCACCACCTTCAGTGTTCGTATCATCTGTACGCCGATGACCTTCAGCTTTACACCCAAGCATGTGTGGACGACTTACCAGATGCCATCAGGAGAATAAATCAGGATTTGGAAGCGATAAATGACTAGTCCCGTAGGTTTGGTGAAAAAAAAAAAAAAAAAAAAAAAAAAAAAAAAAATGTCAGTCGATACTCATTGGCAGCTTGCGATTGATAGGTAAGGTAGGAAGCCCTCTTGAGCCAATTGTCTTCGACGGTGCGGTCATACCTCTTAGCGCCAAAGTTAAAAATATTGCTTTACATCTCGATTACAAAAACACAATGTTGAAAAAATTTCCACGAGCAGGATTTGAACCTGCACCCTTCTGACATACCGGGTCAGGTGCTCTTCCAATTGAGCTATCGTAGTTCTAACCAGCCCGCCGAAATTATTCAACACTATTTATTTTTTACTTTGAAAGCCAAAGGCGCCAATTCAATGTCAACAACTACCGTCATTAACATCTGATCATAATATTTTTACAAATACTAAAGATCAGTTAAGAAGTAGGCAAGCTATTTATAAAATTTTTTTTTTACCACTCAAGACGAAGATAATGCTTGTGCAAACCTTAATATTCCCGTTGATCGACTATGGTGACGTGTGTTATTATGATCTTAATGCTGATTTGCTTGATAAGCTTGACAGATTACTCAACAACAGTATCCGATTCATTTACAACCTGAAGAAATATGACCACATCTCGCAGTTCAGGTTGGAGCTGAAATGGTTGCCTATATTTTGTCAGCGAAGACGTTTACGGGCCCTAACCACACTGTTTTCGCTTCTAAATTCTTTAAATGCTCCTTCTTATCTTGCTCCCCATTTTAAGTACCTATGCTCCTCTCATAGTAAAAATTTCCGGTCCTCAAATAATCTTCTCCTTCTCTGTCCCTCTCATACATCTGGTTTTGTTCATTCTTCCTTTCACATGCCATCCATTCTCCTGTGGAACGCGCTGCCTCTCGAAATCAGGATGGCTACGAGTCGTGATGCTTTTAAATAGAAAGTCCGTGATCTCTTGTTTAATAGAACCATGGCAGAATCATCTCAATAACGTCCTATCAGAATTATGTATTTTATGTATGTTTATTTATTGTAGTTTACGTATTTACAATACACATATATGTTTATGTACATATAATATTTATGTATGTATTACATAGGTACTTACAATCATATATCTTAAGTGCACCTACCAATGTTATCTCTGCACCACCCTATGGTTGACTGGTAGAGAATGCTTCAGGCATTAAGTCCGCCATGTAATATTTATGTTGCAAAAGTTTAAATAAATAAATAAAATTCCCCAGTCCTCACAATCACGATTTCCTATCTCTCTCTCCAGGGCACTTCTTTATTGGCCGGCCGTTGTCTGCGCTGCCGTCGTCGCCTGCCTAGGAGGACGCCAACCCAAACTCACTTCGTCGAAACGCGCGGCTTGAGCAGATTCGCCAGCATTTTTGACTCGTTGGCAAAAAGAGTACATCAGTGAGCTGCAACAATGCTCCAAGTGTCGTACTATACACGCCACGCTGATCATTGGCGATCTGGTGCTAATTAGTGAGGGCAACACTGCACCTCTAAACTTGCGAATGGGTCGCGTCACGAGCCTGTTCCCTGGCACTGATGCATTCGTAGGGCCCTCACACGAATTTGTCCCTTGCCTACCGCTGAAGAGCAAGATGCTTGAATACTTCAGTCTTCAAGGAGGGCGAGTTATGTCTGCGCCACGTAAAATGGAACGTCGCGATAAGCGGTTGTGACGTCAGGAGAGCAGCCATCCAACGGACTTACACTTCGCATCCGACCACTTGCTATAGCCCTTAACTACTTGAATTTTGTACAAGATCCTAAATTAATTAATTATTGTATAATTGTCTAAAATCAAATGCCAGTGTGTTTTACAATACTTGTAGCTATAATAAAAGCAATTTAAAAAGCTATCGAGGTTTTACTCTAATTAGAACCTCCAGTGGCCCGCGTGGTCACTATTTATAACGGAACATTCAGGCATTTTTCGTGTTTTTGTCAGATGTCTCCCTGGGTAAATCTCCCTCGTCTATCGCAGACTGAATACAAGCAGCTGTTAGTTGACCCGGATGAGCTCAAACGAAGCGTTTCAAGCAGGTGTACTGGCGTGATCTATGTTAATATAGGTCTGTCATTGTGTTTCTCTTTTAGCAGAAACATTCGATCCACGAGTGTTATTGACATGCTCGTAGTTCGGTGGTTTCTAGTTTCTGAGGTTTTCGTAATTTGTAGGACAGGTAAAAGTAAATTAAAAACAAAAACTTTGTAATCATTCGAACTTTATCGAATTTATTGCATTATCTTATACTAAAATAGATCCAAATTATATTTGCTGATATATCACACATATAACCTATAAACAAGTTCGGCCATGCCACGCCAAAATAAAGATTTGACAAATTCGTTATACTCAGACATGCACCCTGACACCATCAGCGGCGCTTTGAGATCGGGTTATTTGTTGAAACGGAAAGAGAGTTTGTACGACTTATGGGACTCGCTGACGTCGCCTTTGTTGGCGTTCCTGTACATATATCCATAGTTCTGTCCCGGTGCCTCGTCGTGCTTGGCGCCGTCGCCATCGTCCAGCACTTCAATGAAGCTGTCCACGGAGTCCGGTGGCGGCTGCCCGACGGGTAGATCCCACAACGGTTGTAAGTTGCTTGATACAAACTCCGAATTTCCTTCTGACGCGTATTCGCTAGAGATCGAATCTGACTCTTGTGTCTCTTCTAGCTCAATGTCGTCCAAACCTGTTTCCGGCGATAATGAATCGTGAATTGCCAACTCAACTGAGTTACTCCCCTCCTCATTTTGGGAGACGTTGTCAGCTGAATAATCACCGTTGCTTATAACTTTTGAATCTTCCTCAGACGATGAGCTAATAAATCTGACCGTTTCTTTCGCGTTCAGCCAACTGCTTACGTCGGGATTTTCTTGGTTCTCCATTGCTTCAGTTAAGACATCGTCATCTAATACAGTGTTTTCATATTCTTCATTAATTGCAATACGCGTTGCATCGACTGAGTTGCTGGAGTCATCATCATAATTTGTGACACCATTGTCAATAGTATTACGATAATGTGGTTCTAATAATTCAGTGTCCTGCGGCGCTTCATTAATACTTTCAGGGCTTTTGTCTGGTTCGTCTCTGTCTGATAGATTACGGTAACGTATTTCGGCATCTTGTTGGGACGAGTCGCCTGACTGACTTGTCCTCTCTTCAATGACGACGTCTGCTAGTTCTATATGTGAGGTCATACCGTGCGCCTGCTTGTCTGGCGAGAAATCTATTATATCACCGTAACGTCTAACTTCTGGTGTTTTATGTTCTTCAGAAACGGATTCGTTTGTAGAGGATTTTGGACTAACGGAATGGTCTGTGTCTACATTGTTTTTATTTTCTACAGAATCCTTTTTTTCTTTTGAAAATTCTTTTTGTTTTTCAACCTCCGGTAATGTACTTTCGTCGTGTTTATTTTTAGAATCGTCGTTTTTGTCTTCTATAGAGTCCTTATTCTCAGAGGGCGTTTTGTCATCGTTCCTATCTTTATCATTTTTGGTTTCATTAGATATGTTTTTATCTTCAACGGGTTTCTTATCGACGCTCTTATCTCCTTCCACGTGTTCATTGGAATCGCTGATTTCTTCGGAGGACGACTCCGAGTCGCTGTCGTGCTGCTTCTTGCTTTTGTCGTGCTCGTCGGAGTCGCTGCGCTCCTCGGACGACGAGGTCGAATCGTCGTGTTCTTTGTGTTTCTCCTTCCTGTGCTTACGTTCATCCGAGTCGCTGTGTTCTTCCATCGGTGAGCCTGATTTGCCGTGATTTTTGTGTTTCCTCTTCTTGTGCTTACGTTCTTCTGAAGTGCTGTCTTCCTCCGACGTCGAGTTTTTGTGATGGTGCTTGCGATGGTGTTTTTTCTTGTGGTGATTCTTTTTTTTCTTATGGTGGCTTCTATCCAATTCAACCATATTCTCATCCAAGTCGTCGCTGTCTTTAGGGCTGTACCTTCTTAATTTGGTTTTGGTGCGTACAGGCAACTCGGACGCTAGTAGGAACAGGGGTGCTGGACCTTTGCGCTGCTTGCTCTTTTGGGGCAGCGGCATGATCTCCACCAGCCGCTTCTTGTGCAGCAGGTCGCGCTGGGCGTGCCGCGGGCTCTCAAAGTTGTTTAGCAGCGGCAGCAGTATCTCGGTGAGCTCGCGGTTGGCGAGGATGGTGTGGTCGTCGCGCTCGTGCGAGCCGTCGTCGTCGAGCGCGGGGAGCGGGCGGCGCGCGCGGCCGCGGCCCGGCGCCGCGTGCAGCACCGCCAAACAGAGCGCTGCGGACACGGGAGACATTTTGAAGGTTATTACGATAACGACACCGGTAAATATAGTATCGTAATGGAATATTAGTAAAGTATTTCCATACTTCGCTATCTTCGTGGCACTTAAGCTAACTAACGTGAGGAATATTCCCTCGCACGCGTCCCTCACACGAAAACAAATTATGCTCCCGATTGACGCAAGCTTACAACTTTTCAAAGACATAGTTTTAATCTGTGGAAGTAAAGGCGCAATTGAACTGCAAGCAAAATAATTTTTTGTCGTAAAGTACATGCTTGCAACTTTGCATGACGACGTGTTTCCATGTCTGCATGTTTGTGTATTGACATGACGTCACACGTTCGTGTCACGTGCTATAATTATTTACATATTTATATATTTTCGTATTTACATTATTACATATTTCAGATATCGATCATTCCTAAAGTTATGTCTGGAATAAAATTGTCAAAAACACTGTGGGTATATTAACTGTTCAACGCATTTGTTCTGTAATGTTTTTTTTTTTTTTTTGTTTGTCTAGGTTTAAATTAATTTCAAATTAGTTTTGATAGTGTCCTAACAAGACAGTGGCGTTTTTTGTTTGCTATTTGTGTATATGTAATATTTACCTAGTTTTTCTTGTTATAGTTTTTGTTTCTTTTGCACCGGCCGTCATTAAACATATTTTTTAGAAATTTAAGAGAAATCTGTTATTAGCTTTACTTATCCTCATGTATGTAGTTATACTAATGATTATTCTGTAAAGCTGTTGGTTTTTTAATAAAAAAAAAAAAAAAAAAACAAATGAATATCAATTTCAACAAATGAATAAAAAAATCACCTTCGGTTATATTATAAATAAAAAGAAACTACACTATCAACACGAAATCAACCAAACATAACCTCAAAACGAGAAGGGTCATCAACCTTTTTTTGGGCGCCTCCAGCCGGCTGGCAACGGATTTTACAGCCAATTTACAGACACGCTGTACTGACTCAGGCGGGGCATTGTTTGAAAACATACTGCTGTCAAAAAAAAGTAACAATCGTAATGCGTCGACTCCAATACCGACGATACCGGTGAACATCGTAGTAGCCATGATAATCGGCGGTTTCCGATTCGTCGCTTCGGTATCGTTTAATCCCAATTTTTTTTACTTTGTATTTTTTGTACGTCAATTCATAGCAATAAAAGAAAAATAAAATCTAAATAATTTATTCAGTTTAAGCTAAAAATAGCTCTTATGAATGTCTTTATGCTATCGGTTCGTAAGTCTAGTACAAGTCTATAATACTTGTTAGTTAATTTTTTTAATAAAAAAAAAAAGAAAACCTGAATAGTTTTCGAATCAATAAAATTTCCTATATCCTTTAAACTAGAAACAGAGCAATGCAAATCAATGGCGCTTCTTGTCAGAATGACATTGGTCGAAGGAAATATGTGTATTAGTGAGGTCGCAATTCAAATCTGAATCTAGACCGAATCCAAACACTAAGCCTTGCCTGGGAGGATACATTTTTTATTTCTTTACTGGTTAGCACTTGGCATGCATCTCACCTGGTGTTAAGTGATAAGTAGTCATCATCCTCATCAGCTCATTTAATGTCCCCACTGCTGGGGCACGAGCCTTGCCTATAGATGGCAACACCACAGGGAGAACGGGCCGAAAACCACCACGCGGGCCTAGTGCGGTGCGGTGCGGGTTAACGACTGCTAATACAACCGGGACCGAAGGCTTCACGTGTCTTCCGAAACAATATTTTTGGCCACCCATCCGATGACCGGTTTCGCGAAAGTTGCTTAACTGCAGTTTTCGTACACCAAGCCCGTTAACCACTGCGCCATCGAGCTTGAGGTGATAATAAGACCGAAGGCGGAAGCTCTATCTGTAACTCTATCTGTTGGAACACAACTTGCTACTAACAGTGATGATAATGCGCCATATTTAGATAAGACGGCGGCAGCTAGCGGCGGACCAACAAGCCCGCCCACCAACCAAACAGAGTACACAAACGTGTCCCTGCTGGGAATCGAACCCACGACTCCGGGTCTGAGACCGGTGGTCTTAACCACTAGATCACCGAGGCGGTTAAAATCCATAGCCTCTGGACAAATATTAACGCTACACAAATGTAATTAAAATTTTGCTTTCTTTTTAAGGCAGATTGTACAAGGTTTCGCTAAAAAAATGTGACAAGTGACTATTTGTATCACATCAGATAGCCAGTGCCTCGCTAGTTGAGGATTCCGGGTGAAATGCGCTTCCGCCTTCGGCCTTTAACTTCAGGTGAGATGAAGACACTGTGCTTACTACTAAGATATTTAAAAAAAAAACACCCTGTATAATAATGTAGGTATGTATTCCTTACCGAGCGCCAGTCGCATGTCCGAGGGAGTGCGCGGGCGCCGGCCGCCGCGGCTTATATCCGCGCCGCCGGTGATGGCCGCGCCTCATTACCGCCATCCCTAATACATTGCGCACGCTTTGGTAATGCGCAGGAGTTGATTAATGACGCTGTGATTGAGTCGTTATCATGCGGCGGTTATTAGATATGTTGATACTGTATGGTGTTGTCGGTTGCAAGTGTTGAGGGTCTGGGTTCAATTTGTAGAAAAAAGTGGTAGTACAACAATAACTACTTAAAGATAATTTTGATGAAATAAGACGTTTATTTTAATTTTAAATTCTAGTATTTTTTATTTTAATGAATATATGCAAAATGTTTTTAATTTGTTTATATAATTTTAACGCAAATTTTGTTGCAAAACAAATTACAAAAACACAATGTTGAAAAAATTTCCACGAGCAGGATTTGAACCTGCACCCTTCTGACATACCGGGTCAGGTGCTCTTCCAATTGAGCTATCGTGGTTCTAACCAGCCCGCCGAAATTATTCAACACTATTTACTTTTTTACTTTGAAAGCCAAAGGCGCCAATTCAATGTCAACAACTACCGTCATTAACATCTGATCATAATATTTTTACAAATACTAAAGATCAGTTAAGAAGTAGGCTAGCTATTTATAAAATGTTTTTAATTTGTTAATGTTAATGACGGTAGTTGTTGACATTGAATTGGCGCCTTTGGCTTTCAAAGTAAAAAAATAAATAGTGTTGAATAATTTCGGCGGGCTGGTTAGAACCACGATAGCTCAATTGGAAGAGCACCTGACCCGGTATGTCAGAAGGGTGCAGGTTCAAATCCTGCTCGTGGAAATTTTTTCAACATTGTGTTTTTGGAATATATGCAAAGCAAAAAAAAAGGTATTATAAATATATGGATCAGATCGAGCAGCACAAAACCGGTCGTTGTGGAGATCCTTGGGGGAGGCCTTTGTCCAGCAGTGGACGTCTCTTGGCTGAGATGATGATGATGACGATGGTGATGCAAAGCCGGTAGTCCTCGCAATTTGACACTGCTTTCGCTTACCATCAGACAGAGCAGAGTCATTTAACAACTGAACTACGAGTATAAGTACAAAAACCAGATACTATATTTTTTAAGATTAGTAGGAAAATATCATTAATAAAACTATAAAAATAAATTGTAAATAGTATTGTAATTGTAAATACAATAAGTAATGTTGACGGGCAGCGCCGGCGACGGACAATTGACCAATTATACGAACAATAATATAAATAATAATTAACAACGACTGGTCACTTCAAATTAATTAATTAACTATATAAATTAATTGCAACTTAATGACAAAGACAAAGACTTTTTATTCGCATAAAACACAGGTGATTGGTTGCACCACAACAATTTAAAATTCAAATTCAAATTCATTTATTGCATGTCCTCATAGTTAAAAACAACATAGTTTAAAATTGAACTTAAATAAAACCACTTATATACAATTTATAAATAAGAATGGAAGGAAGGCATTACTAAACGTACAGTTACAAATCAAATAATAAATGAGTCCAATGAAACAAACATTCTTGGAATCACTCATTTACAAACGCACTTGGACCCATACTTGTGGCAAATTGCATCCCTTCTCATAGGCACTATGGCGTCTTGCTAAGATCAGTGACGAGTCACCCGCTGTCCAAGCGTGCCACGGCTATGTAGGCTCATTACTTAGGTACGGAATTGTTATATGGGGTAATTCAAGTCAAATCGGGCAAGCTTCAATCGCTCAAAAGGCATGTTTAAGAGCAATTTGTAACGTTGACATCACGACCTCCTGTAGACCATTATTTAAAAGGCCGAGAATTTTGACCGTTGTATTATATTATTATATTGTATATATATTTATGATATATGTGTTTTTGTTCGATTGCATCCAGAATTGTTTGAGAAAACATCTCGGAGTAACAGTAGATACCCCAATAAACTGACACTACCATTAGTAACAACGACGTCTTATGCAAGAAACAGTTACTGATGGGCTACCTGAAGAGCTTAAGATGCTACCAGTGACCGACCATGTTCAAAGCTAAACTCAAAAAACGGCTCATTGAACAATGTTTTTATTCTCTAAACGAATACTTCAACTGTTAAAATTGAATTAGCTAAATAACTTAAATTTCATGAATAAGAGTTTGGAAATGTTAATTTAAATTTTATATTTTAATTTTATTTTTGCGTACCAGTTTCTGGTGAAATGTGTGGACTTCAATGTATTTAAGTTAACACCACTTATGTACCATGTTTTATGCGAATAAAAAGTCTTTGTCTTTGTCTTTTAAGATAAGGTATTCGAAACTTCGAGCATAAAGGTGACGGGTGCCTAATGCGAAGCTGCCATTTGATAACGTTAACGAAAACGAGAAATTATGGAGAGGAGTTTTGTCTAGAATTTTTGATTTCGTAAAAAAGAAAATTATTGTATTTTTGGAAAGTTTACTGTGGGCCGTCTTTGGCCTTTAAAGTGTCACTTGACATTTTGGCGAGAAACTTAAAGGGTTTTCCCCAAACAGTTTAATAGCGTCCGAATCGTAATTAAAGGAAATATTTAAATTAAATAGTGTCAATTCGGACAAAGTTTCTCCCATTATCGATTATCGACATAGATTAAATACTAAATTCTCCGAGACGATCGGATCGGATCGAATCGTTAACGTGATCGAATAGCAAGTGAAACTCGCACTAGGCACCCAGAAAAATTTAGTTTTTACTCAATGAAGGTAATATGAATTGCAATAATTGGTGTTATTGCAATATTATTATGCAATAACTTTGTGTTAACTAACATTTTTGTCTCCCATAGTCCGTGATGGTTTCAGCTTCGCGGGCGTAGACAACAACGCGTTAAAGATTAATCGCAATGATAATAGTATTAAAGGAACGCGTACATTAGAACGAGATTACATTTGAATCATGAGAGGTGTAACATTGATCACAGCTCCTGTTCTATAAAGCAGTCTCCTACATGTAGTTCGACGGTATGATTCTGGAGGTAATCACACTACAGGCGCCTAGATGCTAGGGATACGCATTTTAACAGAGTTACTTACGTAGCTGCGCTCAATGTTACATTTGATTCAAAAGTACCTATTATTGGACAAACGAAGAAACATACATTTTCATGCGAATCAACACAGAAAGTGTTAGAAAATGTTATTTCGACTTTTTATTTGATAAGACACTACTTATCTATTTAGCTTAGCTTTGCTCCACAGAATGAATATATTCGGCGAATAGTTTGTGTAGGGCGTGTGGAGAGGACACGGAGTCAATACAGCACCTATTGTGTGACTGCGACTCTCTGGCTAGGAAAATAATGGGACTCCTGGGATCGGCCAGAGGACTTCAGGGCTCTTCGTTTTTAAAGACGTTGCCAAACTTATGGCATCTATCTTTGCAGAGGAAGAAGAGTGAAAGGATGGGGTTGCACAAAAGATCCCGATGGGTTCAAGTGCTACTGCGGGAAGAAAACCTCAGCAGGCTCCAATAAGATAAGATAAGATAAGATATATTTAGCTTGGAATAATATATAGATGTATGGATAAGGTTACACTGAAAAGAGCGTGGCTCATAGTTGAAGAAGCCTGATCTGGACCAGTAATGTGAGAAAGTGTAATTTTAATTCGAACTAGTGACAAACATTTTCAACACTTTTTGTAATAACTTGCCCATACATATATTCTTACAAAAGTATTTTTGTTATATTTGGCACAAAATTTGGATACAAAACAACATTTCTAAGAATAATAACAACGCACTTTCGATCAATGTGTGACTAAAATTGTGTAAAATTTAAAATAATAAATGCACATGTTTTACTAAAAGTCTATGCACGAATTATGCTTTACATTAGAGATTATCATAGTTTTCATTATCCCGAAGTTTTGAACCATTTGCAGGGTCCTTGGCTTCAGGCAGAAGTAGATACGTATGAAGGAAAAATTACCGTACTTCTATGCTTCGAAACAGGCTTACTCCACTGAATGTAATAGTATGTCCAAGCACGAAATCGTTGAGGCATATTCCCAGTATCTATATCATCAGGGATATCAGCGAAATAAGTTTATTTAAAATGTAGATTCGGAAACATCGCACAGATAACATTAAAATGAGTTCATTCAACATTCTAAAGTAAGATCACACAATGTTTATATAGGAATAAATTTAAGACTCGAGTAAAATCGAAGGAATTTCAAACATTATACGTAATAATAACATTCTACATGAAAAAGAGAGAAATAGTTTTAAGTCTATCGACATACAATAGAAGGAAGTATTCATATACCAAGTATTAATGCTAATATATAATATCTTACGCCGAAGTATTGCCATAAAGTGTTCCGCAATAGTTTGGTAGGCAAGGACTTAACCTAAATCAGCTTTTCTTTCAATCACTTTAGAAATATAGATAGATAGATAATATAGTGTCTTGTAAAACAGACTGTCTCAATTCATTTTAAGCACGAGTCTTCACAACGAGTAATTTCAAACTAGCAAAGTTTGGTGGTGCTATGTAATGTTTCTTAATTGTTTTGTTTCTGTTATTATTGTTAATTTTTATTATTAAAGTAAAATTATGCAGATACAGCTGGCTCGATGGAGAGATGACAAGGAGAGGAGGAGACAAAGGAGTAAGTCGCGGGAAGGAACTGGGTTGGAATTGTTAACAGAATGGCGAGCGAAATAGAAGGCCATCACGCAGCGTTGGGTTACGTTAGGCTGAACGAGTACGACGACAGTTAAAACTTTAATGGGTGATAGATGGATGTATTCTGAGCAGAGGCTCACGAACACCATAAGTACTATTTCTGTCGTCAAGTTGCATTGTGTTGTGTGAGTCTGTATGCCATTCCACGATGAGCTATTTGCCGGTTTGTGGTTTAAGGTGCTGCAAGGACTTTACTTAATTTTAATTTCTCTGTAACGGTAAAACAATATTTACCTCGACTTGGAGATTTGAAAGTATAACTCCTTTTAAAGTTTTATTTTGAAAGAAAGGCTGATTGTTGAGAACCTTATATATCTAGTTGTGCAGTTGATAAAACATATGTTATAATTACCTCTACAATACTTTGTATGAAATACTTGTAATACAATATTAATTATTTATATAAGTATTGAAGCCAATATAATATAGGAATAAGAACTCGAGATAAAATTATTAACTAGTACTTTTCTAAAAAGTTCATGTAATCTTTGTAAGATCAAATGACAAAGTATTGGTAATTTTAGTTACAATAATATTTAATTAGGTAACGAAAATATTCATTCGAGAGTGAATAATTTTTAAATAATTTTAAATAAATAGTGATTTACTTCGCTTTGTATGAAAACTACTTCACTAAGAATAATAACATTCACAGATTCCTACTAAGGTTCTATTTGTTGTACGAATTGAAGCCATGAAGTTAGTTCAAGTTATTTATAATAATGCAATTATAATAATTGGAAACATTAATAAGCTTAATCTATTATAAATGGAAAATTGTTACGAAATCGAGATGACTAATAACTACAACTATAGAAACCGCAGTAAGCTAGCAAGTCCAAGTTTTATTTAACAATTATATTTTTCTCTTTTTATGGATGTTCATACTATAATGTTATGAGAATATACTCACTCAAATGTTTGTGTTAATATCTAAAAACATTTAAAATTTTTAACTATTACAAGAAATAATTACATGCAAACATACTTAAATTAATACTCTTTCTAATTATCCTTAACTCTTAATTGGAAAACATAGATCTGAAGAAGTATTATCATCAAGTACTCATATAATCTTATTGTATCATTAATATTAAATAACAATATGATAAATTATTTTATTTATATAATCATACGTATTTTGGAGTCCCTTATTCACCGTAAAGTATTTTTAGCTTAGAAATAGATTATATTTAAAATAGTTAAAGATGATTCATCATCGGAAATTGAAATGTTTAGGTTTTTTTTTCAAACTTTAGCGATATTGATAAGCTTTTGTTAATACTATTTAAACTACTATGTGATTTGTGTATTTATTTTCGCTTTAAACAGGTTTTGTAATACATACATTGCTCCATGCTACTGATCTGCGCAAAGCTCATTCAATGCAGCAAACTAATTTTACTCATCGCAATTCCGACCACGTGCGAATCTCACGCGGGATCGTTTAATTTTTAAAAGATGTTTTATTGCGGTAAGTATTATTTAAAATTGATGCGATTAGTTAGTGAATATTTGTAAATACATATTATTTGATTCTTCTTAATTTTGTAAATAATTTATTAAAGCCATATTTTGTTGATAACTTTGATATTGTTGAAGGTTGCAAATAACACAAATGTTGAAAAAAAAAATTACGAGCAGGACTTGAACCTGCACCCTTCTGACATACCGGGTCAGGTGCTCTTCCAATTGAGCTCTCGTGGTTCTAACCAGCCCGCCGAAATTATACAACACTATTTACTTTTTACTTTGAAAGCCAAGGCGCCATTCAATGGCAACAACTACCGTCATTAACATCTGATCATAACATTTCAGAAGGTATGTCAGAAGGGTGCAGGTTCAAATCCTGCTCGTGGATTTTTTTTTTTAAATTTGTGTTATTTGTAATTTGTTTCGCAACAAAATTTGCGTTAAAATTATTTACACAAAACAAAAACATTGTTGAAGGTTTGAATACTTTAAAGATATTGTGAAATCGCCAAAGCGTAGAGTGAGGCTTCATTTGAGGAATTGAGTTTCAATTGGTGTTTGGGCCGAGTTGGTTTCACCGCGCCTGCTGCGGTGAAGAGGAGAGGCGCGGGCGGCGCTTCGACTTGCGTAACGCTTCTTCTGACTCCTGAAATAGACGGAGGAAGTGTTTCATAATTGTTCAAGTATGTAGCTCTGCGGAAAAAGATGAGTTCGTATTCGTGGTTGCTACGCCATTTGTTCATAGGTCTATAAGCAGGATATCTTGTACTGAGAAAATTTATTTGCCCTTTCTTTGATAGTGCCAGATTATTGGATAATGCATTTCCTCTATCAAAAAAGGACACTTTCTATCAAGAATCATGATAACTCTTTAAATTGAATTCAAGAGTAAGTACCTAATTTTGCAAGTTTTTATCACGTAAGTATTAAAAGCTAAACAAAGTCATACAATACTAATGAAAACAAAAACTGTTTAGTGAAAAGCGCAATTTTCATTCCGAGGTTATTTGGCGTATCATTTTTTGGCGTGATGTGCATTTGGCTGGACCTGGTAAGTCAGGACAAAGAAATAAAATGAAATGAAATAAAATAAAATGAAATATAATTTCTTGCCAGTGCAGGGCACAAGAATTATAGATGAATTTAATTTCACACTTCCAAACAAGCACTTTGGAAGACAACGTAAGAAATAACAAAATATTAACTATACATAACAGAACTACGACAGAATAGTTTACTAATAAAAAGTTCAGGGTGTCTAGTGTATCATTTGACATTCGATCACGTTTACGAAAACGAAAATAAGCATGGCATTACAGCAGCGCGCCCTGGCTATAGTTGTAAAACAGCGGCTGGTTACCGGCTAGCTAACAACGATAACAACCGGCTTCACACCTCTAGCCGGGCGACTTACGAGAACAGAGAAAATCTAATTATCTAGTAAACAAAACTGACACATGGCACTCTGGAGATATTTGTTTGTGCATGCATTTGCCCGTCAAGAGTAAGACCGCTTGCGACCGTCATATAGTTGCATATTGAATATGATAAGCCGCTTATAGCGTTCTGTTGGGTAAAGAGACTCGGTGCGCCTGTGCTAGTGCTTATTGGAATGTTCCATGAGCCAGTAGTCTATAGCCCCATGGATCAATCCTTTAAATGAGTCATAATGCGTTAAGGGGTGAATTAACGTGCGCAGTTTATAAAAAAAATACAATTTACTAAAGAAATGTGGATTTTGTAATGATAGGTTTCGTCTGGAAAAGACACCAGTGACGAACAGACAGACACGGGACCGGCCTACAACAGTTTCATTGCATGCGGTGGATCTTGGAAACTTTAATAACAAATAGCTTGTCAAAATGATTCCACTCCACCTGATGCCAAGTGAAAATGGAGTCCAGACGCTAAGGCAATTCAATAATAATGACGTTATACTCACAATAAAAGTCCGCGCTGGCACGGGGGGCGGTTGCGATACGCGTCTCGTTTTCCCACTTCCGCCGCCGCTCCCCGGACCACTAGTTACGATTTGCCCACTTAAGACACTTTGCCCACTTGAGAAAACTTGCCCACTTGTTACATTTTGCCCAGTTGTAACAATTTGTCCACTCAGATGAGCAGTGACGTCAGCATGTCCACTCGTGACCGGTTGTCTCTCTGTGACCGAATCACCTCTTTTAATAGAACGAGCACTTCCATGAGTAGCGACGTGGCTGCCGGCAGTTGATGGATGTCTCATTTTCTGACTTGTATTGACACAAGTTACGCCACTAAAAACTGGTTGGCTGGTTTGTCTTTCAGCGACAGTCACATAACAGCAGGTGGCATGTCCACTTGTATCTGGTATTGTTACTGTGTGGTCACTGGGGATGTGACTGGTCGTGACGGGTTTACCACTTGTGACAGTGTGACTGCTTGTGACAGAATGACTTAAAGTTTCCGTGTCACTTGCAACATTGTGACCACTTGTGACAATGTGACTAATTGCATCCGGGTGATCACTGGTGATGGTGTGACCACTTGTGACGTTGTGACCACTTGTGTCAGTGTGACCACTTGAGAAAGTGTGAGATTTCGTGACGTATTGTTTATTAGTGTCAACGTGTTCAGTGGCACCGTGCGCGCCGGCGTGTCCGCTGGCGGCGGGCGTGACGTCCGACTCGTTGTCCGCCGCGGTGGAGCATGACGCGCGCGCCGAATCCGACCTGGACACAGATGGAGGTTTATTGCGGGCATATTGCGGGTTTGTGAAAACAGTTTTCGATTGAGGCATTTAAAGTGCAAAATTTTGTTAGAGTCAAGTGTTCCCCCTTGCCAGCCAAATGGTTGTTTTTAGGTACGTAAAAAAATCACGGTAGTTGTATATATGACGAAGTTAAAAGGAAAACTGTCACAGCTAAGTAGGCTTTATAAGTTAACGAGCAACAGTCGACCAACTTATAAAACGTACTTGGCGCAGTACAAACTCCTCATTGGGAACTACTCAAATAACGTTGTCAGGTGTGTGAAACCGGTAGTATCTACATTTAAGTATATGAGCCATCGTTAAATAAATGTTCATTAAAACCCTCTTCTCAGAGTCCTCATTATTGAGATGGGCCACGGGACCCTACTACACTACTACCTAATTGGTACACTTAAGCTGAATTAAATATTTATATACAGTGAAAAAATTCAATCAAGTGACATGCTTAGGAGGACTTCGACGGCGCAGTAGTTAACGCGCCCGGTTTCAATCGTGGCAATCGCTAAGATTTTGCAAATCTAAAATGTATCATCTTAAGCTCCTCCACGCTTCGGAAGGCAAGTTAAGCCGTCGGTCCAGTCTGCACAGGCAGTCGTTAACAATCACCAATCCGGACTGGCCCCGCGTGGTTTATGGCCCGTTCTACGTCTCCATACATAGGGAAGGCTCGTGCCAGGCTCGGCCCCAGCCATGGAGACATAAAAATGAGCTGTTGATGGATATGTTAATGCATGAGTTGTTTAATCTAACAAGTGCTTCCCCGTAAAGAGTTTAAAACTTACCTGTTGGTGGCGTGCGCGTGCGCGGGCGGCGGCGGTCACAGCACGGTGTCGAGCGTGTCCAGCGAGCGCAGCAGCGCCGGGTCGCGCGCGCACCACACCGACAGCTCCTCCAGCGACACCGCGCCGTCCGCGTTCGTGTCCATCAGCTGACACACACATACATTTTATTATTTATCGACGCTCGAAGCCCCTGCCTGCCCCAGCAGCTTGAAGCCCCTGCCCGCCCCAGCAGCTCGAAGCCCCTGCCCGCCCCAGCAGCTCGAAGCCCTTGCCTGCCCCAGCAGCTCGAAGCCCTTGCCCGCCCCAGCAGCTCGAAGCCCCTGTCCGCCCCAGCAGCTCGAAGCCCCTGCCCGCATCAGCAGCTCGAAGCCCCTGTCCGCCCCAGCAGCTCGAAGCCCCTGCCCGCATCAGCAGCTCAAAGCCCCTGCCCGCCCCAGCAGCTCGAAACCCTTGTCCGCCCCAGCAGCTCGAAGACAGCCTGCACCACTGCCTACATCTAGTTCACGCGTTCTTACATCGAAGATCCTATCCACGTGGTCTAACATAGTCTGTGTCACTTTAGCAGCTTCAGATCTACAGACTGTCCTACAGTTGCACCGCTTCAAGTAAAAAACCCTCTGACAACATTAAACAACATTAAAAACGACTGACAACATTAAAAAGAGCTTACATGGAAGATCCTGTCGACATGGTCCTTCGCCGCGGCTCCGTTGACCGGCGGGGTCGCCGCGCGCCCCAGCAGCTCGTAGATGGCCTGCACCACGGCCTGCATCTCGGCGCGCGAGATGCGCCCGTCGCCGTCCACGTCGTACAGCGCGAACACCCACGACAGCTTCTCCTGCACACTGCCGCGCGCCACGCGGGACAGGATCTCCAGGAACTCCTACGGGAGTCACGCTAGAACTTCGTTACCTAGTTAAGATTGAAGGGAAGGGCTATTGGCTCTGGATTATAGTGGCATTTTATAATACTGGTTACTAATTAACCATATAGTAACAACTCAATATGTTGTAAAAAGCTGTAATTTTGATTGCATGTGATTTAATCATGTTTTTGAAGCAATTGCATTTGTATTGTTTTCTAAAGTTTACGCGAACACTACACATTGAAATGAAACAACTTTTACGGATCTACTCGCGTTTATTTTACACATTAATTAATTGCATTTGTGTTCAAAATGGATGACATGGTTTTTCAGAACGATTTCCCTTGTACTACCCCTTATTGTTTTGAACTTACAACAAGATAGCCTTGTTTGAGCGTAGTTGATATAATTATCAGTTAGGCTCATACTGCATACCAGAAAGGATCAGTCAGCAGACGCTTATAAGAAAAAACTAGCTTTTCATCACACTCATCACCATGATCAGCCTATACTGGTCCAAAGCTGGACATAGGCCTCCTGACTAACATTTGCCAGTAACTTATCCAAAGGCTAACCAACACTTTAAAGCCACTCTTATTATTATTGTTTAATTATTATCACATTTTTTAAAAGAAAACGGTATCAAATGCGTGTCGTAAAAAACTATTTCAATAGTATGCCTGTAGGATCATCATAGGCAAGAAAAATGTATAAAACAATGACTACGACAGAATGACATGTGAGAGACACTTGGCGTTACTGCGAATTATGCAGTTACAATAAATAACAGGTAATAACAATAATAAATAAGTTTATTATTATTATTTGCCTCTGACAAAAAACACAAATAAGAAATATCTAACAATCCTATCTAACATTTATCACTTTTCAGGCACTCATGCGAAATGCTGTTTGAAATATTTATTTCAAACATTTTTCAGAATGGCTATCGGACACAATATGGATGCATGTGATATTTTCAAAGTGGGCTCTGGCAAATGTATTGTATTGTGCGATGCGGCGCGTCTGTGGAGCGGAAACCAATCGCAACCCGCTGTAGTCAGGCGTGGTGGTTGAGCCATTACATCGTTGGCCAATACCCATCAATGTTGTAGTGATGACTTGATTTCAATGATGGAAACCTTTGTCCAGCAGTGGGTCAGTTATATGCCTTTTACTTACTTTAAATAACATAATAAGTTAATGCCTAATTCAACAGATCTATTTTTTGAACTAAGTGTCTATTCTATACTATACACATCATTTTACATACTGATTGTACGAATATTTTGTCTAAGCTTGTTTAGGTTTCATTCAAAAATAATTGCATGGGATTATACACGCCAAATTATAACATTACAATTGACAACTAATTAAGCTCGTGCTTTTATTTCTCCACATTTTGCCGAAAGGAGATGTTTAATTTTATGCTTTAGACTTTTAAGAGATTTAATTTTACGCGTCTATTTTTACCCGTCTCAAACCTAGACGCCCCACCCCGGTATTAACATAACCCCCGAGTTCATATTATTGACAAAAAATACGAATAATAAATGTCTTTTATTGTGAATTTAAATCCTCAGAGGAAAGAAAAAAAAATAGGGAAAAGTACAAGAAGAAAGGACTTTAAAAATAAATTTATTCTTCGATTAGAAGTAATCAACCAGTTTACTTATTATCAGTCAATTCTAATTTTGAATAAGTTACCAGTTGAATTGAAAGTTTTTTTGTTTAAGAGTAGCTTCAAATTAAAATTTAAAATGTTTTTTTTTGTAAGATGGGATTGCTCTTGACCTCATGCTAAGAAGAACACTCGGGAACACAGACACCGGTAGGGGATCCCACTCTTTGGCTGTAAGCATTATAAATGTAGAAGCAAAACGCTTGGTACGCGAGAGTGGAATGTCAACCAGGTAAGGGTGGCAGCCAGCCGTCCGTCTGGATTCCCGACGGTAAATTGGGGAAGGTGGAATGAGCTCATGCAGCTCAACAGCACACCGAAGTCTAGCCTGTAAAAGACCGACAAGCAGGCAGCTGTGCGGCGGTGAGCGAGACTGTGAAGCTTGGTTTTTGTGAAGCTTATCGTCACCTATAATTATCCTATCTCTGCCTTCCACCGAATCAAGCGCGGCGAGCTGGTATTTTGGTGAACCGTCCCAAAGGTGGCAGCAATACTCCATGCACGATCGGACTTGCGCTTTATATGTATAAAGTTAGAAGCTCGCTTAACCTTATTTAGGACATCCAGTTTTTTGACCTCTGTTTGAGCCTTAATTTCGATGGTATCGCCGAAGTTCAGACTGGAAGTCAACTTCATGCCGAGGAGATTAAGGTTGTCGGTAATCGGTACAGTCATACCTCGGAAAGTAGGTGTCAGGTTAAAAGGACTCCTTTTGGCGGTGAACTGCGTTGTTGTCACCACATTGGGAGACAAGACTTAGAGTCAAGTTTGTCCGTTCTACCATGGCCACTCTCAAGGAACACCATTCGTTCACGCTGACTCTTGCGCTGGACAAATATCTTTGGTGACCGTGCTGTCGTCTGCACACCCAGTAATTGCGAGCATGAGCAGATCATCGATGTGCAGCAAAAAGAGGGTCGCAGAAAGGACGGATCCCTGAGGATGTTTTTAGTAGAAGAATGTTATTAAAAAAAAAAACAAAAAATACTTATTTCAGTCAATGTAATATACATTTATAAGCAGTACATGGGACCTGAAATGTAAACATTCTTAACGTAATTCTTTAACGTGGGTAATCTAATGATTGTAATTAATTAAAACAAATTGTAATTTAAATGTACCTGTATAGTATTCAACACAATGTATATTGTTTGGAATAAATGAATTGTATTGTGTTGTATTGTATCAAAAAAGTTGTTAAAAATCACATTTTTTAAAGAGGTAATAGCGCCACTCCCCGCCATCGTTCACCACCGATTATCACTACAATTGAATATTCAACGACCATCGCAAATGCTCAATAGTCTCACATTTACAAGCGGACAGAGTTTACGCACAAACAGGAATGCGTGAATACCATTATTACGGGATGTTGACGCTCGTGGTACGCGGTTGGCATCGTGCCGCCCGCCAATTAAGGGATGATCTTCCTTCTGTAATGTTATTTATTACCACTTACAGAGAAACAGGGAAAATATGTTAGTCGAATGGTACATGTTTCATGGAATAGGGAGAGAATTCCGATCCGATCCGAACCCTTCGGAGGATCTAGTAGGGCACGGGGACGCGCACTTGTACGCGATGCCGTTCCCTCTAGATAACCTCTGAAGGTGATTCGTTTCACACGGCTTGAGGGACCCTTTACGTTCCTCGCCGCCCCCAAAAAAGTCCGGTGAAGCTGAAAATGCCGCAGTGGCAATCAACAATCTCTCTCAAAAAAAAAAATAGGGAGGGAATAGAAAAAAAATTGTTTGGTGCATTTAATACACATACAGAACTAGTTGAACGGCGGACTTCGTATCGCTTCGGCAGTTTCCATGACAACAAAACAAACAAATCCTTCGTCCGCTTAAGAACACCCGTATCCCACGATGGACCCCTATAGCGGCGCCACCTACCGGCTCCAATTGTAAATCTAAGCCATTCTCGAATCCACTTGAACACACACAAAAAAATCATCTAAATCGGTCCAACTCTTTAAAAGGATTTCAATTAGGAAAGGAGCTCTTTTAAAGGAGCGATTTTCGCAAAGGCCGGCCATCGGATAGGTGATCAAAAATGTATTATGTCTCCATGCTTCGGAAGGCACGTAAAGCCGTCGGTCTCAGCTGCATGTCGCTGTAGTTATAAACCACCGCACCGCACTGAGCCCGCGTGGTGGTTCTCCTTGTGGTGTTTCCATCATTAGGGAAGGCTCGTGCCCCAACAGCGGGATTATCAAATTAGCTAGAAAAAGAGAGTTCAAAATACCAGGCTATCATAACCCACAAGGAGGTAAATAGGCCGTGCGGTGGTTGAAGTACCAGGCTAGCATGAGTTATAAGGAGTTCCGCACTGGGTCCGCGTGGTAGTTTACGGCCCAGCAGTGGGGACGTAAAATGTAGTGGTGACGAAGTAACTTATGTAGATAAACTTTGTAAAGTTACAAAACAATTTTAACGTCAAGTAATGTAAGCAGGATCGGTCTTATCGTCAAAGCTTGTAACCTGTTTGTTTCAAGATCTACTCTCTACGACTCTAGCAGGAAATTAGAGAAATAGCTAATGATGAGACATTCCATAAATATAATCAGAAATGTTGCCATTGAACATTTTCCCGGAATAATAGTACCAACTGCGTCTGCATAAATGAACGCGTCGATTTGTCACTCCGCCGCCGTGACGTGCACGAAGGGAACACACTTTTCGCATTTACGAACATCACCTATCTATATACCTACATATAATGACTTGTCCTGACTGACTGATTTATCATCGCCGAGCCGAAACCGCTGAAGCTGAAATTATGAAAGATGACATTTAGGCTGTAGGTTAATTGAGTAACTAGCCAATAAGAAAGGATTTTACGGAAATCGTGCCCTAGGAGGGTCACCTAAGGGGTGAAAGTTTGTATGAAAGTCCGTTAGTGTTGAAGAAAAATACATGAAAATTAACAATTGACGTGCCTCAGGAATTTTGTTTTTTTTTTCTTTTGAAGGAGTAAAAAAAAGGATGAACTTTTTTTTCTTTATGAAGAAATCTTTATTTTAAAGTAAGAACTATAAAAATGTATTATTTAAATCGATATTTAGCTTATTTAATAAAAATAAAGAATGACGTGTTGTGTACGGAACTCTGTTATTTTTAAAGTTTAATCTATGAGTTTCGGTATTTGTTCTGGTAAGAAATTATGAAGTGTTTCAGGATTATCCAATCGTTATATACCTTCATTCAGTTTGGCTTTTATTAAAAACAATCACGAGTCGTGTAGCCCGCGCGGGCACAGCCGCGAGCAAAAGCTACTTTATTATATATAAGTCTGGACATTGTTTTAGTCTAACGTTTATCATAATTGCCATAAATGTTGTTGACAATTTCTTAATGGTCTTTGAAAATTGTGTAAATTTGGATCTAATCGTAACACACGCCTGCACTGTCAAATTTCCTCACTAGACTTTGAACTTTGGTTGAAAATGTATTGGAGAAATTTGACAGTTTTGGATTGGTTGATTTGCAGGCGTGAGTACAACACTTTATCCAGTATGTGTGAAAAGAGCGACTGTAAAGAAAACTCCAGAACTTTCACAGAATTCTATATTTAACATATAATGAACATGTTAATATTTAAGAAGATTAACTGCTCAGTGGTTAACGCGATTGCTCAAGTTATGCAACTTTTGCAAAGGCTGATCATCGGATGGGTGACCAAAAATATAATCACCTCGAGCTCCTCCGTGCTTCGGTAGACATGTAAAGCCGTTGGTCCCGGCTGCATTAGCAGTCGTTGACAACCACCGCCCGCACTGGGCCCGCGTGGTGGTTTACGGCCCGTTCTCCCTGTGGTGTTTCCATCCATAGGGAAGGCTCATGCCCCAGCAGTGGGGACATAAAATGAGCTGGTGATGATGATGATGATGATAATAAATATTTAATTGCGTTACATAGATAACAATCACGCGCGCTTTGACAGCCAAAGCAATGTTAAAGAAAGAGGTGCAAATATACAATTGAACTTTAGCATTAGGGAGCTTTGAGGACAATACTGCAGCGGCAAAGTTTTCGGCTGCCCGTCCGGGAAACGGAAATTGCGAATAGTTGCTTCGCTTCCCAACGATAGAGGGAGAGACGAGATTTGCAGGTCAATGCTGTATTAAGTCGAAGAGCTGTTATTCTTTGTTTGGTGATACTGAGAAAGTGTCACTAATAAAAGTGATGTGGCAACGTCTGTGTCTGGGTTGGTAGGTTGCTGGATTTGATGTTGAATTCCTTTATAATAAGGAGTAAGCCATGTAGACAAACGTACAGCAATCAACAACAGTGTTGGCGTGTGTGTGTGTGTGTGTGTGTGTGTGTGTGTGTGTGTGTGTGTGTGTGTGTGTGTGCGTGTGCGTGTGTGTGTGCAAACTATTCGTCAGGTCAACTCCAGCCGGCGGCGGGACGAAGTTGATGATTAATATTATTTTGCGTTACGAAAATTGTACAACACATCAAATTAACTCCGAACCCTGTCATTAATTATTCTGGCGCGGGTTGTGTTGTGCACAACCATAAGATAAGGAGACAGCAGAAAGAAAGCTTCGTACAAACGCGCCCGAGCAACGCGCGCAGACAACCTCTCGCGGGCGCGGAACCTCGCGGCAGACGCGCTCGGACTGTCCGTGCGAGGCGGTCTGTCAGAAGCGATCCGATCCGAACCCCTCGACTAATCTACTAGGGAACGGGGACACGCACTAGTGCATGATGCTTATCCCCCTAGAAAAACCACTGACGGTTATTCGATCGCACGGTTTGAGGAACCCTTTAAGGTTCTCGCCGCCACCAAAAAAGTCCGGTGACGATGAAAATGAGGTAATTAGCAAATACAAATACAAATACATAATTTTTTTTTGCTATTCTTGGTGTAGGCACGGACGCCTGCACGTCAACATATCCAAAACTGACAAATTTCTTCAATACATTTTCAGCCATATAATTTAGTCATAAAGTTCAAAGTCTATTGAGGAAATTTAACAGTTTGTGGTAGGTTGATGTGCAGGCGTGTGTACAATAGATCTTAAAACTAAACATCAGTTCACACAAGAACCATGCAACGGCACTGCAAATACTAAATGCTTAATATTAGAATGAATAATTTAGAATTACATTAAAATGACATTTAGCAAACATTTAGTATTCGGTGGTCCCCGCATTCTGGACAAGTTTATTTTGCGCGCGCCCGGACGCCCGGACGCCCGGACGGAGCCAATAACTTTTGGGAATTATGAAGTTGAGTTATTCATTAACTTCACGTTACTACAGCAAAATCTAAGATGGCAGCTTTCGTAAGAACGTTCTAGCGTATTAGCTTAATATTTACCGATACTGTAAAGATTTTTTGATTATTTAGTTTTAATAAAAGTATAACACCTCGGCATATGACAGTCTTGGGTTCAAATCCCAGGTCGGGCAAATGGTTTTACAGGTCTTTCGATGCATAGATGATTAGTGATCGTTAAACCGCATTTGGCAAGTTTGTAGTCATTCTTATACCTAACCCTAGCTTATCGGATAGGTTACTAATGTCCAGCGTTGACCGTTGTATACGAGACCAATGGGTTAATAGTAGTATATATAGATTATATAACTATCCCACTACTGGGAAAAGGCCTCCATCATTGAAATCAAGTCATCACCGCTACAATTAATGGGTAATGGCTTAATCACCACGCTTGCCCAATGCGGGTTGGTGATCACAAACCCAGGGTAATCATCGAAAAATCCGATACACACTTTTCCAGACCTGACCAAACCTGACCTGGGAATTCCAGCGAGGCGTTAATTTCTGCATTTACAATTTTTTTATGAGAAGGTCACAAAATAGATAAACGAAAAAAAAACGCTAACTAACTTCTAACGAAATAAACTTTGCACAAGTTTTCCTAACCTAGAACTTAATTAAAAACCCATTAACTACGACTTCAGCCTTGCAATGAGCGTAAAGCTCACTTCAGACTACGCTATGATATTATTAGCACAACAATATCGCTCACCATACATTTTAACACGTTCACACTTAGCAATAATATATATTATTGGTTTGTATGGTGAAGCCTTGCTATGCCATACTGTATAGCACCGTAGTATAGCGTAGGCTGAAAAGAGCTTTAGAGAGTCATTGAACGCTGCTCTTTAAATGAGAAATAATACAACTACACTTAAATAAACATATTTCTTTTAGTTGATGGCTTCGTGTGATTAGCACATTTAGCCAGTGTCAAAGTAATTTTTCCTTCAAGTAATACATAAATATACAATATTTCCTTCCGGTATGATGATGATGAATGATAATAGAAATGAGAAGTGAGAAATGATATACCCCCTAAACCCTCGAGTATCTCAGTAAAGATTTGGGGCTTTACTAATTCCTCGGCGGACTTCTTGAGAGAATTTGAAAAGTGAAGTTACACTGTTTTGTTTCATTTGCCAACATTCATGCGCACTTAAGAACACTTGACGGTTAATAATCCACCATTATTTCACATTAATATTGGACATATTCACATTTTAGAAAATAAAACAAAACCGCAGACATGACTTTTCACTTTCCCGCCAAGAAGTCCATAAACATTGTTTAATAAACACCACTTGATTACTTTTTCTTTTATCTTTATCGCACTTGAAAGCTTCGATTATCTTTTTTTTAAAGGTAAATTTGGACAGGATGAAAACATCTTCCTTGCTGAAAAGAGTAAGATAGGTGCGTGCAATGCGCGCTAGGACAGCGGTGCTGGAGTACTTGGCGGATTGACTTGGGACGTGCAACAGAGGTGTGGACGTGAAGGGGCACGATATACAATAAACAATAGACAATGATTGTGATAATGAGGACGACGATGAAGCCGATGACGATGAACAATAAAATTAATCAAATAATTTATTTCAGACCATTGCTTCCGTGGGTTAGTGACAATTGAGACTTAAAACTATGTTAGTAACAAATGTACTTATTACAACATTGAAAACAATTTTAAAACCATCAATCAAATTAAATCAGCTATAAAATAATGCGAATCAAAAAATTTAAAATAAATCACCATGTTGGTCGGTTCACTGATGCACACGTTTGAAAACATGCAGTTCAGTGAATCGTCCGAAAAGTGCCGAGTCCATCCGGCCACCAATCATATTTAGGACTGTGTTGGCGCTCCCCCGCACACGCAGCAACATCGAGGCAGTTTTTTTTCGCATAATTGTAGCGGAGTCGTCTACATAAGCGTCTGCAAACATGCCTGATGCGCTGCAGTACCGCGGGAGCCCTAACAGCGCCCTAAAGATGTTGTTATATTGTACTCGTAGAGCACTATAGGATCCCGCGCCCTCCTATTTGTATCGCTTACAAACCCTCCAGAACCGTTTCATGCGTGGTGCCACGGGTTGCCCGTGGTACTATCGCAACGTAGATCTCCACCGCGATCTTGATCTTCCCACTATCAAAGACTTTATCAAGGACGTTTCCATACGTTACTTTGATAACGCCCCCCACCACCCTAACCCGCTTGTTGTGGCGGCCGCCAACTATAATGTTGGAAGCCTTCCACCAACAAAACGGTTCATGTCTAGGCGTCCTAAGCACGTCCTAGATGACCCCGACGATCCCATAACGGTTGCGAACGCCCCCCCCCGCCCGATCCTCTAAATGACAGCACACATTTACAGAATACACTAAACATGCACACCAGTTTAGGCCCAAGCCACCGTACTCGTAGAACAAGGGTACGAAGAACCGGTTCACACACGCTCTACACCAGGTACAGACATGTACCTGGTCGGTTCTCTCCTCCTCCACGGCCCGGTCAACCCGAGCCGAGGTCCGTGCCTTTAGAGGCGCCCTCGGGTTGCTCCGCTCCCCGATCCGATCCGAACCCTTCGGAGAATCTAGTAGGGCACGGGGACGCGCACTTGTGCGCGATGCCGTTCCCTCTAGATAACCTCTGAAGGTGATTCGTTTCACACGGCTTGAGGGACCCTTTACGTTCCTCGCCGCCCCCAAAAAGCCCGGTGAAGCTGAAAATGCCGCAGCGGCAATCAGCAATCTCTCTCAAAAAAAAAAAAAAACTATAGGATCTTTTAGTAAAGCTGGCCCACAGAGCGCCCGTGTAAAAGCTTTGAACTGCGTTTGCTTTACGTCAACGGAGCAACGAGCGAATCTATGCGCCAGCATGTTACCGCGAACCGACAGTGCCCTACGCCAACGCTCGATATCTAAGTCGTCTTCTAAGTCCTCTGTCACAATGTGACCCAAGTACTGTTTAATGTTTAGGAGTAATAGACAAGTCTCACCTCGAAGTTGACCTGCCCGCTCTGCTTGCGCTGGATGGTGTTGAACACGAAGTGGGCGTACTGCGACGCGTCTGTGGCGAGGCGCGCGTCAGTGAGCAACACACAAACAATTATATATTTATTATTGTTTAATTTAAACGTAACACGCATGCCGAACGAGTTATGGGCGAAATCTACCACAAATTGGGTCCCACAAGGCCGAAAACGACATCGCGGCAACCTAGACGGAGATGGTGGGACGAGTTCGAGAGTCCCAGAAAGCTACAGACCGAGAATGTTGGAAGAAGGGGATGTAGGCCTTTGCCCCGCAGTGGGATAATAAATAAATAATAATAATTAAAACTACAAAACCACAAATGTTGAAAAAATTTCCACGAGCAGGATTTGAACCTGCACCCTTCTGACATATCGGGTCAGGTGCTCTTCCAATCCTGCTCGTGGAAATTATTTCAAAATTGGTGTTTTTGTATTTGCTTTAAAATTATATAAACAAAACAAAAAAAAAACATTTTATAATTAAAACTGTTACAAAACCAATTACAATACTTATATTAAAATTAAATAAAATGAAAGGTCGTCATTATGTACTACATTAACATACATGCATCTTCTCACAAAACACACATCACACTGGTTTTGTGAGAACAAGGAGTATTTAGACGACATCGCATACATTGTCAGTTCCAGAGACCGTAGCTTCACTTTTGGACCACCAAAGCATAAACGCGACGTCACTCCTGAGAAATTCAGAGTAATAATTTGCAACAGGAATAGGGATTCAAACATTTCCAAATATATTTATTTTGCGTTTTTGCAAACTATGAGTCTTGCAAATAAACAAAGAATAAGGCTCGAATAGCTACTCCGTGTTTTGTTCCTGTCAGGTAAGCGTCATTTCAAATAGGAGTAAAAGAGACAAAACACGAAAATAACTATTCGGACCTTATTGTTTGTTTATTTGTAAGGCACAAAAAGTATAAGTGTTGCTAATCGTTGCCGTCGTTGGCGTACAAAGCTATTACTTGTCGATTATAACCGACTGTGGCGGTCAAAAAGTTAAGCACTTGTGTTATGGAAATCAAGAACAACGACGGAACCACCCAGGCCCGAGAAAATATAGAAACAGTTAGTTTTCTACGTTGACCCGACCGGGAATGGGGTCTCGGTAGCTCAGCGGTCAGCGCATTGGACCGGTAAACCAAGGGTCGTGGGTTTGATTCCCACTCGAGCTTCTTGAGATTGGTTGATTTACAAAAACACAATGTTGAAAAAAATTCCACGAGCAGGATTTGAACCTGCACCCTTCTGACATACCGGGTCAGGTGCTCTCCCAATTGAGCTATTGTGGTTCTAACCAGCCCGCCGAAATTATTCAACACTATTTACTTTTTACTTTGAAAGCCAAAGGCACCCATTCTATGTCAACAACTACCGTCATTAAAACCCGATCATAATATTTTTACAAATACTAAATTTCAGTTAAGAAGTAGGCAAGCTATTTATAAAATGTTTAAATGTTATAAAATATTTATAAAACGAGCAGGATTTGAACGGTATGGCAGAAGGGTGCAGGTTCAAATCCTGCTCGTGGAAATTTTCTCAACATTGTGTTTTTGTAATTTGTTTCGCAACAAAAATTTGCGTTAAAATTAAATAAACAAAACAAAAACATTTTATTGGTTGATTTTCTAGTAAAATTTTATTTTGAAGTACAATATTTACCTAAACTTCATGACGACGCAACGAATCTGTTAATACTGTGAATTGGATGTATGTGAAACATCTAAACATATTTCATATAGTTTGAGACATATTTTCGGGAAATACTAATAATACTAGTAATAATAGTAATACTAGTAATACTAGTAATACTAGTAATACTAGTAATACTAGTACCAAACTAGGTGGTACAGCTCCATGTTGTGCCCCGTCGTAAAGTTTATCTACTTATTCCTTGTAAAATTACTTGTAAAAATGTACGAACTACTCGAGTAGCTCTGAATTGTGAGTTTTAACAAAATAATAGTAGTCGTATTACAAAAATTATATAAAGTCCAATTTGTGTAATGATGTTTGCTTAGCAAATAAGAAAAAAAAATCCTATGCTTAATTTCTTGTACGTCATTTTCAGTACGAGGTATAAGTCTCCCCTTCGGTAGATTTCCCAAACGGCGATGAGTGACGTCCCCACGTCCACAGGCATTACATTGAAACGAACTAAGGTTTGTTCTTTTGTTATTTTTAAATTATTAAGCCTTTCCAGGGAGATACACTATTCTCTTCTATTAGAACTTTTTTTTGCGGGATTATTTGTTTTTTGTCTGGGCTGTTTCTAGGCGACATACAGATCTTTTTATCAGGCTCGAAAGATCACTTTATGTGCGGAGGATGTACATAAGACACTTTATATATAATTGTATTTACATTATGCTCTTGAGAGAGAATTCCTAGGATATCTAGTTACATCTAACCACACATTTCGAGCCCTATGCAGATACAATTTGACAGCACGGGAATGTTCTATCAATGTACACTACACGCGCAGATGACAAACTACCAATTAGCTGGCACATATAACATTAACTATTGGAGAAATATTAGAAGTTTTATGATATTTTTCGAATTATTGAAGTGTAAAATGGATATTTTTATTCCTTACGGGCTGATTTATTAGTATTAAGTTGTTAAGTAGGTAACTTAATTTTAACTTAATTTTAAGTGACTTATATTTAAGTATATTTAGTTCACTCAAGATGGACGATCAATCACGTAATGAAGTCGTAAATTCTGTGCTTAAATTTGTTATTAGTGAGGTTTGGACGAAGTCAAAGATGAAATAACTAGGGAAATAACAATACCCAAAAGACTGTGGGTGAGAAATTGGATAAGTAGAAGTATGGCGCAAGTGCCACTTTGTTCGAGGAGCTAGCGAACGAACATAATCGAGAGTATTTGAATGCGCTGCGGGTGACAGAAGACTCCTTTAACTACTTGTTATCTAAAGTGGATCACGAAAATGGATACTGCAATGCGACCTGTATTAGATGCCAAATTAAAATTGCATATTACATTATATTTTCTCAATACTGGCAATAGTTTTCGTCGTCTATCTCGTTCTTTTAGAGTTTCTAAATCGAGTATATATTGAATGCTGCCGTATGTGTGTGAAGCTTCAGTGTAGTGTCTTTATCTTCCGTCCACTTCGACATTTTACAAAAAGAAACGCGACGAACAATTGAACCCGAGCGCGTCACTACACTTATGCATTTAACTAATATCGTGCCTGTGCAAACGTGTCAAGTGACTAGCCCCGCCCACCAACATAACCGAAAAATAGACGCAATTCTAAATAACATGTTTAGTTGTTAGCAAAATTTTAACTTGCAACTTGCTAATAAACTCCGTGTTTACATGCAATTAATCACTTAAAATTAAATTAAAATTTAGTTACCTACTTAACAACTTAATTCGTGTAAATCAGCCATGCGGGTTAGTACCTGGCCTTCATCTCACCTGATGTTAAGTGATTGTAAGGCTGAAGGTGGAAGCGCACTTCACCCGGAACCCTCAACTAGTGAGGCACTGGATTTCTTATATCTAGCTGCCGGAACACAACAATGCTACAAACATTGATGTTATGGCGACATATTTAGATAAGACGGTGGTTGCTAGCCAGGCGGACAAACAAGCCCTACCACCAACCAAACCGAGTACACAAATATGTACGGGGGGTACATGTTTGGGTACTCGCTTAGAAACGAACCCGAAAACTCTGGGTCAGAGACCGGTGTTCTTAACCACTAGACCACAGAGGAAGTTGTAATAGATAATTAACATAAAATAAATATAGTAACAATTTAAGTGCTATCTTACCTCCAAGTGGGAAAAACTGGCAGAAGATGTTCTTGAAGGCCTCCTCGTCCACCATGCCGGAGGGGCACTCCTGCGACGAAATACGAAGATGAGGGCACCATTTATGAACAAGATTTGGATATAACTAAGTGTTTTATAAGGATGTATTTTTTAATCTATATTTGGACCCTCTCGAACATTCCATTGCGCACAAAGAAATTTGGTGACTCGTTTCTTTGTCGCACCTCCAAAAGATGGAATAGTCTACCAGCACACGTTTTCCCTCCTTCCTATGATATGGGGTCCATCAAACGAGGCGTGAAGGCACCCTGTGGGCCGGCAGGGTGACGGTGACTGTTGCTGCGTAGTTTTCGCGCTGCACCTCGCGTCTGGACTCCGTTTCCACTTAACATCAGGTGGAGTGGTGGGAATCATTTGCCGAGCTAGGTTAAAAAAAAGTTTGCTAAAGCATTTAGATGTTACTAAGCTGTAAAATTATAAATATAGACTGTAAACCCATCTCTTGAGTAAAAAAAATCAAAATTCAAAATTCTTCAAAATCATTTACTCAGTTTAGGCTGCGAATCTGCTAAACGTCATGACGCCATCGGTTCGTAAGTCTACTCTGGGCGGGAGACCTTGTACTGAGAAGAACCGACAGGAAACTCAGCAAGTGTCCAGCTCTTTTCTCCCTTACAGCGTCAGAAATATTGGAAAATGCCCTATCATAGCAGGACACTTTCTATCACAAATAAAAATCAGCAGTTTATTTAGCCTCTATGTTTCTTGACCCTTTTTAGTTCTCATGAACTGAAGCTTCAAGGACAGAACAATCACGATCCCTTAGTGACACACTCTCCTGCTTGGACCCCAGCGCGTGGACCCCGCTGCTTGAACCTGCGGTACATGAGCTTGATCTCGTGCTCTACGCTCGCTAACGTGTGGACCCAGCCGCTTGGACACTGAACCCATCTGCTTGGACCTTGTAGACCCACTCGGTCGAACCCTGTGGTTCCACCTGCTTCAACATTATGGACTCATCTGCTTGGACCCAGTGGAACCAGCTGCTTGGTTGGACCCCGTGGACCCACCCGGTTGGACCCTGTGGACCCACCTGATTGAACCCGCGGTACATGAGCTTGATCTCGTGCTGCGTGAAGCGCGTGCTGTCCGCTCGCTAGCGTGTAGGTGGATCAACCGCTTGGACCCTATGGACCCACCTGCTTCAACCTGCGGTACATGAGCTTGATCTCGTGCTGCGTAAAGCGCGTGCTGTTCGCTCGTTAGCGTGTGGACCCACCGCTTGGACCCTATGGACCCACCTGCTTGAACCCGCGGTACATGAGCTTGATCTCGTGCTGCGTGAAGCGCGTGCTGTCCGCTCGCTAGCGTGTAGGTGGATCAACCGCTTGGACCCTATGGACCCACCTGCTTCAACCTGCGGTACATGAGCTTGATCTCGTGCTGCGTAAAGCGCGTGCTGTTCGCTCGTTAGCGTGTGGACCCACCGCTTGGACCCTATGGACCCACCTGCTTGAACCCGCGGTACATGAGCTTGATCTCGTGCTGCGTGAAGCGCGTGCTGTCCACTCGCTAGCGTGTGGATCCACTTTTTGGACCCTGTGGACACACCCACTTGGACCCTGTGGACTCACCTGCTTGAACCCACGGTACATGAGCTTGATCTCGTGCTGCGTGAAGCGCGTGCTCTGCGCGAGCGCGGCGGGCGGCTCGGGCCGGTGCCGCGCGCCCACCGCGCCGAAGATCGCCTCGTCACATTCCTCCTCTAGGGGAAAGGGGTTGGGGTTAGTTGTGGGCATGTATATTCTTGTAGAGTAGCTCGATGGCGCAATGGTTAACGCGCCCAGTCTGCGAGTGCCGAGGTAAGCAATTTTCGCAAAGGCCGGTCACCGGATGGGTGACCAAAAGTGTATCATCTCGAGCTCCTCCGTTTTTTTTTTTTTGGAGAGAGATTGCTGATTGCCGCTGCGGCATTTTCAGCTTCACCGGGCTTTAGCTCCTCCGTGCTTCGGAAGGCACGTCTTGCCGCCGGTCCCGGCTGCATTAGCAGTCGTTAACAACTACCGCCACCGCCCGCACTGGGCCCACGTGGTGGTTTACGGCCCGTTCTCCCTGTGGTATATCCATCCATAGGAAGGCTCGTGCCCAGTAGTGGGGACATAAAATGTGCTGATGATGATGATGTATATTGTTGTATGTTAGTCCATAACTGTCCCACTGCTGGGCAAAAGCCTCCATCATTGAAATCAAGTCATAAATGTGCTTAATCACCACGCTTGCCAAATGCGGGTTGATCACAAACCCGGGGCCTTCGGGTGTCGGACCAGCGCTCTGCCACTCGTGAGTAACGTGAATTATGTTTTGACTAAGTGTTAACTTTTTCTATTAGATAAATGAAACCATATAATTGTATAGAACTCAACTATTATTTCAAATAATTCACATTGATTAAACACACAAGAGTAGACACTGAGCACAACATCAAGCGCGGTCGGTGGCTGGAGCAAAAGTGCCGGCCGGTTTCCCGCTTCGCGCGAACACCTTTTCCGTCACGTGACCAGTGTTGCCAACATAAGTATCGTTTAAACGTTTGATTCAAATCACAGTTTGACTTTGTAACTCTTTTTGATGAGAACGTTTTTATTTGTTTACGTTTGGACTAAGGTACGTTTTTATGTAAATGTTTGGACTAAATTTCGTTGTGATTAAATTGCGTTTGGACTGAATAATGTTCTGGCTATATCACGTGCTATTTAAGTACGTACTGACAAAGTTATTAAGTTGGGTTGAGATCAAGTTACGGTTTGACTGTAACGTTTCGACTAGCTACGTTTGAAATTAAATGAAAAATAATTTTACTTGGGACAGAACAGATAAAAATGGAAAAATGTATAGGAGTGTCCCAAAACGGTTCCGGCTCAGCAAAATGCTAGCCTCGAGGTTAGCGCTGATCTTCCGTCGGAACCCGTTCCGAAGTCGCGTCCCGCTGTCTGTCTGTCCCTATGTATGCTTAGATCTTTTAAACTACGCAACGGATTATGATGTGGTTTTTTTAATAGATAGAGTGATTCAAGAGGAAGGTTCATATGTATAATACATGCATATAATTGGACCCGGTAGGTGGCGCTGCTTTAGGGTTCTATAGGATACGAAGTATTCACTCAAGCAGACGAAGTCACGAGCGAGCCGCTAGTATATATATAAACACAAAAATAGCAGCCTTGTATCGAAAATATAATAGATTAATAAATAAAAACTACTTGAACTACTTTCAACTATCAAGTTCTTACTTATTACGTTCAGTCAGACGTTTTCATGCTCGAACATGGCTCAAACGTTATTCGCTAAGTCAAGTTCTGAATGGCTATGTAACTTAAGTCTACTATAAGTTCTTATCTCACGTAATTTTCTATGTCACAAAACAGGTGCTTAATTCGACGATTTTTTTATGTATGTTCCCCGATCTCTCGCAGACGCTTGGACCAGTTTGGAAAATTCTTTTTTTGTTTGAAAGGGTATACCTCCCAGGTGGTCCCATCATCAGGTCTGAATCCTGGAGAAATCGAGGGCACTCTTCAAATGTTTCAAGCACATAACGTGTTTCGTATTTTTTCCAAAGCTATTAAAGTATTATCAACAATCAAGATTCTATCTGACCATTGAAAAAAGTATATTATTATGACCATACTCGTTTTCTGCCTGTCACGTTTCGTTCAGTGTCCATTCGTTCCGCCTATTGCTAGTCCCGTGCGCCGGCGAGCCCTTTGTACCGAACACAATGAACGAATGAGCGATTGAGTGAATGACTGAATGAGTGAATAAAGCTGCACCGGACTGGTGTGAACAAAGGCTGCAGACGAAGCAACATCAGCCGTCGGCACTAAACGCCTACGACAATATCTATGCAACTGCGAAAATAATATTGCACAGAGCTCTATGACGCAGTGGTTAACGCGCTCGCTCTGCGCTAGCTGTAGTTAAGTAACTTTCAAAAAGAACGGTCATCGGAGGGGTGACCAAAAATAAGTCATCTTGAGCTCTTCCGTGCTGTAAAGCCATCACGGCCCAGGCCATTCAATTATGGAAAAAGTAAGACAAGCTCCAAGTAAAATGGTGTTTAAAACAATGGTGTATAAACTGTTTCTACTGGAATCAATCTTTCGTCTGTATGTCTAAGTATGTTTATGTAGTCTATTTTTATTTTATTTTATTTGTCAAATGGTATGTATATTATATTATTAACAGTTACTTTAATAAACTTAATATATATAATTATCTATACATATAAAAATCAATTGCTGTTCGTTTGTCTCGCTAAAACTCGAGAATGGCTAGACCGATTTGGCTAATTTTGATTTTGTAATATTTGTGGAAGTTCAGGGAAGGTTTAAACGGCGAGAAACATAAAATTAATAAATAACGGAAAATACTAAAAACGACAAATTTATTTTGCAATACCAAATTATTTGTTTGTTTTGTTGTCATGGAAACTGATAAGCGGTACGAAGTCCGCCGGGTCAGCTAGTATTATAATATATATCAGTCCTTATAATAATGTATGTAGTATATATTTCATCTACGTTCTTTGTCGCACCGCTTACCAATGTCGACTGGTAGAGAATGCTATTTGGCATTAGGTCCGCCTTTTGTACTTTATTTTATTTTATTGATTAATAAATAAAGCCGTCGGTCCCGGCTGAATCAGCAGTCGTTAACACCCACTGCCCGCACTGGGCCCGCGTGGTGGTTTACGGCGCGTTCTCCCTGTGGTGTTTCCATCCATAGGGAAGGCTTTTAATACAGGTTCTTTTTCTCGAACTATAAAGAAGAGGCTATGTATTGTGAAACAACAAGAATAATTATTATCCTTCATAGCTCATACGAGCAAAGCATAAAATGTTTTTGATTTGTTTATATAAATTTAACGCAAATTTTGTTGCGAAACAAATTACAAAAACGCAAATGTTGAAAAAATTTCCACGAGCAGGATTTGAACCTGCACCCTTCTGACATACCGGGTCAGGTGCTCTTCCAATTGAGCCATCGTGGTTCTAACCAGCCCGCCAAAATTATTCAACACTATTTACTTTTTACTTTGAAAGCCAAAGGCGCCCATTCAATGTCAACAACTGCAGGTTCAAATCCTACTCGTGGAAATTTTTTCAACATTGTGTTTTTGTAACTAGCAAATTAATGCATGTTCAAACATGACTCACACAATATATTTATATTATCAACGGTAAGCTTATCTCTAGAAAATACCCACATCTATACTTATAGTATAATAGAGCTGAAGAGTTTGTATTTTGTTTGAACGCGCCGATGTCTGGAACTACCGGCCGGATTCGAAAAAATCTTTTTTCATTTGATAGTCCATTATTTGTGGAAGGCTGTAGGCTTTTAACATCTCGCTATGACCTTTGAAAAAACGCTAAGAGAATATCAAGTACGATTCGAGCGGCGCGATGCGATATGACCCCACTTGTTACGGAAAGGCTAGTGAATTGAGGGAAAACTAGGACTTCGGAATAATTAGGGAGAAAAACACCATTTAGCACAAGTAGATAAAAGACAACAGCTTTAATAATAAAAAACGTCAAAAAGACATATAAAATACAAGAAAACCATAAAGTAAATACAAAAAGATCTTAAGTCTAATAGCCAGTTGGCAACATCCTCCCTTTTTTAAAGTAAGGGCACGATTTTCTTCAGAGGTCTTTTAAAAAGTCCTGCAGAGGTGCATATCTCGGCGACCCTGGCCACACCATCCTTGCTACAGTGTACCGAGGTTATTCGCCCCTTTGGCCACATTCCTCGAGGCAGGTTGCTATCTGCAATTAAGACTATGTCCCCCACCTTAAGATTTGGCTTCTGACCTTGTAGTCTTGGAACATTCACAAGAGGTAAATATTCATTTACCCATCTCTTCCAAAAATTATCGGCCATTCTGGCGGCTTTTCTCCATTTCACTCTTCCACACAAGTCGCCCTCTTCGGTCTGAACGACCAAGTTGCTTCCTGAAGAAGTCCCAATTAACAGGTGAAATGGAGTGAGGGCTTCTGGATAGTCGGGGTCAGGAGAAACGTGCGTGAGGGGTCTGCTGTTTACTATCGCCTCCGCCTCCAAAAGAAGAGTCTGCAAGACTTCTACAGTAGGTGATCTCGATTTAAGGGTAACCTTGAGAGCGCTTTTTACGCTACGGACGAGCCGTTCCCAGGCCCCTCCCATAAATGGGGCTGCAGGTGGAATAAATCTCCAATGAATGAGCTGGTTTGCAGCAAAGGTTGATACTTGTTCCCCGTAAAGTTTCTTAAGCTCCCTGCTTAGGCCGACGAAAGCTGTTCCGTTGTCGGAGTAAATTTCACGGGGTGCTCCCCGACGAGCAATAAACCTTCTTAAACTCATCATAGCTGCATCTGTTGACAAGCTGTCAACCATCTCCAGATGAACTGCTCTTATGACCAGGCACGTATACAGAGCAACATATCGCTTCTCATGTCTTCGGCCTATTGTGACTTGAATGGGGCCAAAGTAATCCAGTCCGGTGTACGAGAATGGCCGCTCATGATGTGCGAGTCTTGCGTGAGGGAGCTGTCCAATTGGGGGGTTAAACGGTTTCGCTTTTCTTTGTTTGCAAAACAAGCAATGGTGAGCCACTGAACGTACTGTGCTTCTAAGGCTGATTATCCAGTAAGATTGACGGAGCTCATTCACTACTGTCTCGGTGTTGGCGTGTGCAGCTCTCTGGTGAAATTTATGGACGAGCAATCGTACGGCTGGATGTTTGCCATCAAGGATGATTGGGGATTTGGCTGCCGATGGAACGTTAGCAGCAGCTGCGGTGCGTCCAGACAAACGAAGCAGGTGGTCTTCATTAATGGTGGGAGACAGTCTACACAATCGGTTTCCTCGGGGAAGTGATGCTTTCTTGACTATGCAAGCGATCTCTGCTTTGAAGCTGTCTATTTGGCTTTGCCATAAGATGTGCCTTTCTGCTTCATGCAAATCGTGCGCTGTCAGGTCGTTTGGAGAGAGTCTCGTATCACCTACTCCTCTACGTGCTACAAGAAGCTTTCTAATAAATAAATGAGCTAATGCGGTGGCTCGAACTAAACAAAGCCATTTACTGATGCGATAAGGATTGGCCGCTACAGGAGCTAATGGAGAAAATGGTTCTTCAACAGTTGCATGACAATGAACTCTATGTTTTGGTTTCAACTCAGACTTACTATTCACTGGTATGCAAATGACAGGCTCAGTTGGCCATTGACCAGAACGTAGAAAGTCTGAGCCTACGAACCAACGTGACTCTGAACTGAATGGATCTTTGCTCAAACGTGTCGCATCGTCGGCTATGTTCAATTGAGTTGGAACCCAGTGCCATTCACTAACATTAGACAATTCTGCAATTTCGCCTAGGCGATTGGCCACGAAGGGTTTATAATTGCGAGCGTCATTGCGAAGCCATCCTAGAACATTCATTGAGTCACACCAAAAAAACCTTTTGCTTGGCTTCAACTTGTGGGCGTTGCAAATGGTCTCTGCTAACCTAGCAGCTACTAAGGCGCCTTGCAACTCAAGCCGTGGAATGGAGGCTGGTTTTAATGGGGCTACACGAACTTTGCTACCTATAAGCGCAACTCTGATAGTTCCATCAGGGAAAATTAATCGCCAAAATGCTACAGCAGCATACGCACACTCACTGGCATCACAAAATAAGTGAAGTTCTCTTTCAAGGCGAGTATCGTCAAAATCGCTAAGGTTGTACCGTCTCGGAATTTTCAAATTGCTTAGGGAATTTACACAAACATTGTGCCATTCCTTCCACGCAGCGGTATCTTCCTGTGCGAGTTGATGATCCCAATCGAGTGATTTACGCCAAATATTTTGGAACATTATTCTAGCTCTAATGGTCAGTGGCGCTAACAGTCCTAATGGATCAAAAACACTCATCATTAGAGAGAGAACCTCACGCTTTGTACATTTGTCCGAAACAACTTTTTCAATGAAGCTTTTAACTTTAAAAATGAACAAATCCTCGGCGGGCTGCCAAACCAGACCCAAGGTTCTTACTGAATTTGCAACTTTACCCAAATCTACATTAACATTAGCTAAAGATGGATCTAGTAAAAGCTCTTTTGGGATGAGAGAAAGGGCTTTTGGATCATTGGATACCCAAGATCTCATCTCATAATGTGCTTTTTTGTGAATTGCTACAATATCAGCAGCGAGTCGCGCCGCTTTTTCCACTGAAGGTGTAGACGCTATGTAATCATCCATGTAATGATCGTTGAGGATAGCGTCCACAGCCTCAGGAAATTGACTTTGAAATTCTAAGGCGTTTTTATTTTTTATGAATTGGGCTGAAAAAGGACTAGAAGCCGCTCCAAAAATCATGGATGACATTCTGAAAACTTGAACCGGTTCGTTAGGCGAGTTCCTCCATAAGAAACGTTGGGCATCCCTATCCTCTTCACGTATTTTAATTTGAGGGAACATCTCTCTAATGTCTGCAGAGAGCCCAACTCTGCCCTCACGAAAACGAAAAAGTAAATCCAATATAGAATTTAGAAGGTCCGGACCAGTCAACAACATAGAATTTAAACTAACCCCGTTAGACTTCGCCGCCGCGTCGTGTACGATACGAAGTTTCCCAGGTTTATTGGGATTGGTGACACCGAAGTGTGGTAGATACCAACATTTCGAGGTTCCGCAATTTACACTGACGGGCCCCTCGGCATATTTTTTGTCAAGGGTAGCTTGAATGTTTAATTTATATTGTTCCGCGTAAGTTGGCTCCCGGGCCATCTTTCTTTCTAAACTCTTAAATCTCGACAACGTAAGCCCAAAACTGTCGGGAATTTGAGAGATGTCGTCTTTCCATGGAAGGCCTACTTCAAATCTGCCGTCGGGCAAACGACGGGTTGTCTCTTCAAGAATAGTTACAGCCTTAGCATCGTTGTTACTAAGGCGATCTTTCTTGTTGATGCCTAAAGAATCTAACTTATAGTAATTTTGTATTAGGGAGTTTATTTGACCGAGTTCAGAATCTGCTTTGTGAGAAAATCTGATGTGGTTGACTAAATCGACGGGTTTGGTCTTGCTTGAGTCAAAACCAAATAGTACCCAGCCTAAATTAGTTTTTATTGCAACCGGCTGCGACTTTGTGCCTTTCCTGATTGCTTTAGAAATCAACAGGTGCCAGTTGTCAACTCCGATAATTATTCTCGGTTTAATATCCTCGTAACAAAGAATAGGGACTAAATCTTGTAAATGAGGATACTCCTTAATGTTTTTAACATTGACTGTTTGCTTAGACAACCCTAGGTCACTAATTGATCTAGCATTTTTTATTTTAAATGTGTCGGTGCAATTACGACCCTTTATGTTAAAGTCCACGTATTGGACTTTGACCTTTTTGTTTAATCCACTGACGCAATCAAGCTGAACAAGGGACTCGGGTCCAGTTACACCGATTTGTTCACATAACTGAGAATCAATGAAAGTTGCCGTGGAACCATCATCAAGTAGTGCATAGGTGTCAATATTAGAAGATGGACCTGAAATAGTAACACCAATAATTTTGAGCAGAGGCCTAAAATGTTTTTTACCGCTACATGGCTCAGATGGTGACGTTGTGTGGGCAACCTGTTCGCTTGGTTGAAGATCAATTACTGACTCTTCGTCTGAAGAGGGCGTATGCTTGTCAGAATCGGATTCATTTTCAACTATTGTATGCGCTAGTAAGAAATCTGCGTTGTGAAGAAGTTTGTGATGACGAGATCGGCAGTCGGCAATATTGCAAACCTCTTTAGAGTATTTGCAAGTTTTGTAACTATGCGAACCTCTTTTCAGACATTTATGGCAAAGTTTGTGATCTTTGACTAACTGCCACCTGTCGCCGATTGACATCGTTACAAACTTGTCACATTTTGACAAATTATGATTTTGTTTACAAATCAAACATGCTTTTTGTTGAATTTCAGATTGATTCAATGTTTTCGTCGGAATTTTGTGCATATGTGATGACTTAGCATTGATGGAAGAATTTTGAATACTATTAGTGGATGTAACTGCGTGAACCTTTTCAAACCTTTTTTGAATTAATGAGGGCTCCGGAATTAAACCAAACTTGAGCTGCATATCGACTTCTCGACTTAAAAATTGTGCTAATAGTTCAAGTTTGGTCTTACCCTGAGGCAAGAAATGTGTAGCGCAGTAATCGATCCACTTGCTCCGAAGCAAAGGTGTTAGTTTTCCTAAAACAGATTGAAACAGTTCCGGTGACTCGAGATAACACCTTTGCTGAAGCAGTTTAATTGTTTCGACACAGTTGCGAACTCTGCAAGAGAACTTGTTAAGGTCACAACTGTCCGAGTTAAGTTTAGCCATAGCACGGACCGCAGAAATTTCATAGAGAACTATTATTTCAGACCTACCAAATCGCAACTCTAGCGCCTTCATCACCTCGGTAGGGTCGTGGGCTGAGACGAGGAGCACTGCGACTGCTTCTTTGGCTGCACCTTTGAGGGCCATGCCAATCCGCGCCAAGTTTTCGCTCGGCGAATGTGCGGTCTTGGTGTCCTCGAAAATCCTCTTGAAGGCCAGCCAATCGAGAGGCTTGCCGTCGAACACAGGAAGCCGGTGATCTCCACATCTTGAACCTTTATTGGCGAGTGATGTTATAGCCTGCGCTAATAAAGAGATGTCAGAACGCTGTTGTATTATTTCACTACCTTTGCTAGAATTTTGTATCGGTATATTAGGAACGTTCGCTGTGGCAGCAGATAAGCGGACTGGCTCTTTTGAGCTTCTTCTGCCACTTGTATTTTTGATTTGGCGACATTCAACATCCTTAACAGAAGGTTGTTCAACTATTTTAGCGGTAGGCGTAAAAGGTTCTAACACAGCATCATCTTGATTATTATAAGCGATAGATTCTAACCAGTTTTGGACTGAAGTTCTGGAGCTTATTCGGCTCCTACCACTTTCAGACTCCAAAGATGCGAGCTGCGCTTCCAGTTCCAAGTCGGCGGCCTTTCGTTCTGAGGCTGCTGCTGCTGCTGCTGCTGCTGCTGCTACTGCTGCTGCTGCTGCTGCTGCTTCAGACTGAGCAATTTTTCGTGCATGTTCAGCCTGCAGTGTGAGTTTTTGAGCGCGCATTGTACCAGTTGAGCGAGACCTGGAACTTGAAGCATTAGAGCTTACGCTCGAAATTGGAGCGACCGCGGCGGATATAGACGCCACAGGATCGCTCATGTTGTCACTTTTACTTGGCTTTCCCTCGGTCTCCCGAAGTTTTGCTTGAGCCCTAGTGTTCATCATCAAATTTTGAAATGAATTTAAATGGACAAAATTTTTAAACGCGAATGTTCAAAATAACGGTAGAAGGACCAAATGTTACGGACAAAATTTTTAAACGCGAATGTTCAAAATAACGGTAGAAGGACCAAATGTTACGGAAAGGCTAGTGAATTGAGGGAAAACTAGGACTTCGGAATAATTAGGGAGAAAAACACCATTTAGCACAAGTAGATAAAAGACAACAGCTTTAATAATAAAAAACGTCAAAAAGACATATAAAATACAAGAAAACCATAAAGTAAATACAAAAAGATCTTAAGTCTAATAGCCAGTTGGCAACACCACTGTTGGGACACGAGCCTTCCCTATGGATGGAAACACAGGGAGAACGGGCCGTAAACCACCACGCGGGACGCGGGGAGTTGGTGGTTGTTATTAACGACTGCTACTGCAGCCGGAACCAACGGCTTTTGCCTTGCGAAGCACGGAGCTCGAGATGATTAATTTTTGGTCACCCATCCGATGGCCGGCCTTTGCGAAAGTTGCTTAACCTCAGCACTCGCAGACCGGGCGCGTTAACCACTGCGCCATCGAGCTCCTCATAATCGATTTATGTTTTTTATTTTTTTTAAAGAAATCTGGTTGTAATAGCACAGTAACGCGATCCCTGTCGGCGGAACGCTAATATCGTCCCATCAGTCACTTGTGCGCCCCTCGAGCGCATCCATTACGGGCTAGCACTTGAGCCGCGCCCGAGCACTTATGGCCATATTCCAGTTATATTGGTGAAGCAGAATTATCTACACTATTATTATAAAGAGGTCAGACAAAGAGCACGCGAATTTTAATTATCTATAGTAATAATAATTTTATTAGTATACACACCTAAAATATTTTTGCTTGCGATTCTCAATCCATCTGAATTTGGACGCCAGTTCAAAAACATTGTTCATCTAGCTTGTAATAAAACACGGGCGGAGTGAGCCTGGTGACCCGTTTAACCCGTTTAAGGGGGGATTTAATCCTATCTGGCTTGGGCACCATTTTTTTTAATTTTTTTCTGAGAGAGATTGCTGATTGCCTCAAACGGCATTTTCAGCTTCACCGGGCTTGTTTGGGGGCGACGAGGAACGTAAAGGGTCCCTCAAGCCGTGTGCAACGAATCACCTTCGGAGGTTATCTAGAGGGAACGGCATCGCGCACTAGTGCGCGTCCCCGTGCCCTACTAGATTCTCCGAAGGGTTCGGATCGGATCGGGGAGCGGAGCAACCCGAGGGCGCCTCTAAAGGCACGGACCTCGGCTCGGGTTGACCGGCCCGTGGAGGGGGAGAGAAGCGCCCAGGTACATGTCTGTACCTGGTGTAGAGCGCGTGTGAACCGGTTCTTCGTACCCTTGTTCTACGAGTACGGTATCGTGGGCCTAAACTAGTGTGCATGTTTATTGTATTCTGTAAATGTGCGGTGTCATTTAGAGGATCGGGCGGGGGTCTCGGGCACCAGTCTCTCCAACGTTAGTTTCGTAAATATAAGATATAACTTATACTTACCCGTGAGATGAAAAGAAAAGGCGTCTCCAAGTCACAAAAGCAAACCCTAATTAAATTAAATGATAGGAACCAAACCCGGGACCTCCGAATCAGGAACAGACGATGTAACCGCTGTTCGTAGTGGTAAGCATTACCACAGTTGGAATGTATCTCCCATTCAAATCCAGACGCCATTCGCGAAGGCTTCACAAAAACTATTTACATGGAAAGACACTCGGCCCGAAGACGCAGCTTTAGGCAATCCGTTTCAACGCTTACAAGCAAAAAACAACCTTAACACCTTTAAAACAAGAGATACTTTACAAAGGTTTAAAACATCTCCCAGTAACGTTAATCGAATGTGAACGTTATTCTGTAGACAAATAAAGTTCTGTTTCGTTAGCAGTCTCTGAGTAAACTTTCTTTTATTTTTGCGTTGTAAATTGAACTTTATACGTAGTGTTTGAGAGCTATTTTGGTGTCAAAGATGGTTCCTTCCGCGCTATTCAGGCGGATCCATTGAAGCGAAGTGACTATGCTTTGCGGCGCGGCTTTGTCCGTATAGAACTAGAGAGGTTCAGTGTCAAAGTGTGTTTCGGATTATTTCGATGCCCAGCCCGGGTTTGTTCACCAACCCGCACTTGGCAAGCGTGGTGATTAAGCCAACACCCATCAATTGTAGTGATGACTTGATTTCAATGATTTCATTTTATTTTATTTGGGACAACAATGGGAATTAGAATATTTGTTATAGGTACTTAATGTTACGGCGGATACAATACGGATAAGTTATTGCAAAACCAGCGCCGTTGTCCACGGCTTACATGATCTGTACTATGCATCACTTTTGTTTGTAAATAGCTATCTATGTATGTAACAATCGTAACAATAGTTTAAGTATAGTATAATGTATTCTAATAATCAAGAGTATCGCGCATCGGTGCCAGAGCCCAAGCAATTTAGTATTATTGATCAATAAAGGACAATTCCATCTTTGATCAAAACTAAAGGAAAATGTATATACATAAAATTAAAATAAAAAAATATTTAAAAAATACTTCATTAAACACCTGTAACGCTTAGTTACGTCAATGTCAATGTATATGTAATAGTCAGATTGAGTGTCCCAAGGGGTAAAAGGTGTTGTCAAAATTAAACTCCCAAGTTACTAGATTGGTCTCTAATTGAACACTAACTGTAATTACGTATGCATTCGGCAGGTTTGGCCTAATGTCATTGTACAAAAAGTAGGTCGCGACCAAAGTGCAATATTGAATAGCGCCTACGTGATAGAAAAACTATGAACAAATCAAAAACCTAATTAACTAAAATCATGTACGTAACTCGTACAACACCCAATCACCAAAATGTTCAAGTTAATACTTTATTTGAGATTTTGAGACAGTTGACCCAGTCGACACTGCAAACAAATCACCTCCCGAAAGGTGTTTCTCATACGAGGCCCTAGTACTAAAAAGGTGTGGCCAAAACGAGAAGGTCCAAACTGTGTCCCATCTAGATATTGTATGTGTTACAAAAACACAATGTTGAAAAAAAATCCACGAGCAGAATTTGAACCTGCACCCTTCTGACATACCGGGTCAGGTGCTCTTCCAATTGAGCTATCGTGGTTCTAACCAGCCCGCCGAAATTATTCAACACTATTTACTTTTTTACTTTGAAAGCCAAACGCGCCCATTCAATGTCAACAACTGCCGTCATTAACATCCGATCATAATATTTTTACATATACTAAAGATCAGTTAAGAAGTAGGCAAGCTATTTTGTTTCGCAACAAAATTTGCGTTAAAATTATGTAAACAAAACAAAAACATTTTATTGTATGTGTTGTTAATAAGACATAATTATAAACTTCAATATGTCACTTAAATTGTAAATTAAATATTCATATTAGCGAGGTGATGCGCGTCGGGTGCGCGTAGGCAAGCGGCAGTGACCATAGACGTGAGTACACGGAGGGTACTGAACCACTCGGGCCGGACTTGTTTATTTTTATATGACGTCACATTAGAAATATTTAATTGAAAATTGCATAACAAATTAAAGTTAATAACTATGGTAAATTTTTACTTTTTTTTTTATTTTTCAAGTGCCAATTGCTGCACTGAAGCTAAATTAAATATTCATAAAATTTTATAAAATACAGTGAAAAAATTAAACGCCCACCCGACCCAGCCAGGAATCGAACCTGGGTCTTCCGCAATCCGGGCGGCTGCACTGGCCATCGGTTGCAACGACCGTTTGGATAGATGGCGCTAGTGCCGCTTAAAAGCACTCAACAATATTAAAATAGCAGTGACAAAATTCAGCGCTTACGTCAGCCTTCCCGGTAGCATAGCGGTCAGTGCAGCCGCCCGGATTGCGGAAGACCCAGGTTCGATTCCTGGCTGGGTCGGGTGGGCGTTTAATTTTTTCACTGTATTTTATAAAATTTTATGAATATTTAATAACTATGTTTTAGTAAATACAAGATCTAGATCGGATACTCTTTGGATCTTTTCATTTTGACCACACCTTTCTGTCACACGCTGTATAGCGGGGCGCCCATACCCGCATTTGTATTAACCTTTTTGGGAAAAAACCCTTTTTTAGGGTAGATTGCACGAATGCTTTGGGAAATACTAGGAGTTTCGTAGACATGATGGAGGCTATTGCCCAGCAGTGGGACAGCTATAGGCTTTTCACTTAAATTATGAGCGACAGAACCCCTCCTCTGATAACATCTGATAACTTTACGTAGGTGAATAATGAATGATGATGGCAGCACCGCATAACAGGTAGGACCAGAAGGTCAGCTTACTTTTACAACAATGAGGTTATAAGCACTTTTTTTTAAATGAAAATCTTTGGTACGTGTTTGTTAATGCCGCACGCTTGTGATGTTAAATAGAAAGACTTTTAGAAACGCCGTGCGAAGCCGGACGTCGGTCGTGGCAGCGAGCTCTGCCTTGACCATCTCTGGGTCGCCTTTAATAAGGCGTATCCTGAGGGGAATTACGTTGTGTCGCGCCTTCAATGATCGCGAAGTCTCGTTGAAGTCCTTAGTTGTTTGGACAAAGATCGGAGGGGGCTTTTTGTCTTTGCGCGGCTGGCTCCGCTCGGGCCTAGGGGAGCAAGGACGGGAAGAGGGCGCGCTATTGGCTTTAGCGGCCTTAGGCGGAGGGACGGTAATAGGGACGGATTTGAGGGCCCGTTTCCCTTTGCGGGTGACAGTCTCGTATTCCGAGTCCGATGTAACTACATCGGGATCGGAGTCCGAAACGGGAGGGCTATCCTCTCTCGCATTGGAGGTGAAGGGACAAATCTCCATCTCCAATTCGGGACCGGACGGGGACAGGGGTTGACCCAACCGAATGATGGGTCTAAAATTGGGATGCACATTGGGCGTGGGAGCAAAAGAAGCGGCGGGCGCTTGGACGGGCTTCGCGTAAGGCGAGGGACGCGGGGAGGGCGCGGTGGCGGACATTTTGTTGTTGTGGGCAGTCTGAAGGACTTTGAAAACCTCGGGGTGATTTTGCCCTATCAAGGACTCTATCACCTCCAGCTCCATCTTAGCGCACGGTCTAGAACCATGCACTAAGATACGTGAGTAGTGTCAGACCCTCCCTGTCACAGACAGGGAGGCGTGAGTTAGAAGGGAGCCTACTGCCTGAATGGCCCTAGGTGTTGTCCTCCGGTGAAAATCAATTCACCGTAGGGTGTGTACCTAAATTGGTTAGTGTTAGAAAAATAGTTCTGAGTTGACTAGGAGATCCCCCAAGGCCAACTTTGCCAGAACTCTTCCGGAGTGTTTTCCCCCCAGGAGGGTCAGGAGGGCAGCCGGGTCAGTGCCCCAACTGGCTTCGTTGGCACCGTTAAGTATCCACCAGTTGGCTACTAAGCGTAGTCTTTCAAGACAACTACCGTTGTGAAACAGGGAAGAAGCGCTCCCGCAATGAAAATTGCGTCGAGAGCGTTATAACGCGACGTGTTGTGCACCGGAGCCGTACCGGTACACAGTATGAGGAACCGAGATCAACAAATGGAACGCCGAGCCGGCCGGGCGCGCGACGGAGCGCGAGCGAGACGTGCGCCCTGCGCGACGCGCGAAACGAGAATGAATTTAAATTGGAATTGTCGCAACAGTCCGAGCGCGTTACGAGATTTTCTACGAGTGCGTTGCTCGAGCGCGTTTGAGTGAAGCTTACCTTCTAAGAATCCTCATTTAGTGGCAGCACTTTGGGCTCATTAATCATTCCATTGACATTCAAGCAATGACGGGAAGACGTTTATCTTGGCGTTATCCAATCATAATATGAACCTGTGTAAAGGAACGGAGAAGAAAAACGGCCCGCTGACAGGGCTTGATGCCGTTACCAAACTCCAAGTGTAAATATTGTAACGTTATTTCTATAAAGTTAAATTGGGAGCGATTTTGATACAGCAAAGCGTTCGGCTTGATACCCGAAGGTCCCGGGTTCAGTTCTCAGGCCGGGCTAAGTGTGTTTCGGATTTTTAGATGCATAGCCCGGGTTTGTGATCACCGACCCTCTTTAGCAAGCGTGATGATTAAGATTTTATCCATCAAGTGTAGTGATGACTTGATTTCAATGAAGGAGGCTTTTGCCCAGCAGTGGGACAGTTATAGGCTGTTTACTAAAACGAGCAGTCGTCACAGGCAGTCCATCAACGTCCACCCATCACTTGGAACCGCAACCGGACGGCACTTCAACTTCAAGAACATGGAGTGGGACGCGCCCGAACTCCGGACGTAGCTGATTAATGTCCGAAAAATGGCGGGAAAAATGTCGCATTTGGCGGGCAATTGATACCTCAAATAGAAGAGGGAACGTTTATAGAAATCAAACGCTTGGCAATGGAGCGAAGGATATCTACGAACGAAGCGGTTTCTATATTTAATGATTGGATAACAAACAGCATTTTATTGTACTGTGATAATAATCAATTAAAAATTTTGTTTATAAACTATTGGCCTCTCGCGACTTCGTCTGCTTGTTGTTGTCAATCCTTGTCTTGACAATTACGAACACAGTCGTAATTATAAAAAAATTAATGTACCTATATAATGTAATAAATAGGTATTTTAACCGCCTCTGTGGTCTAGTGGCTAAGACCACCGGCTTAGACCCAGAGGTCCCGGTTTCGATTCCCAGCGGGGTTACATGTTTGTGTACTCGGTTTGGTAGGTGGTAGGGCTTGTTTGTCCGCCTGGCTAGTTACCACCGTCTTATCGGAATATGTCGCTATAACATCAATTTTGTAGCATTGTTATGTTCCGGCAGATAGAGATAAGATAGCCAGTGCCTCCGTAGTTGAGGATCCCTGGTGGAGTGCGCTTCCATCATTGGCCTTATCATAACTCAACATCAGGTGAGGTCAAGGCACTGTAGTAACCCGTAATCATTAAAAAAACATATACTGGTTCCTGTCGGTCACCGGTGTCACTACCCTACGAACTGCTAACATTAAAATTGTCTATGCGAACTGTAACCACCCACATCGTTCAACTTCGTAGTGGGGTCTACATTTAAAAATCTGTCAGTGTTTGAAAAGGTAGTGTTGTGAGACTGGGAGGCAATCACCTAATCGAGAGATGTTCGTTTGTGTTTGTATCTGTACTTGTCTATGGTAAGAACGTCACATGCTCGGATGTGTCATTTGTCAGAGAGCTTTGAAACGACCCTCGCGTGTGTAGCGCCATTTTTAAATATTTAAACATTTTACTAACGCCTCGATGGCCGTGTGGTCAAGATCCCGGGTTTAATTCCCACGACGGGCAAAGTGCGTTTCGGTTGGTTAAGTGGTGTGGTGTGGTGATGATTTCAGTGCCCAGCAGTGGGACAGAAGAAAGACACTCGAGCAGTGGGACAGTTATAGGCTATTTACTTTAAATTACTTTTACAAACAAAGTCTTAATTTATATTGTTACTAACAAAAATGGATCGACGCGTCTGCTGAGATAATTATTATATTTTTTTAAATTATATTATTATAGGAGGAGCCCAGGCCCCAAATACGGCCAGGCCAGTGGCAAACAATTTAGGAACGATTTAGGACGAACAACAGTCTGCAATTAGAAGTGCACCTGAAGTGTCGAAATAAATCTCAGATAGCCTATCTGAAACTCGAACAGCAAACTAATGACAATCATATAAGAGTGTAACGTATAGCCTGCTTCTAGATTTTTTTTTTCATTTTGCCAAAATGCAATTTTTTTCCAAAAAAACACACGAAAAATGTACACAAAGCCACATTGTATGCCACAACTTTTATTGCATTCATAATTTGAAAAAATACAAAGTGTTGTATAAATTCCACCAGCGGGATGCGAACCCGCACCCCATGACACGCCGGGTCAGGTGCACAACCAACTATGCTATCGTGGCTGTGTACAACTCGCCGAGATCAATCAACACTATCCGCTCTTACTCTGTAAGTCAAAGGAGCCCTATTCGATGCCGACGATTAAGTTACAAATTTTTTCTAACACTTTGTCTTTTTTAAATTTTAATTTGTTCGCAATATTTTCGTTAAATTATATATAACCATAAGCATTTATAATATTAATATTTTTGTTTATAACTTCAACGTGTCTTCAACAATGATTGTCGTTGCGTGCACGGCGTGTAATGGCGCCGCCACCAGCGCTGCGACCCGCGGCATTGTCTCCGAGCCTTTATGCGAAGAAACCGCGCGGGACGAGCGCCATTAGACGGCGCGGCTTCTAACCGATACTTGTTTTTCATTCTTATCAATTTGTCTCTATCACTTTGTCTCCATCAATTTATCTCTATCGATGTGTCTATCTTAATGTGTCTCTATCAATTTGTCTACCTTAATGTGTCTCTATCAATGTGTCAATATTCAATACTCAATATTACAAAAACACAAATGTTGAAAAAATTTCCACGACCAGGATTTGAACCTGCACCCTTCTGACATACCGGGTCAGGTGCTCTTCCAATTGAGCTATCGTGGTTTTAACCAGCCCGCTGAAATTATTCAACACTATTTACTTTTTACTTTGAAAGCCAAAGGCTTCAATGTCAACAACCACCGTCATTAACACCCGATCATAATATTTTTACAAATACTAAAGATCAGTTAAGGTTCAAATCCTGCTCGTGGAAATTTTTTCAACATTTGTGTTTTTGTAATTTGTTTCGCAACAAAATTTGCGTTAAAAATTATATAAACAAAACAAAAACATTTTAATACTCAATATTTTTATTGCACACCATAATGTTACTATGTTCTTATCGATTTGTCTCTGAATGTGTCCCTATCAATGTGTCCTATCAATGTGTCTCACTCAATGTGTCCTATCAATGTGTCTCACTCAATGTGTCCTATCAATGTGTCTCACTCAATGTGTCCTATCAATGTGTCTCACTCAATGTGTCCTATCAATGTGTCTCTCTCTCAAGGTGCTACCAATAAGACTCTATCAATGATCAATTTGACTGTGTCAATATCTGCATCACTTGTCCCCATCAGTTAGTCTCGCTGCCGCGTAGCTGTGCGCGTAATAACGCAGCCGTCATCAGTGCTACAATCTCGCGGTTTTGTCTCAAAACCTTTGTGCGACGAAACGGCCTTCACAGCTCCTCGCGAAATGCCTCTAAAGGCTTCAAAAGGGTGCGTGTTTTTCATTCTTAACTGTCCACCGGCAACCTAGCCATGATTTCGTTAATGATTTATGTTGTAGGTGCCAAAGAAATGTTTTTTCTTTTATTACACAAGCTAACTATGGACGGATGGACGAACTATATTTTTCCAGATACCAAAGCATAATAATGAAAGTTTCTCCCAATCCAGTGATCTTATCGTCTCTGACACTTTGTATAAAATGAATTATATATAATTCATGTATTGTATTGTAGATTGTTACTGGTAATAATAATTATGTTGATATTAATAGGAAACATTGTTATGTAAGGGAAAGAAAAAGAAATATGTTAATATACACCGGTGCCTCTACCCTTCACTAGTTTTGTAATAAACGACAACAATTAGTGCTTAGAATAGATAAAAGATTTATTTCTTATGTTGGAAGGAGGCAAACGAGCGGGCGGGTCACCTGATGGGAAGTAATCACCGCCGCCCATGGACATCCGCAAAACCAAAGGAGTCGCAGATGCGTTGCCGGCCTCGAGGAAGGAGTTGGATCTTGAGGAGGGAGTAGGAATTGAGAGGAGGGAGGGGTGAGAGATGGGCCTCCGGTACTTTCACTCGCCGGACGAAACACCATTGTTTCACGCCGATATTCTGTGAGAGCGTGGTATTACGCCGGGCGAGCTGGCCCATTTCGTGCTGCATCGCAGCGTGGCTCTACCACTCAGGAATTATTATAATTATAAGATTAATAAGTATTTACAATGATTGAAATAGCTATTAGGCATTTACCTGTAACCTGTATTTATATCAATCTTTTACATAATTCTAGAATACATAATTTAATTTTTTGCGTTCACAATGCTATATAAATCAACCAGTCTCGACCCCGGATCACCGGTTCAATGCTCTGGCCGCTGTGCTACCGAGAGTGGCTTAGACCGGTAATCCGGGGTTCGAATCCCACACGAGCTTCCTGAGACTGGTTAAATTTTTTTAGTAAAGATGTTATCTTTTAACTAGTTGTCGCCCGCGACTTCGTTCGCGAACACTACAATATCCCACCGGAACCTGTTACCGGGATAAAAAGAATCCTATGTCCTAGTCCGGGTCATGGTCTGTCTATGTGCGAAGTTTCATCCAAACCCGGTCAGCCATTATCACGTGATGCGTTGTCAAATAAACAGATAAACAGACAAAAATTCTAAAAACTGTTGACACGTGTTCTGTTATCGATTCTAAGTATCCCCAGCCAACTTTTTTTCGAATATCTTCCATGTACAGACTTTCGACCCTCTTTAGCTTCATTATATGTATAGATAGACTACATACACTACATAGATTTATTTATTTTTTCTCATATTTTACATTTTTAAATATTAAACAAAATAAATAAAAAATTTAAAAATATAAAAAAAATAGGGATCCGCCGGCATCGGGACCAGGGTCCAAGCTACCGGTGGTTAGGGCTCCAGTGACAGGAACCTCCTCACAAAGCGTGCCGAATCGAGGAGAACTGCCTTCTGAATCAGGCCCTTTATCCAGCCGCCTAACGAGAGCCTCATTAGATGTTGATCGAGGCTCTCGGCCATCAGGCCGTTGGCCGTAACGACAATCGGTACGATGACAGCCAAATCCACATTCCACATGTCGACAACCTCGTGTGCTAAGTCGAGATATTTGATTTGTTTCTCTTTCTCAGCTTTTACGAGGTTCTCGTCATGGGGAATGGTGATTATCGACAATCATCGTGCGGCGCGCTAATCGATCTATCGCCACAATGTCAGGCTTATTGGCTACAATAGTCCTGTCGGTGATGATAGATCGATCCCAGTACAACGTGACATGGTCATTTCCGAGAACTGGGTCGGGTACATACTTGTAGTACGGTACCTCAGACTCCACAAGTTTGTATTTCAAAGCAAGTTGCTGGTGGATAATCCTGGCCACTTGGTTTAGCCTATGCAAGTACTCGCCGTTAGCCAGACGAGAACAGCCAGAAATAGTATGTCTGATAGACTCACCCGGACGGTGGCATGCCCGACAGCCCGACATATGTCAACCGTCCCGTCCTTCATAATATATTTCCGGTAGCTATTCGTCAGCATAACTTCGTCCATAATTGCAAACAACATTATTATTTTAAATTATTATTTTGCTTTACACTACTGCCTTTTATTTTCCTTTCAGTTGTCCTATACCTCAAAGGTTGTCTGGAAGAGATCGCTTTAAGCGATAAGACCGCCTTTGCCCACCCCGATATAAAAATTTCATTGTTTGTTTTTAATTTTATGAGCGTGTGTGCTACAAAGAGTTTTATCTATCTATCTATCTACATAGAATACATTCTGTGTCACTATTTGCACCCGAATAATTCCGAACCGTTCGACCGAAATACTAGTATTTCGCGCCAGGCGGATCGCTATTTACAAACAAGGCATTTGTTGCAGTTTGTAGTGGACACTCGCGTTCGTCCATTTTGCTATGTTGAATATTTATTTGACCACCTGGGTGCCGAGAGTTTCATTTAAGATCCGAACACGTTAACGAAAACCTAAATTAGTTGGGCATTGAACGACCTCCGTAGCCGAGTGGCTTGCACTCCGGACTTTGGGCGGCGGTAACTCTGAGGTCCCGGGTCGATTCCCGGTCGAGTCAATGTCGAAAACGAACTTTTCGATATTGTGTCGGGTCTGGGTGGTTGTGGTACCGTCGTTGTTTCTGATTTCCATGAAACGAGTGCTTTAGCTACTTACCTTGGGATCAGAACAATGTGTGTGATGTTGTCTCATATTTATTTATTTATTATTTATTGAAGTAGCGCGCCTGTACGAGAAGAGTTTAGATTTTGCCTTACACGTTTTCGTTTTCGTAATCGAATGAATACGGATAAAGTCAAAGTTATTTTTTTTATTCAAATAAACTTTTAAAAAGTCCTTTTGAGGCGTCCAAAAATTGTTTTACCTACTTCTCATTCAGGACGTCTATTTTGCAGTCGTGGAGAAGAATGGGCGCGAGAAAGTCCACAGCTTTAATAGAAGTAACGACATTTACAAAATTATATGGCGCTATCAAGTTACAAGTTTAGAATTACTCAAAAGTAGATAGTAAACAGAACTCCAACTAGGCACTCTGTGAAGACTATTAGGTGCGATAAGATAAATGGCCGAATACGGAAATATATATATATAATAATATTATTACAAACAACCCATTATCATCATCAGCCTATACTAGCCCACTGCTGGACATAGGCCTCTCCAAGTGCACGATCCGCGGCTACTCTCACCCAGCTCTAGCCAGCCACCTTGCGGAGATCGTCGCTCCACCTAGCCTGAGGGTGTGGACCACCAAATACCCTACTGGCACCAGTACTCGCCGTAATATATTGCATAGAATAAAATGAAATAAATAACATAGGAATGATTGTTCTTCTTTTATTATTTTTGTTCTTAACCAGCGGCCCGCCCCGGCTTCGCACGTTGCAATGCTGATACACGCAACCGCTTGTCCCTGCATTTTAAATCTGTAATATCTTCGCAAATATTCATTTAAATTACATGCTGTAAAGGGCCATATTGATCTATATTAAATGCACAATGTATTTAAGGTACTTAATTGGATAAGGATTAATGCTGTATTGCTAAAAATCGCTTCGTTAATAAGCCATTATTACTCGTAAAAAGTAAAAGATAAAAAATTATTATTGTCGGTTATCCCTAAGAGATAGACATATACCATCGCGGACTTTTTTGTAGACCTTCTTGAGGTGTACAATACTGTAGTACATTATTTTGATCTATCTCGTAGGATTGAGACAGTGTTTGCAATGAAAGCGCAAAAAAATGTGAAACCTTTGAAATTATCAGTGTTTCTCTACTATGTTATACATGTATTTATACACATAAACCTTCTTCTTGAATCACTCTATCTATTAAAAAAAACAGCATCAAAATCCGTTGCGTAGTTTTAAAGATGTAAGCATACATACATACACACATACATAGGGACTGCGGGAAGCGACTTTGTTTTATACTTTGTAGTGATGAGTATTCACTGTAGCGAGATGCGATCCCACGTCAATATGAAACCGCTACGAACCGTAGCGATGGAGCAACAGGTGGTAGCTACGGGAGTGCTACGGAGACATTATTGGCAGATTATAACAAAACAGGCAAGTTATGCCACTGAAGCTGGTAGTTCTTAAGTGGGATGTAGATATCAATAAAAGTGGACTGTATAACATAGACTGATTTATAAATGGTATAACATTCTACAAGAATAAGCCCGACAATGAATAGTTCGTGCGTGCGCGGCTGTGGTTGTGAAGTGTCAGTTCCCGCGCGCTCCCGCAGATCACGGCGCCCCCGTGCGCCCAGTGTTGCCATAACTATACTCCCCGCCTTGAAGTATCCTCTTCAACATTTGGAGGCAAGGGACAGATAGTGTTATAGGCGCGACGTATGACGCCTCTCTTCGTCCTGATGTCGGCGACTCTGGCTATGCCGTCTGTTCCCGGCAAAACACGAACAATACGGCCAAGCGGCCACATCAGTGGAGGCGCTGTCTTGTCCTTGATCAGGACTAGCGACCCCTCCTGCAGCTCTCCCTGCGACGTGTGCCATCTCGTCTTCTTCTGGAGCCATAAAACATATTCATGGTTAAAGCGTGACCAGAAATGTTGCTTCAGCGCTTCAATGCGTTGAAAACGTTGAAGTGAAGTTATGTTTTTGTCGATAAGATGCGGACCAGGCAAGGATACGATTGATCGTCCAATTAGGAAGTGAGCGGGAGTAAGACAGGACAGATCGGAAGGGTCATCAGATAGAGGAGTTATGGGACGAGAATTTAAAATAGCTTCTATCTGTATCAAAAGAGTCGCCATTTCTTCAAAATCTAAATGGGTCAGTTCTAAAACGCGACGAAGATGATGCTTTACAGATTTGACTGCTGACTCCCAAAGACCACCAAAGTGAGGAGTGTATGCGGGAATAAAAGAAAATTTTATACCTTGGTCTACGAGACCCGAAGACAGTGAAGGTTCCCTGAGCAGTCTAGACAACTCGTTAAATGTTCCTACAAAGGTTGTACCATTATCTGAAAACACGTTCCGCGGCTTCCCCCGGCGTGCTATGAACCTGTTTAGGGCTGCAATAAAAGCTTCTTTAGTCAGGTCCGAGACAAGCTCCAGATGCAACGCCTTGGTGGCTAAACACACAAAGACACAAATATAGCTTTTTATAAGTTTACAACCTCTTCCTTTACGATTCGCTATCAGCAGTGGCCCAGCATAGTCAACACCAGTTTCAAGGAAGGGATATTCTAAATGGACTCTGTTAGTAGGTAAGTTACCCATTATAGGTTGGATAGTTGTTCCTTTCAAACGACAGCACTTGACACATGAACGTACAGTACGTTTCGCAAGCCTGCTTCCTCCTAATGGCCAATAATTATGCCTCGCTGTGGCTAACAACAGTTGAGGACCCGAATGAAGATAGGTTTTGTGTAACGCGCTGAAAATCAGTTGGCACAAACGATGTTTACTACAAAGGAGAATTGGGTGCTTAACGTTATAATCGTAGTGAGAATCACTAAGCCTGCCACCCACTCTGATTATATTGTCAGAATCTAAAAATGGTGATAACGGTAAAAGCCTGTTTTTATGAGGTAAGTTATTGTTAATGACGAGCAATTGGCGCTCCACAGGAAAAGATTCCTGTTGAGAAATTATCAAAAGTTTATTAGTAGCTGCCATGAGCTCTGAAACAGATAAGTGTCCTAGAAGTTTATTATTATTTTGTCGACAATTATTTATAAATCTTAATGTGTAAGCAACTGTGCGTTTTAATTTAGTTAGGCTAGATGAGTTTAGGATAAGTGTAGATATTAGGTTAGGTTCAGATTTTTGTGTATTATTTATTGTGTGAAAGTTTTTAATCGTTTCTGGTAAATCTTTGATGGTTTTTGGACCTTGATTAGGTTTAGATGGCCATTCACTACTTTCTAGTTTCAAAAATGATGGGCCAGACCACCATAAAGCACAATCCTTTATAGAATCTGCTCGTATTCCGCGGGACACAAAATCAGCAGGATTTTGCTTGGATGGTACGTAACGCCAGTCTAACGCATGATCCTGTACCTCTATGATTCGATGTCGAACAAATGTTTTTAGTTGATTAGGAGAGGATGAAAGCCACCCCAGCACTATCATCGAATCGGTCCAACATGTACAAGAACTATATTTAAAAGTAACTGACGAAACAACCTTCGCACACAGTCTTGCTCCCATAAGAGCTCCACAAAGCTCCAAACGCGGTATAGTGACAGTTTTGATGGGTGCTACTTTACTCTTGGATGCTAAAAGTCGGACAATGACTGCACCGTTCTTGTCTACACTTCGTATGTACAGTCGAAGAAGTTCCCGGTCGACCACCTTTAGGCGATAGTCGCTTGCGCTCGATTCCGGCAGTTCGAGTGGGCTCCGCCCACCGCGCGTACACACGGTAGCTCTCGTTTCATTCATAAAAACAATAACATTTTCACACCCCAAAGGCGCCCCCTTTCTTTCGTAGGAAATATTTGTTTTGTGTTTTCGCTGCAGTGATGGGCGCGACCGTGCGAGCTATATAGATATAATATTGGTGCAGACTGTTTACTCAAATATTCTATTTTATTTAATAAAAGCTAAAATATTTTTTGTATTTCGCACTGTTGCAAAAAACGTGCGTTAATTAAGTGAAGTAAAAAATACAAATTTACTACTTGCTGTATAGGTTGTGTTCTACATTGTCAATTACAATCGTATAAATACATACTACCTAGATTATAACTAAATAAAAAAAAAACGGATTTCATGCTATTGCTACTTTTATTTTTGCACCAAAAATCAACAATATTATTAAATCACTAATTTTATACAGGGTTCTTCGTAAATAGTTGTTCAGTCTCTGTTAATATAATTTTTTTGGCCGGACGCCTATGGTGTATCCCGACGCGATGTAGGGCATTTCTGATCGCCCTCATCGAGCAATCAAATTCAATTGCGAACCTTGAAGTTTTCGTGAATGGTTCACGCTCGTATACACTCTTCATGTAATGAACTCTGTCTTCCGTTAAGATTCTTGCAGGTTGAGTTCGTGGACGGTCGGCGATCGATCCCTCACCGTCACCGTCGCGCTGAACCCATCGCCTCACGGTGGCTCTCTGCACCAAAAAAAAAACGCAAACATTATTTTACAGTAACAACAATCAACAGCTTAATTCGCTTTTTAAACTGTATCACTGGTGGGAGCGCATCATGGTCATTTCAGTTGACAATATTAAAGTTATTTTAAAATAAGAACAAACTTTTGATTATTTTAATAACGTTTACGGGGACCTTATAAATCAAATATATTTGGTTTGTTATTAATTACTATTAGTTTTGCTTCTGTATCCTTATTTCAAAGAAGATTGCCCACTTTTGGTCTTAAATTGTTTTGTTGTATAAAAATGAAAATGAAAGAACGAATTATCGTGAATCAAGTCGCTGCCAGCCCGAACAACGCGCGCCGCTCGCTCGTCACGGCGCGCCGCGCTCTCTACGCTACGTTGCCAGTCCGCGCTGCAATCAACACCGCATCGCGATTACCGCGCGGCGACGCAGTGTGTCAGCGGGCTGGCAACGTCTCGTAATATGGCCTAAATGTCCTGCTCCTGCGCCTTATATCACACATAGTAAGCTTTGTCATCTCTTATAATAAGAAAAATGAGATTTTTTTGTAAACGCTTACTTTAAGTAGCAAAAAAGTTTAATCTCTAATTTTAAGCCATAATAAATAAATAATAATGTTTTGCTTAAGCAAACATTCACAAGGCTTTCATTTAATTTAAGAGCCATTTGCAAAGTTGTAAGCCAGTTTTAATGAAACTAATAATATACATTAAAATGATTAGAAAACATTAATGAAAAAAGGATGTATAACCAAATTTATACGGTTTTAAGTCCACTGTCGATTGTTTTATTTTCCGTTTATTAATAATTCTAATTATAATTTTATTGTTAATTTTGTTTTCCATAGTTCACTTTCAATACCTAAGTAAACAATAAGTATTTTAAAGTATACAGTATTTTAAAATAAATAAATAAATACAATTTTAAAACAATTAATAAGACTATAAAAAAATATTTCTTAAGAGATAAAGCATAATTTAATAATGCAGCGACAGGATTTATAAAGACAATGGCACCCCTGCCGCCGTGCCTGAATTTAAAATAATAAACTTTAATTAACATATTTGCGTTTTACTTTATAGGTGTAATAGAATATTGCATTTTTACTGCGTTTTTTTTATTCCTAAGAAAGTATAGTTTTGTGAGTTTATAGTTAAATAAATTAAAAAATGTGTGTAAATAAATTATAAACCTCCCATCAGTAAGTTTATTACATTACAGAATAGTATTTTTTTACGATATTTCAGTTCAGTATATTTAAATACAATACTATATTTACGCAGTTTATAAATTTAAGCATAAAAGAAAATTTATTCTTACCGTAACTTTCAACTCTCGAGAAATTTGAGAAATGTTTCGTCCTTGCCTGTAGAGAAGCAGAATTTGGTTTCTTTCTTCCGGTAATAAATTGCGGGGTATCTTTAGAGTCCGTAAGGCACAGCACAGATCAACAATGGAGCAATCAACAGTCCAGTAAAACAAGCAATGGTCAACGTTATGGCGAGATAATCAGAGTCCAGGAACAAAACACTGTCGCAATGAGATTAAATGAAAATCGGGAACGAACGCGTTGACACTTCACGAAATGCAAATTGCAACTGATAATGCAAGTAAACATAAACAAACAGCACGTGCCGTTTGCTCTTATTGGATGTCTATCAGTGAAGGGGCGGGGCGCGTGACGTCACTCGCTGAGGCACGTTCAAAGCGTTTTGAGTGCAAAGTGTACTACCGTGAACTTCCGCCACTGTACACACAAGCGCCATATGCCTTCTCGGACGCATCTGTAAATACATGTATTTGAATGTCAATAGACTGGTCAAGTTTAATACATCTAGGAATCTGTAAATTATTTAAATGTGACAATGTTTCTGCAAATTCTACATATAGGTTTTTAATATTGACTGGGACATCCTCGTCCCATGAGCATTTTGATATCCATAATTGTTGAATTAATATTTTTGCCTCAACTATGCATGGAGATACAAGGCCTAGCGGGTCGAAAACCTGTGAAATGGTAGACAAAATATGACGCTTATTAATTTTGTCCCTGCGATCTATGTTTATTGAAAAGGTTAGTGTGTCTGAGGAACAATTCCAGTTTAACCCTAAAGTTTTGGCTGCCTCTTTAGCACTAAGATTAACCTGATCCGAACTTGCGTTTTGACTGCTCACTGCATTAAGAATTGTCTGGTTGTTAGAGTGCCATTTTCTTAAATTAAATTTCGCTGACTCCAATGTACTTGTAACACCTTTACACAAATCGATTGCATCGGTAATGGAGTCTATACTCGTTAAAAAATCATCTACGTAAAAATCGTGACATATGGCACGTTTTACCCTAGGGTCAGGCGAATCATGCCCTAATTGAGACAGACACCTGGTAGCTAAATATGGAGCCGACGCTGTGCCATAAGTCACCGTATTAAGGGTGTAAGTCTTAAGAGGGTGAAAAGGGTCAAACCTCCATAGTACACATTGCAGCGGACGTTGTTCTGCTTCAATGTTAATTTGCCTATACATTTTCTCAACGTCCGCTGATATTACAAATTGATGGTCACGAAAGCGCAATAAGATGGCAATAATATCATCCTGAATTGTAGGGCCAACACGCTGAATGTCATTAAGAGACCTACCCGACGACGTTTTAGCTGATGCGTCGAATACCACACGTAGTTTAGTCGTAGAACTACTCTCTCTATAGACCCCATGGTGTGGCAAATAGCAATACCTACTATTCGGATCAGGTGCGACTTCAGTCATATGACCTAAATTTATATACTCTTGAATAAATTGTGTATATAATTGTTTCATGTGAGAGTCTTTTTCTAAGCGATGCTCAAGGGAAAGATACCTACGCCTAGCTATGAACAGAGAATCGCCAAGAACGTCGGGTGATTCTTTTAGAGGCATAGAAACTGTGAACCTGCCATCGGTGTCCCTTTTGGTGGTATCAAGAAAATACTTCTCACATGCCTGTTCGTCTGGAGTAAATTTGCCTTTCGAAGGAATTGTGTCCAATTCCCAAAACCGAGTTAGTTCAGATTGATTGTCCAAATCATTGACAAATAGACAGAAATTACTCATGGGACCCTGCTGGCATATGGCGCCTGAAACTAACCATCCAAATTTAGTTTCAAATAGGACAGGTTTATTTTTACCTAGCTGGATGCGATTTGTGCCAATCACTCTCCAAAAGACGTCCGCACCTACTAAGAGATTGATGGTTGACGGTACGTTGAATGTTGGATCGGCTAAGCAAACCCCAGAAGGTATATTTAGATTACTGACATCTATATACGTATTAGGTAATAATGAAGTTATCTGTGGAAGAACAAAGCAGTCAATGTCCGTCCGATAGCCTCCATTATAAGACTCCAAAGTAAGAGAGCAAGACTGAGAACTATTAGACGTTTGATTGTTTATGCCCGTTACCTTTGAACAAGTTTGATGAGTCGGAAGATTTAGCCGGGTACAGAGATCGTGAGTCACAAAGTTACCCGTACTGCCATTGTCCAGCAAGATTCTAGCTGGATGCGGCTTCCCACACTTGTCAATCACCTTGATCAGAGCTGTCGACAGTAATACATTGTTTTTATTAGTATTAAGTGTATGCTCAGCTGAAAGTACAATGCTGTCATGTAGGATAGGCTGTTGAGTTGGTTCTGTATGCAAAAGAGTGTTATGCTTAATGTTACAATACTTGCAATGTGTCAATTTGCAACGAGACTCGTGATGGCCCAATCTAAGGCAATTTTGACAAACTTTAAATTCTTTGGCCCTCTGTATGCGTGTCTCAACCGGTAGCTTACGGAATAAGTCACATGAGTATAGCTGGTGATCTTTATGACACAATGGACAAGTTTGTGTTTTGGCTTTGCCGGTTGAAACAATGAAACTTTTAGGCCTTTGAATAGCTGACGAATTATTGTAATTAAATTTGTTACCTTTAGCCTCCTCCAAGGTCTCCAGAAGGTCAGCCCTATTTGTTAAAAAAGTTAAAAAGGTATCTAAGGTAGGTGGGTCACTACGATTATTGCGGTACTCCTCCCATTCCCTATTTGTTGTGCCGTCTAATTTTGTAGCCATCATGTAAATGATTAACGTGTCCCAATGTTCTGTGGGCTGATCTAGAGTAGACAAAGCTCGTAAATTTTTATTGGTAGTGTCAACTATGTATCGCAAGGCTTTGCTCGATTCTTTTTGGATGGAATTGACATTAAAGAGCGATTGAACATGATTATTTACGAGTAAGCGTTTGTTGTCGTATCGCTTGCACAACAACTCCCAAGCAGAATCATAATTATTGGCCTTAAAGTCCAAGCTTTTGATGACTAAGGCGGCACTGCCTTGCAAACAAGCACGAAGATAGTGGTATTTATTAATGTCATCAATGCTGTTGTTTGAATGCACTATGGAAATAAAAGTATCGCGGAACTCAAGCCATTGCTGATAATCACCACTAAAGGAAGGCAATTCTATTTTCGGTAGCCTTACAAAATTATTTTGTCTTTTTGAGTTTGCATCATGAAAGCTTACCTCGGAACCAGTAGACTCGTTTGAAGAAGCCGCAGAAGACGTGTCGCACAGCGCTTTCGCGATGCCAACCGCGGCGTAGTATTGGTTTTCGAACGCCTCCCGTTCTAAATATCTGGCATCAGGATCATCAGAAAGCTCTTCTATCTCCCCCTGAAGTGCATCAAAATCCAAAAATAAGGCTTCTATCTTGTCAAGACGAGTTTTAAGCTCATTAAAAAGCGGAGGATTAGCAGTTACTGTGCTTTCTTTTATTAGATTAACATGATTGGAAAAGCTTGTTAGCTTGCTTTTAAGTGTGCCTCTTTTTTTAATTAATTGGGAAATCTTTGCTTCAGCCATCTTAAATAGATTTAAATGTATGTATTTAGTTTTCAATAGTATGTAGTTTGTATAAAAACAAAAATCTTTTAATTATTTTACTAATTAAAAAAAAAATTATGTGTACGTACACATATGTTATTGCAAGCAAACCTTTATAAGGCTGTATAATTAAATTCCTTTACCTAGCTGCTCTCGAAGTCTATGATGGTTGTCTACTGTCTATGTAATAAATAGTACCTCGTTATTGTTGCTCGAAATAAAGGTGGATTAATGTTAAAAATAGTTGAAATTGCATAAGTTAATGCTGTTTAAAAAATTTGGAATAATTATTTTGCTAAGTACTGTGTCCTAGTGTAAACCAACAGTAATAAATGAAAAAAGGGCAAAAATGAGAATATTTTCAAGCTGTTGATGAATAATTAAGCGATAGCATGGACAAGCGGTAGCAACCAAGCACAGCTAATACTACTTTCAATCTACAATTACTCAATACTTTTTTGTTTTTCTGTAAGATATCTATGCGTCTATCTTCTTTTATGATTTTTACTATGTAACTATAAGCATTGTAAATACTGAAAATACAACAACTACTTCTATAACTACTGGTTTTATTTACTATGTAAAGCTTGACAATCGCTACAACAATTAATACGTTACATAATACGTTACAATTTACGAATATTGTAACGGCTTTCTATGAAAATTCGATTCTGATTCTGCTAACTACAACTGATACAGATGACTAACTACAAAAATGGAAATGATGATGATTATCATATATTAATGATATGAAGATGATTGGAAGAATGGAAGATAAATAGGTAATTGGAACAATCTCACGGTTTCGATGCTATGGCGCAACTTATCCTTTCTTCTTTTTCTTCTTGACACTCCTTGAGACAGCAACGCTTGAAGACACGATCTTGATACTGGCCGGAAGACTTTTCTTGATTGCAGACGAAGTATGTAGCCGTTAGCCCGTTACGCGAAGCGATGATTCAAACAGCTGTTCGAATACTCCGTGTACCGTTATCTCTGCCCGCGCGATGTTATATAAACGGCGATAAAAGGACCATATGAAGCTGGTAGTTCTTAAGTGGGATGTAGATATCAATAAAAGTGGACTGTATAACATAGACTGATTTATAAATGGTATAACATTCTACAAGAATAAGCCCGACAATGAATAGTTCGTGCGTGCGCGGCTGTGGTTGTGAAGTGTCAGTTCCCGCGCGCTCCCGCAGATCACGGCGCCCCCGTGCGCCCAGTGTTGCCATAACTACCACTATGTTTGTTTGTTTGAGGAGGTTTATCTCTGGAGCTACTGCTGGTCCAATTACAAAAAATATTTCACAGATAGAATGCTCTAAACCTTGTCTATAATAATAATACGAGTATATATGAGCGATTTATTATTTCATACTTCAACTTTGAAACCATAACGCAAATTTTAATGTATCTTTCTATGATTAGGTAACTTTTAGAGTTCTTGACAGTTAAATTAAAATATTTAAAAAAAAGTTTGTTCAACTGATACATCTGAACCACTGGAAATCGAACCCAGAACCTGCAGATCTGAGCATGGGAGTGTAACCACTATACCGCAGTGTGCCCATCTATTGTAAATTAACTGTATAGTAATTATGCCATGCTCTAACAATGACTCACTTCGACGATGGATAATGGCTCTAAACGGTACGGCATAGCGTCGGTTATCACCTGATTTATAGCGCGCTTATGGAAATTGTTGTGGGTAGACAAATAATAAATCAGTTGTAAAACCAAACTCATGATTTTCATTACATTACATGGTGACAGCGGTGATTAAATTGAATAATCGGGAAAGTGTAGTTGTTTTTGTACTTTTATCGACGCACAGTGTTGAGGAACGTGTAGTGTATTGTTTTTTATTATGGAACACGCTCGACCACCGCCAGAATTGAGTTTGGATGGCAGCTCCGTCGGCCGGGCTGACGCATGGAAGCGTTGGAAGACGCAATTCAATTTGTTTCTAAAAGCATCGGGGGTGCATAAAGAAGAAGATGGTGTGCAGGCTAGCTTACTGATCAATCTCATCGGGCCTGAAGGGTTCGACGTATATGAAACTTTTACATTTGAACATGGTGGTGAAAAAGATGACGTCACGAAATTGTTTAAAAAGTTCGATGAATATTTCGGTGTAAAGCCTAATATCACCTTAGCGAGGTATACTTTCTTTACAAGAAACCAAGAGACAGGGGAGTCCATCAACCAATACGTCACTGCATTGAAGTTATTGAGCAAAAACTGTGAATTCAAATCGTTGGAAATGGAACTTATCCGAGATCGTATCGTATGCGGCATAAAAAATACGGTAGTGCGAGATCGCTTATTAAGAATTGAAGATTTGACATTGGATGTAGCTATAAAAATATGTCAAGTGGACGAAATATCAAGCGATAGTAATCGTTTGTTGGAGAAGCGGGGCGGTGATATGTTACCGGTTCAAGTGAACGCAGTGTCAACACGCGGCGGCGGCGCCGGCGGCGGGCGAGGGCGCGGGCGCGGCTGGCGCGGGCGCCGGGCGCGAGGCCCGACAGCCGCGGCCAGTGCTCCGCGCCGCCCCGAGCCTTTGAATCCTGGTTATCAGTGCCCTAGGTGTGGGGGCCAGTGTGCTGATTTTAACCAATGTCCTGCTAGTTTTGTGCAGTGTTATGTATGTGAAAATTATGGTCATTTTGCTAGGATGTGCAAGTTAAAGAAAAACGTAAAAAAAATGTACGAGATTGGTTTACATAATGAAAAAGACGACGACGACGATGACTGTGAGTCGTTTTATATATCTACATTGTTTAATGTGTCCGAGATTAACTCCTCCTCTGAGGACTGGTATGAAGTTCTCAGCGGTGAATATGATTGCGAAAAATTTAAATTAGACAGTGGGGCGGATATCAATGTTTTATCGTTCAAGCGTTTTTTGCAATTAGGTTATGAGCCACGAATTATTAGCAGTAATCATAATATTAAAATACAATCTTACAGTGGCGATTTTATTCCCATTAAGGGAATTTGTTATCTAAAATGGAACTATAAAAATGTCCAATACAATTTAAAATTTGCAATTGCTACTATTGATTGTCAAAGTGTATTGGGACTTCAAGCTTGTTTGAATTTAGGATTAATAAAAAGAATTCATAACTTGTGTTTTACAGATAACAATGATTTGTTTTCCGGGTTAGGTTGTTTACCGGGCGAATATCACATAGTAGTTGATAAGAATGTGATGCCTGTGGTTTGTGCTTCGCGAAAAACGCCCTTCGGATTGCGCGATAAGTTGCAAGAGGAATTAAATAGGATGATACAGTTAGGCGTTATTAGAAAGGTGACTCATCCTACACAGTGGGTCAACTCGCTAGTGTTAGTCGCTAAGAAAAATGGTAAATTGCGCGTGTGTTTAGATCCGAGGCCTCTCAATAAAGCTATTCAACGAGCTCATTTTCAGCTTCCGACTGTTAATGAGTTGGCGACTAAGCTTCACGGAGCTAAGTATTTTTCTGTTTTAGACGCTAACTCAGGATTTTGGTCTGTCAAATTAGATGATGAGAGTGCCGACCTCTGTACATTTAATACGCCCTTTGGGCGGTATCAGTATTTAAGATTACCGTTCGGTTTAAGTTGTGCACCTGAGGTATTCCATGCTAAGGTCAAACAATTGCTTGAGGGGCTAGAGGGGGTAAATTCCTTCATCGATGACATAATTTGCTGGGGTAATACACGCGAGCAACATGATAAGCGCCTAAGATCATTATTTAACAGAGCGCGCAAAATAAATTTGAAATTCAATAAAGATAAGTGCCGTATTGGTGTAAAAGAGGTCACATATCTTGGTCATATTTTCAATAAAGACGGAATGAAAGTGGATTTGGAAAAGGTGAGAGCCATCAGTAACATGTCTGAGCCGAATGATAGAAAAAGTTTAGAACGATTTTTAGGTGCTGTTAATTATCTGTCAAAGTTTATACCAAACTATTCAGATCATACTTACCCATTGACAAGGTTATTAAAAAAAGATGCTTTGTGGAGTTGGGAATTAGGTCATAAAAACGCATTTGAAAAATTAAAACAACTCATATGTAATGCACCCGTTTTGACTTTGTACGACGTGGGGGCACCCGTAGTGATGTCTGTGGACGCGAGCGGCGTGGCGCTGGGCGGCGTGTTGCTGCAGGGCGGGCGGCCAGTCGAGTACGCTTCGCGCACACTCACGCCCGCGCAGACTAGGTATGCGCAAATTGAGAAGGAGTTACTGGCCATTGTTTTTGCATGTGAAAAATTTCATCAATACATTTATGGAAAAAATCAAGTCATTGTTGAGTCAGATCACAAACCGCTTGAAAGTATTTTTAAAAAGTCTTTAGATTCAGTCCCAGCACGCTTACAGCGTATGATGTTAAAATTACAAGCATACAATTTAACAATAGTGTATAAGCCAGGAAAATTCATGTATATTCCGGATACATTGTCACGTGCGCCTCTTCCAGACTTGTATGAAGATAAGATAACTCGAGCTATATTGGACCAGCTTAAAATGGTGACGGGTACTGTGCCAATGTCTCAAAGTAAACTAACTTTGGTCAAACAAGAAACTGTGAAGGACAAAGTTTTAAATCAATTGCTTGTGTATATTAACGAAGGGTGGCCTAACCACAAATATAATTTACAAAACGACTTAAGATTTTATTGGTCAATAAGATGTGAACTATATTCCGTAGACGGTGTAATTTTTAGAAATAAGCAGGTATTAATACCTCATTCACTTAAAAGTATAATGTTAAATCTCATTCATGACGGGCACTTAGGAATTGATCGTTGTAAAAGACGCGCACGTGAAGTTTTGTTTTGGCCAGGAATAACAAAAGATGTTGAGAAATTTGTTAAAAAATGCAAAGTGTGCCAGGAGAATTCAAACAAACCAAGTAAAGAGTCAATGATTCCGGTTTCTATTCCAGACATGCCTTGGAATAAAGTGGGTACAGATATTTTTGAATATGGAAAGAAAAGTTATTTAATTCTTATTGATTATTTTTCTAGTTTTATTGAAGTTGAAAAGTTACGAGATACTTCTTCAAATTCAATCATTCACGTAATGAAAGCTAATTTTGCACGATACGGTATACCTGAAACAGTGATCAGTGATAACGGGCCACAATATTCCGGCAAGAACTTTCAGATATTTGCAAAGGAATGGGGGTTTCAACATATAACTTCATCACCATATTACGCTCAATCTAATGGGAAAAGCGAGAGGGCCGTGCAAACTATAAAAAAAATTTTAAAGAAGTCAATAGAAAGTAATACTGATTTTTATTTAAATATTTTAAGTTATAGAAACACTCCGCGGGATAATTTGAATTCTCCAGCGCAACTAATGATGGGTCGAAGGTTAAAATGTCGTTTACCAGTTCATCCCGATTTGTTAAAACAGAGTACTTATATTGATAATGATATACAGCACAAGATAATGTTAAAAAAACAAGAGAAAAATAAAATGTATTACGATCGAGGCAGTAAACAACTGCCCGAGTTGAATGTTGGCGATGACGTCATCATGCTAGAAAATAATAACGAGCGTATCCGTGGCACGGTCATGGGCAAGGCGTCAACTCCGCGGTCCTATACCGTAAGAAATAAAAGAGGTATTTACCGTCGTAATCGTCGACATTTAATTAGGTGCAGTCAATCTAACAAGCCGGATAGAAACAGTGATGCTGGTAGCATTGTCGCTAAACCTGTTGTAGTATCGGATACTACATTGTCAGATGAAGATGACTTTGTTTCCGGGGAGGAGGATGAGAACTATGAGCCGAGTAGAGAAATAAGTAAAACCATTTCTCCTCCTCTGACTCGAAGTAAAGCTAAACTAAAATAAGTTGTATAATTATCTTAAACTTATTAATTAAATTAGTTTTAGTAAGTAGATATTTAGTTTTTACTTGTGTTTTGCATTACTATGTATCTTAACTTTTTGCTAGATTAGTATTGTTTATAAATGGAACATTTATTGGTAAAAGGGGAAGATGTTGTGGGTAGACAAATAATAAATCAGTTGTAAAACCAAACTCATGATTTTCATTACATTACAGAAATATTTATTACCTAGCCTAGCCATGTGTGTGCAAACGAGTATAGATTCTATTGCCAAGGGTAATGAGGTTAGTATTGTATGATGAAGATGTTTGATCACTATTAATTACGCGATGGCGCAGTGGTAAACGCACTCGGTCTGGGATTGCTGAAGTTAAGCAACTAACGCTATGTCAGGTCTCGGATGGGTGTGGTTTGGGCAGACCATCACCTAACCCCACACACCTCCCGGGTCCTAACAACAATCCGACAGCAGGTTCCAAACGTTAAAAAAATGTCATTGGAAGGTTTATTAAAAATGTGTCATTTCTCACTCCTCCGTGCTTCGGAAGGCACGTAAAGCCGCCGGTCCCGGCTGCATTAGCAGTCGTTTACCACCACCGCCTGCACTGGGCCCGCGTGGTGGTTTACAGCCCGTTCTCCCTGTGGTGACTCCATCCATAGGAAAGGCTCGTGCCCCAGCAGTGAGGACATAAAATTAGCTAGAGAGAGAGTCCAAAGTACCAGGCTATCATAACCCACAAGGAGGTATACCTAGCGTGAGCTACATACCTGGGGTGAGGCCGTGCGGTGGTTGAAGTACCAGGCTAGCATGAGTCACAAGGAGGTATACCTAGCGTGAGCTACATACCTGGGGTGAGGCCGTGCGGTGGTTGAAGTACCAGGCTAGCATGAGACACAAGGAGGTATACCTAGCGTGAGCTACATACCTGGGGTGAGGCCGTGCGGTGGTTGAAGTACCAGGCTAGCATGAGTCACAAGGAGGTATACCTACCGTGAGCTACATACCTGGGGTGAGGCCGTGCGGTGGTTGAAGTACCAGGCTAGCATGAGTCACAAGGAGGTATACCTAGCGTGAGCTACATACCTGGGGTGAGGCCGTGCGGTGCGGTTGAAGTACCAGGCTAGCATGAGTCACAAGGAGGTATACCTAGCGTGAGCTACATACCTGGGGTGAGGCCGTGCGGTGGTTGAAGTACCAGGCTAGCATGAGTCACAAGGAGGTATACCTAGCGTGAGCTACATACCTGGGGTGAGGCCGTGCGGTGGTTGAAGTACCAGGCTAGCATGAGTCACAAGGAGGTATACCTAGCGTGAGCTACATACCTGGGGTGAGGCCGTGCGGTGGTTGAAGTACCAGGCTAGCATGAGTCACAAGGAGGTATACCTAGCGTGAGCTACATACCTGGGGTGAGGCCGTGCGGTGGTTGAAGTACCAGGCTAGCATGAGTCACAAGGAGGTATACCTACCGTGAGCTACATAAACTACTAGACCTATTTAAAAAAATATTTTATATTAACGCTGAGTATTATAGGCTATTTAAAAAACAAATGTCCACCCGTGCGAAGCCGGGACGGGCCCTAGCGGCCATATGATATAGTTACGTAAAACATTGACCACAATTGACAATCCTATCAATAAAACCCAACAAAAAGTTGAAACACAGTATTATTTGAACCACTTGCAGATGTTTTGTTGTTTGGCAATATTTCTTTTATCACATAAAAATATTGTTAAAAGTTCCCAACATTTTGAGTGTTTCTGTCCCGCGGCAAAACATGCCAAAGTTTGAGGATTTCCCTGGAGCGAAGGTAGTACTCACAAAATCTTTTTTATTTTGTTTTCAGTTTAACTAATATTTGAGGGTTGTACTAAAAGATTTTAAAAATGATTATTACTTTAGTTCACGTATAATATAATCTAAATAATTTTAAGATTTGCATTTAGCATTCATTTGTTATTTTATCTAGATCTTGTCTGCGGAGTTGCTAAGGCATAATTATTAATTTTTAATTTGTCACTTAAATTGTAAATTAAATATTCATATTAGTGAGGTGATGCGCGTCGGGTGCGCGTAGGCAGGCGGCAGTGACCATAGACGTGAGTACACGGAGGGTACTGAACCACTCGGATCTTTAAATTTTTCCTTTCTGTTACACGTTGTAGATAGATGATGCCCACGACCCCCCCGCCCGATCCTCTAAATGACAGCACACATTTACAGAATACACTAAACATGCACACCAGTTTAGGCCCAAGACACCGTACTCGTCGAACAAGGGTACGAAGAACCGGTTCACACTCGCTCTACACCAGGTACAGACATGTACCTGGGCGCTTCTCTCCTCCGCCACGGCCCGGTCAACCCGAGCCGAGGTCCGTGCCTTTAGAGGCGCCCTCCCGGCCGTTCCCTCTAGATAACCTCTGAAGGTGATTCGTTTCACACGGCTTGAGGGACTCTTTACGTTCCTCGCCGCCCCCTAAAAAGCCCGGTGAAGCTGAAAGATTGCCGCAGCGGCAATCAGCAATCTCTCTCAAAAAAAAAAAAAAAATGATGCCCACGATTTGTTTGACCTGGACAATGCATAAATCAGGTGCGGCGATCATCGCTCGCGTTGATACCTCCGTCCGTTTCAACGGCCATTTCATTTATAGAACCGCATCGGTTGGGGTCGCTACTTTTACCAAGGTGTATCGACGGTTAAAAAACCGCTTCATGGTTATATATCATCGTCATCGTCATCGTTGCCATTGCTAACCTGTATCTCACTGCTGGGCATAGGCCTCATCCATACTACGCCATTCCCTTGTCTTGACCTGATCGTATCTAGGTTTTCCAGCGACTAGCTCTAATATCTATCATTGAACCGCCTCTGTGATCTAGTGTTTACGACCAACGGTTTAGACCGGGAGGTCCCGGGTTCGATTCCCAGTGGGGGATACATGCTACCAATCATTAACACAGAAATTACATTCAAACACGCGTAACACAGGACATATACAGTTTCTGAGTGGTAGAGCCACGCTGCGATGCAGCACGAAATGGGCCGGCCGCCGTGAGACAATGGCACACGTTGCTGTTGTGTTTCGTCCGGTGAGTGAAAGTACGGGAGATCTTTTCTCTGCCCTCCCCCCTCCCAATTCCTACTCCCTCAAGATCTAACTCCTTCCTCAAGGCCGGCAACGCATCTGCGATTACTTTGGTCCATGGGCGGCGGTGATTACTTTCCATCAGGTGACCGGCTTGCTCGTTTGCCTCCTTTTAACATAAAAGAAATAATAAAAGGTGAGTTTATCTCTAGAAAAGATCTCTTTCAGCCAACCCTAGCTGTGGTATACTAAGCAAGTCTGCGGGACTAAAATACACATAATTGTTAATTATTCGTCATAAGATTGAATGTTTATTTAACAACGAACAATCAACGACAAATAACATTATTTATGTAGCTATCCTAGCATATAAGCGTTTTGGCTGTTAGGTAAATAAGGCTGTTAGTTTATTTTGTTATTTTTAAATAAATAACGTAACATAGTTCGCCCGTAGGTGCGGAGTCTCGGCAGCCGCTAAGTCGTCCAGCCGCGTCGTATGACCCTCATTAAGGCAGCACACACAATAAACGATTGCTGAAGGTAGGCTACTTTAGTAAAGAGTTCGTCTTTAGATGAGTGACCAATAATTTATCATCTATCGCTTCTCCGTGCTTCGGAAGGCACGTAAAGCTGGCCCGGCTGCATTAGCAGATGTCAATAACCACCGCATCGCACTGGGCCCGCGTGGTGGTTTATGGCCTGTTCCCCTATCCATCCATAGGGAAGGCTGCCATAGCCATAGAAGCTGGTGATGACACAGCAAATAGCTCACTTATGGCTAGCCTCGCCCACGTGAACCCTTGCAACACAAATCTCAGGCACTTATGGTAGTCCGGTGCAGCGCCTGCACGTTAACCTACCCAAAACTGAAATGATGGAACTTTTTTTTAATACTTAGCATGGCAAATGACCCCTTACCACATGTTGTTAAGTGGAAACGGTGATCAGACGCGAAGACAACTGGTGCAGCGTGAAAACAACGCAGCATCAGTCAACCTCACTCTGCCGGCCCACAAGGTGCTTCTTCACGCCTCGTTTGAAGCACCCCATATCATAGGAAAGAGGGAAAACGTGTGCTGGTAGACTATTCCATGGATTATGGATTTTTGTGACAGTGAAGAGAAGTGCGTCAGTCAGCGATGACTCCGGAGAGCAGCACGTGTACTCCTATGGAGGAAGGGAGAAGGTGGGATAAGGTCCGCGTTTGACGGTTTACGGATCTGCTCGCGTTTATTTAACACATTACTTTTAATTAATGTTTTTCCTGGAGTTTTGGACCCTTTGCAGGGTCTGTGGTCACAAGGAGACTGAGGTGAGACGAGTAAATTCGTAAAAGTTGTTTCATTTCAATGTGTAGTGTACGCGTAAACTTTATAAAACAATATGTGATCCAATACCTACTATACAAAACTGTCAAATCTCTTCAGTAAATGTTCGACTATATGCCATAAAGGTACTTTAAGTTCAAAGTCTATTGAGGACATTTGACAATTTGCGGCAGTCTGCTGAAAAACGAGTTCCGAAATATAAAATCTATGTAAAATATGTGTTGCATTATTGTATAAACATTGCGAACTAGACACAGCGAAAGCCACTGGGCGAACACTAGTTAGTATAAATCGCTCTCCGCTCCGCCTACGTCCGCGCCGCTACCTTAGAGATTACTGCCCGCGTCCGCCTGGCTAATTATAAAGAATAATTAACACCCCCCCCCCCCCCCCTCCCCCTGCCCCCTACGCGCGCTTTTAATAAGACACATAATCCAGGCCACTTTATTACGTATCAAAACAACCATTTAAAAGCAGTTATTTAAATGAAACTCATTAATTTCTATAGTTTTAACTGAAATAGAATAACGTAAGCTAATATTTATTGTTCCAAGGCATTTCAATATGAACACAAACACTATTATAGCATACTAGCTGACCCGGCGGACTTCGTGCCGCTTTGACAGTTTCCATGACAACACTACAAACAAATCATTTTGTATTAGTTTAGTATTTAGCGACATTTAGGGGGATGAAAAATAGATGTTGTGTGATTCTCCACCCTAGCCGATATGCACGCTAAGATTCACGACAATCGGTCGAGCCGTCTCAGAGGATTTCAATAACGTACACCGTGACACGAGAATTTTATATATTAGAAGATGTTACATGCTATGGGCCTTTGCCCTTCCTCCATCATTGCTAACAAGTCATGGCTACTATTGATGGGTGTTGGCTTAATCCCCACGCTTGCCAAATGCGAGCTGGTGACCACAGCCCCGGGCTGCCCGGCTGTAGTAATCGCGAAAGTTTGTAAGTATGGACGGATGTTTGTTACTCTTTCACGTAAAAACTACTGAATGGATTTTAATGAAACTTTCCTCATATACAGACCATGACCCGGACCGGCATATAGGATACTTTTTATTTAAATGTATCCCTAGGGTCAGGTGCACTCCCTATTATACGATCCCACTAGTGAAAAAAAATGTCAACACTTTTTTATTTTCGTAATTTGTTCGTAAAGAAATGCGTAAAAATTATATGCGTTATGGCTTCACTAGGTACATAGTATAAAACAAAGTCGCTTCCCGCTGTCCCTATGTATGTGTGTATGTATGTATGCTTACATCTTTAAAACTACGCAACGGATTTTGATGCTGTTTTTTTTAATAGATAGAGTGATTCAAGAGGAAGGTTTATATGTATATATACATGCACAATATAGTAGAGAAACACTGATAATTTTAGAGGTTTCACATTTTTTTGCGCTTACAATGCAAACGCTGGCTGAACCCTACGAGCTAGATCAAAATAATGTACTACAGTATTGTACACCTTACAAAAGGTTTACAAAAAAGTCCGCGATGGTATATGTCTATCTCTTACGGATAACCCACAATAATAATTTTTTATCTTCTACTTTTTACGAGAAATATTGGGTTATTTACATTTAATATAGATCAATATGGCCCTTTACAGCATGTAATTTAAATGAATATTTGCGAAGATATTACAGATTTAAAATGCAGGGACAAGCGGTTGCGTGTATCAGCATTGCACCCGTGCGAAACCGGGGCGGGCCGCTAGTAGTCTATGTGAAAGCGTGGGTTCAAAATAGTGCTGCTCATATACCTACCTATAATAATTTTAAAACACTTTAAGACAACCTAATACAATGATAAGTGCATACATATATGTTACAATTTCAAAGCACGTCACATAATAAATAATATGTGCTCGTTTATTTCCAAACTGAGAACTTTTCGAACCGCCCAAAACCTTAGAAAAACTGAAGATTTTTTGTTCGCATTAACATGTTCTTGCGGATGGCGCCCACCGCCCGCTGTCAAACTGACATTGACAGTGATTGACGACCCATCCATATGCTATGTCCTGCACGACTGGCTGAAATGTATTCGTGGTCGGAGCCAAGATTTGGGAGAAAGGCAGTGCCTCACGAGGCGTTACTTTGAGGCTTATTGAAGATACAAGGCAGGCTTTAAATAATTCACTGGCCTCGACCTCAAGGCCTCAACCTCAAGGTCGCTTATTCATAACTCGACAATAGGCATATGGAAAAACGGTCATAAATCAGGACACCGACATATGGAAGTAACACCAGTGCCGACAGGAACTAGTACAATTTAGAGGATAATCTGTATTTATAAAATTTACTAGTGGTTGCCCGCGACTTCGTACGCGAAGACTAAAGTAAAAAAATAAAATAAAAAAAATAGTATCCTATATGCTGGTCCGGGTCATGGTCTGTATATGAGGAAAGTTTCATTAAAACCCATTCAGTAGTTTTTACGTGAAAGAGTAACAAACATCCGTCCATGCTTACAAACTTTCGCGTTTATAATATTAGTAGGATAAAACACAGTGAAAAAATTAAACGCCCATCCGACCCAGCCCGGAATCGAACCATTTAAAAAATAAAATAAGCAAGACTAGTATCGAGCACTGCATGGTGCTATCACCGTAACTTGCTTCCTTACTTCGCTGGCTCAGCGACCCGTAGTAGATCTTGGCCTACGACACAACAAGACGCCAATCTTCTATTCCTTCCTTCCTTCCTTCCTTCCTTTCAGCATAGTGAAGTCCACTGCTGGACGTATGCCTCCCCAATTTTTCTCCACATTGTGCGGTCTATTTTAATATCATCCGACCATCTGGCCGGTGGCCTGCCAACACTTCTTCTTCCTGATCGGGGTCTCCACGCCAGAACTCTCTCGCTCCATCTACCGCCGTCCTTGCGATAAATGTGCCCTCTATAAATCTAATTCTTCTATTACCCTCCATACCTTCTTTTTACAAATGACTCCCCTCTGCCTGAACATAGCCCGAAGAGTTGCTAAGCTCAAGGGGCAGTGGGCAGGGCACATCGCTCGCAGGACTGATGGCCGCTGGGGCGGAACAGTTCGCGAGGGTCGAGCCTCGGAAGGCGCAGTGTGGGCAGGCCTCCAACAAGGTAGACCATCGATCTGGTAAAGGTCGCGAGAAGCCGCTGAATGCGAGCACCACCAAACCGGTCGTTGTGGAGATCCTTGGGGAAGACCTTTTCCCTAATGATGATTATGATATTATGTTGGAGACCTTTATGAGAGAAGACTTATGGCCGAAGGGAGTGGGTTTACAGACACACAGAAAAGTTCAACTTGTACATAATTCCTAGTTTTAGTTTTATTATGATGAACATGGGCCATCGTAGCATGATATTCATCAGCTCATTTTATGTCCCTACTGCTGGGGCACGAGCCTTCCCTATGGATGGAGTCACCACAGGGAGAACAATCCATAAACCACCACGCGGGCCCAGTGCGGTGCGGTGGTTGTTAACGACTGCTAATGCAGCCGGGACCAACGGCTTTACGTGCCTTCCGAAGCACGGAGGAGCTCGAGATGATACATTTTAGGTCACCCATCCGATGACCGGCCTTTGCGAAGGTTGCTTGACCTCAACCCTCGCAGACCGGGCGCGTTAACCATTGCGCCATCGAGCTCCTCAATCGTAGCATGACATGAAGAAATGTTATCTATGTATCTATCTTCTATTAATAAAGAGGTATTAATAGTTTGTTTGTTTGCGGAGAGTAACCTCAGGAACTGCTGACCTAATTCCAAAAAAATATGAATGATACATTCCTTGTGGGTAACATCTATAGGCTATGTTTTATTTTGATAAAAAAATATTTATTCATTAGGGAACCAAATAATAAAATTTTGTACGGAAAATGCTAAATCCGTCAGTGTTCCACACCTGCTTAGTGTTCTAGACTCCTAGCATCCACAATACCGTGAGTGCTCTCACCAATTGGTCGTATGTCCTGCAATATTCAACCGCACGTACTGGGTCGCCCAGCCTTTATTACAGCACCAATCTCGAGAATTTCGTCTACAAATTCGATTTACAAAGTCTATATTGTAGCTTCGGTAGAATGGATTGATGCTGGAGTTGAATCCGAGATGTCTTGCCCCAATCCCCCCCCATAGCTCTATTACACTACTGACGTGATCCCATGTTTGACCTCGCCCGATTCTCTGAATGCCACCACACATTTACAGAATTCAGAAAATTCAAAATTCATAATTCAAATTACAAAAACACAATGTTGAAAAAATTTCCACCAGCAGGATTTGAACCTGCACCCTTCTGACATACCGGGTCAGGTGCTCTTCGAATTGAGCTAATTAGTTAATGACGGTAGTTGTTGACATTTAATGGGCGCCTTTGGCTTTCAAAGTAAAAAAGTAAATAGTGTTGAATAATTTCGGCGGGCTGGTTAGAACCACGATAGCTCAATTGGAAGAGCACCTGACCCGGTATGTCAGAAGAGTGCAGGTACAAATCCTGCTCGTGGAAATTTTTTCAACATTGTGTTTTTGTAATTTGTATCGCAACAAAATTTGCGTTAAAATTATATAAACAAAACAAAAACATTTCATAATTCAAAATCATTTATTCAGTTTAGGCTACAAGTAGCTCTTGTGAATGTCCCTATGCCATCGGTTTAGAATACACTAAACATGCACACTAGTACCTAATCCCAGGACACCTTACTCGTAGAACAAGGGTACGACGAGCCGGTTCACACGCGCTCTATACCAGGTACAGACATGTACCTGGGCGCTTCTCCCCACCATCACGGCCCGGTCAACCCGAGCCGAGGTCCGAACCTTTAGAGGCGCCCTCGGGTAGTTCCGCTCCTCGATCCGATCCGAACCCCTCGGAGGATCTAGTAGGGCACGGGGACACGCAGTAGTGCGTGATGCCGTTCCCTCTAGAAAACCTCCGAAGGGGATTTGTTTCACACGGCTTGAAGAACCCTTTAAGTTTCTCGCCGCCCCCAAAACAGCCCGGTGAAGCTGAAAATGCCGTTTGAGGCCGTCAGCAAACTCTTTCAAAAAACCCATGCCTGACACAAGCGTATTAGCTTTCTTGGGTTAACAGAACTGTTATTAATTATAACTAATAATAGTGTTGTTATGACTATTTTTTTTAAATTCATTATAGGCAGGTATTTGAAAGTGATCTCGCCTGATGGTAGCGATGATGCGGCCTAGTGTGTAGCATACTTGCCTAGATAATACCTTGTTCACCCTTTATAACTAACTATTTAAATTAGGTAATTGCGATTCTCGAGAGAGTTCATAACTTGTGCTTTAAATATAACTAGGATGACAGTTAGGAAGCATGTAGTCTGTATGCAATTGTTGCTAAAGTAAAGTAGTACCGGAGGCCCATGTCTCACCCCTCCCCCCTCCCAATTCCTACTCCCTCCTCAAGATCCAACTCCTTCCTCAAGGCCGGCAACGCATCTGCGATTACTTTGGTTTTGCGGGTGTCCATGGGCGGCAGTGATTACTTTCCATCAGGTGACCCGCCTGCTCTTTTGCCTCCATTTAATAAAAAAATAAATAAATAAATAAAGAAGAGAGTTATGGAAGAGAGTCAAAGAAGAGAGTTAAGGAAGGGGTTTGGGAGGAGACCGAGTAAGTATGTGTATTATAAATATTTAAGTAAGTTTATTTTAGTTAGTACAAGAGTTCGACCACTCCTTGTAATGCTCCCTTTCGCGGGTTTGCTGGGAAATAGCGACTTTGTTTTTTTTTTAACATATATACAACATCACATACATTGTTCTGATCCCAAGGTAAGTAGCTACAACACTCTTTTCATGGAAATCAGAAACAACAACGGCACCACAATACTAGAACAAAGTAGCGCTAATCTTTAACATACCCATTATGTGCTAAGAACGTTTTAAATGCCAAGCTTACAGCTTAAATTAATTCTATTCTATAGCAAAACTTTCACCACAATTTTCACGTTCAAAGTTGACGTAAGTATTTATTTCATTTTATTACGTAAATCGTAAAAATTAAGTACCACTGGAAGCGTTGACGGATGGCTGGGATAATGGTAGGGCCTTCGAGTGCGACGCGAGAGTGATTTACTGCGAACCATTAAAATGTGTTTTAGCAGTGGCAGGGGTAACACTTGAAACAACTCCACTGAGAAACTGAGAGATGGATTGGGAGAACCGCTGTGGTCTAGTAAATAGACCACTGGGGTCAGACCTAAGAGCCGAGGGCTCGATTAAAACACATCGTTCACACGTATCGTATTTAGTTTATATATATGTATTAAATTTATATGGCTGTATGTAGGTATATGCATTGTATGTATGATAGTTAAGTATTTTTATATTGTGTGTAATATTTCATACACCATTTACCGTTAGTTTCTTAACTTTTTTTGTCCAGTTCAACACATGGTTGCCTGGAAGAAATTGCTTTTGAGCGATAAGGCCGCCATTTGTACTTCTTCTTGTATTGTCCTCTCTAAGTGTTTTTTATGGTGTACAATAAAGAATATTTACATTACATTACATTACATTACATTACATTACATTACATTACATTACATTACACATTGTTCAAAAACACTTGTAAAAGTTCATTTTTGTATAAAAAATAATTAACCTATTAAGTTTATAGGTTTTTAAAGTTTAATTTTTCTCATAATAGTTAAGCTTGTGTCAGGCATGGGTTCCCGTCAGTAGTGCAGCGGAGCTCCATAGCCCCGCTCCACACGCCCATGGATTGAACCAGAATTGCTCGAATTCAACCCTAAGCATCTATCCGTTGTTTCGACAATTCATAAGTGCTTTACAATTAAGTTTAATTGAATTAAGAAATATACAATTTGAAAAGTAAGCGTTGAACCCGCACCCCATGACATACCGGATCACGTGCACTACCAACTATGTTATCGTGGCTCATGGGTTGCGGGCTCGAAACACGCTCGTGAACATTTTTCCAACACTCGTTTTTCAAATTGATTCAGAAATTTAGTCAAAGTCAAGGGCATTCATGTGGTCTGTACACGTCATCTTCCTCACGTGCCAAGACATGAGCTCGCGTTGGCCACAGCAACCTTTTCCTTTTTACTATAGGTACTTAATGCAATAACATATAAATGTATAAGCCATCCAAATTATAAATCAAAAACAAATATGTACCAAATTGATACAAAATTAAAAATAATAAGATTTGGCCTTTACTTAAATATCCTCGTCTTAGCCTATTAAGAGATAATTGTATCTTTAAAGCGGGTATACACTGAGCTCTGTGAGCGCCAGTTGCTTCGGTTTTATCGTGAAACTTCTCGCGTTCCAGCGGCCATCTTAATCCTGAGTTGAAGCTCAAAATTTGGAGCTTTTGTATAAAATGTATACAATATTACAAACGGTACAAATACACAAACATGAGCTGATGAAAACTAACTTTATTGTTGGTATTAGCGCAAACCATTTGGACGTACAGTCATGTGAACAGCCATACCCCTAAAGACATTTCCCCGATCCACCACGTCGCATCGCGTTTTCTCTGACTATTTAAAGGTCATAGCGTCATCATAAATAGCCTATTATAGCCTTCAAATGCATAAAGAATTTTTCAAATCCGACTGGTACTTCTAGAGATTAGCGCGTTCGAACAACAAAAAAAAACAAACTCTCCAGTTCTCTTGTTGACATTGAATTGGCGCCTTTGGCTTTCAAAGTAAAAAAGTAAATAGTGTTGAATAATTTCGGCGGGCTGGTTAGAACCACGATAGCTCAATTGGAAGAGCACCTGACCCGGTATGTCAGAAGGGTGCAGGTTCAAATCCTGTGTGTGTTGTGTTTTTGTAAACTCTTCAGTTTTATTAAATATGTTAGATTTAGTGCCTTACAAAGAAACGAAGAATAAGCTCCGAATAATAATTCCGTGTTTTGTTCCTGTCATGTAAACGTCATTTCAAACAAAAGTAAAAGAGACAAAACACGGAATAACTATTCGAAGCTTATTCTTTGTTTATTTGTTAGACCCATAGTGTACAGTATAGATAGCGACAGTTCGCGAACAGCATACAGCCCCCCGACAAGTGGCCACGCTAATAGAATAGAAAATTAATTAGAATTAAGTTGACTTGTCAAACCCGTACAATAATCCTCATAATAATAACTAAAGCTATTAGTTTTTAATTTGAAATGAAATTAAATGAAATAAATGAAAAGAAATAAAATTAAATGAAATGAAATGTTTATTGTACATCACAGGTTTTACAAGAACTTGCAAGATATTATAATGGTAAGTACATCTGTGATCAGCCTATTAGGCATACAAATAAAATAAAATAAAAATGAATGAAGTTGAATTTATATAATATCTACCAGATAGAAAAAGAATTAAGTGAATAACGTTATAAATGATTGAGTAATAATCATTGTATTTAATTTATATTCTGTTAGCTATGCCACTTGTCGTGACATCCCTAGCACGCGACCCCAATGACATTTTATTTGTTTATTTAAAACGAGGTGATGGCTAGTCTTTACCAAAATAAAATGCAGCCTATGTTACCCACGAGGTATAAAGCATTCATTCAGTGACAGATTTTTTTCAATTGGACCAGTAGTTCCAGAGATAAGCCCCGACAAACAAACAAACGTTACCTCTTTATTGATAGTATATCATCATCGGCCTATCTTAGTCCACTGCTGGACATAGGCCTCCCCTAATGTGCGCCGTAGCGCCCTGTATATACTATATAGATAGTATATACTATATCGATAATACTATAAAATGTTTTTGTTTTGTTTATATAATTTTAACGCAAATTACGTTGCGAAACAAATTACATAAACACAAATGTTGAAAAAATGTTGAAAAAATTTCCACAAGCAGGATCCTGCTCGATAATACTATGTTTGTCCAGACCCGATCCGAACCCCTCGGAGGATCTAATGGGGCACGCACGGAGACAAGTACTAAGTAGTGCGAGATGCCGTTCCCTCTAGAAAACCTCCGAAGGTGCTTCGTTTCACACGGCTTGACACCGTTCGTTTGACACCCTTTAAGTTTCTCGCCGCCCCCAAAAGCCCGGTGAACATCTATGTTTGTGCTCCTTTAAATAAACAAAGCATATATCAAGAAATCAATGAGACTAGGTAAAGTGAATGAAATGAAAACGTTTACAGTATCAAGTTCATGTCACCAGCTAATTTGATGTCCCCACTGCTGGGGCACGAGCCTTCCCTATGGATGGAAACACCACAGGGGGAACGAGCCTTAAACCACCACGCGGGCCCAGTGCGGATTGGTGGTTGTTAACGACTGCTAATGCAACCGGGACCAACGGTTTTACGTGCCTTCTGAAGCAGGTAGGAGCGAGAGACGATTAATTTTTGGTCACCCATCCGATGCGACCCTTTGCGAAAGTTGCATAACATCAGTAGACTGGTGATGGCGCAGTGGTTAACGCCCGGGCTCGTTAACCACTGCGCCATCGAGCCCCTCATTCGGCAAATCTCCATTGTGGTGTTAATAATGTATTCAAAAAATCGGAAGTAATATAATAAATCAGTTTCTTTACCATCGAACCTTTTGTGCCTTTGTCCTGCCCACGTCCTAACCTTGAGTCTCGGTCATACAGGGTCGCGAATGAGCCCTGTATTGGGCACCATGGCCCTTAGAATTGAAGCTATTTGAAACTAGTGTGCGAGTGAAGGCCGATTTTTTGCCGAAGCCAAAACCGAAACCGATTAATGGCTAGCAACACAAATTTCGGTTGAAACCAGAGCCGAAGCTCTAATGACCCTAAGAAATTCAGATAAACATTTATTTATTTTATTTACTTATTTATCAATAATTAAAAAAAAATTTAGACTTTCTGGGGTTCAGGGTCAGGCAATTTGACTGGCACCATGTGGTTATTCGGGATAGATCATCATTTATTTTCACCACAGCTGCGGCATGTTCTGAAGGTGGAAAAGATAGGTATAATTGCAGGTCATCTGCATATAAGTGGCACCTACACTTAGTTATTGTTTTAATTATATCTGCACTATATAAAATGTAGAATATGGGACCTAAAATAGACCCTTGAGGCACACCGCGCGTAACAGGTAAAGGGGAAGATTGAACTCTAGCCCCATTGGCCTTGGTCAACTCCACATACTGCTGCCTGTGGGATAAATAGCTACTAAGCCACCGGACCGCTCTTGCATCAAATCCGTAAAATGACAGCTTTGACAGCAAAAGAGTTGTATTAATTGTATCGAAAGCTCTAGAAAAATCAAGCAAGACCATGGCGCTAACCATCCCACGGTCCTGGCCTGTCAGAAGGTCGTCAACCACATCCGCCAAAGCAGTAGCAGTACCATAGCCCCTGCGAAAGCCAGATTGTGGTTGAAGGAGTATGTTGTTATCTTCCAGGAATTTTGTAAGTTGTTGACATACCACTTTTTCCATGATCTTGGAGACACAAGAGAGCAGACTGATAGGTCGACGCTCCTGCACGGAGTCAGGCTGGTTGCCTTTTAGTAGCGGTTTCACAACTGCAATATTCCAACTCTTGGGAAATGTGCATTCTTCTATCGACCTGTTAATCAGGCTAGTGATAGTCGGCAGTGATTGAGGGAGAGTCAGTTCCAACATCTCCAAAGAGATGCCATCATCACCCTGCGCGTTGGTCTTGAGGCTCTTAATAATGTTTAGAACCTTGTCCTCGCCGACGGAGTTCAATGAGAAAGTCGCTGTACCATGTCTGTGGTACTCTAGATGTTAGTTGAGATATTGACATTGCATCGTCGCCAGGTGTATTAAGAAAATGTGTATTTATTTGATCTGGATTTTCCAGAAAAGCTGGAAGATCTGCTGCATGCTTCTTATTTGGAATTACAGAAATTTTTTAAGTTTTGCCATAGTTTCTTTGAATTATGTAAGTTACTGTTTATATGACTATTAAAAAAACTTTTTTTCCACTTTCTATAGCGGCTAGTACTGTATGTTTCATTATTCTATAGCTATCTTTTAAGGCTAATGTATTGAACTTTTTAAATCTCTTGTGGTATTTGTCTCTGATGCACATCATAGATCTTAATGTGTCTGTTATCCATGGATGTGGAGGATGTTTTAATTTCCGTCTTCTAATGGGGGCATGTTGGTCGAATAGCATCCTCACACAGAGAGTAAAAGATTCAGCCAGGGTGTCAACATTATCCAACTCACTGAACCTACTCCATTGAATAGAACTGGTGAGGGCGTCCAGAAACACATTTACGTCCTGCCTAGGCGGTCTATAGGCGGTTTCAATAGCCATATCCTGGTTATTTATACGCACGCTCAACCACATCTGTTCCACGGCCATGTAAAAGCCTACCCCCCCCCCACCCCCCCACCGCGGCCATCCGACCTTGGGGATAGCTACAAGCGGTAGCCCGGCAGCCTAGGTGCCTTGTCATCGTGCCCTGGGCCTAACCAAGTCTCATTAATTGCCATTATATCCGGAGCCGTTTCCTGCATGGCCACTATGAACTCCTCGTGCTTTGTGCCTAGCGACCCGGCATTAAAGATACCAACAGTTAACGACAATTACCTTACCACTTGTCAAAATTAATAAATCTTTAAAATAATTTTGCAATTAATGAATCTCGCGCGTTCGTATGTACGTAACTGCAAAATATACCAATTTTATAGTTAACTATAAATAGTATATGCATAGAGGTTAGCATTATTATGTAATTCCGGGCTCTTGAATGTTTTTAATTGTAAATGTACTCAATTTAATATTGTATGGTTTGGTAACGCCATACTTATTTCTTTTTGTAAATGTCGTTACTTCTATAAAAGCTGTGGAGTTTCTTGCGCCCGCGCTTCTCCACAGCTAATAAATAGACGTCCTGAAAGGGTAAAAATAGTATGGACGATTCAAAAGCACTTATCTTAGGTAAGTTTATTTGAATAAAAATTTTTGAATTTGACCTTGACTTGAGTTTTGAATTTGACCTGAGTTGCTCGCTAGATACCGACTTCGGTTAAAACTTCGGCCTATTTCGGCCGAAGCCGAAGGTTTTCCCAAAGGGTTGGTCGGCCACTATCTGGAACCTTTACATCCCTTAGCCCTTCACAATTCCAGTCGTAGACATCCGTATCTTACTATGAAATACTTTCGCGTATTGTATTTCTACAGGTTGTGTGATTGACACAACTGACAAAACGACACAGCTCATACAATGTAATCACGTTGTATGAGATATTGCTTTTTATTTCTTTATGCAAAGGGTACTTCTATGGCGTTCAATCCAGTGAGGATGTTTCAGGGTACAAGTCACGTGTGAATAATAAAAATGTGAACGAGTTTAGGTGTGGTTTATTCGCTAGTTTTCGAGAAATTTACGATTACAAGATGCTGCAAGTAAGTTAAAGAAACAGAAATTTCTTATTGTAGCAGTTGCTGTGTTTGACTGATAGGTTGCTGGATTGCTGGTGGGTTCTGAATATTGTTATAAAATACCAGGACTGCTGAATGACGTCTTTATTCTTCTATATTCGCCGAGAGAGAGAGAGAGAGAGAGCAATAGTTGCGTTGCCATTACAATGAGTGACAAATAAACTTTTATATTTTTAATGTTGGCAACATCCAACACTTACTATACCAAACCAAATCATTTGATTAGTTAGGGTGGTGCGCACAAGTATGAATCTAAACCATCCAAGGACCCACTCAAACACGCACAAAAAAATTCATACAAATCGGTCCAGCCGTTTAGGAGAATTCCAGTGACATACACACATGCGAAATAATTAAATTTTTAATCGTAAAAACACTTAGTGCAAGCTATTCATAAAACATAGACATATTTTGTCGCGAACTGTTTTGTAGACCATTTTACGCTTTAAATTTCTTTTATATACTACCTAGATATTGTAATCGGATTGATTAGCCATTAGCTAAAACAGTCAGTGTTCCGCTCTATTTGACGATATATTGTTGTTTTATACGTGAAGCACCCTCTAAAGACGGTTTATCGAGATAAGGAATATTGTTCTTTTATCGAAACAAATTTCGAAAGAATAAATAATAATCTTATTTAGAAACTGGTTTTGAACCCTGGTTTCGAATGTGGCTTTAGGGAAAAAACCGCATCAAAATCCGTAAAGTGGTTCCTGATTCATTATTTGTAATTCCGGGCTCTTGAATGTTTTTAATTGAAAATTGTATTCAATGAATTAATGTATGATTTGGTACATAATGACGTACTTTTTTTTTGTAAATGTCGTTACTTCTTTTTCTTTTCTTTCTTTCTTTTAGTTGATGGCTTCGTGCGATTAGCACATTTAGCCAGTGTCAAAGTAATTTTTCTTACAAGTAATACATAAATATACAATACTTCCTTCCAGTCAGTATGATGATGAATGATAATAAAAATGAGAAGTGAGAAATGATATACCCCCCAACCCCTCGAGTATCTCAGTAAAGATGTGGGGCTTTACTAATTCCTCGGCGGACTTCTTGAGAGAATTTGAAAAGTAAAGTTGCACTGTTTTGTTTCATTTGCCAACACTCATGCACACTTACGAACACTTAACGGTTAATAATCCACCATTATTTCACATTAATATTCGACATAACACAAATTTTTGAAAATAAAACAAAACCGCAGACATGACTCTTCACTTTCCCGCCAAGGAGTCCCGTCGTTACTTCTATTAAAGCCACAAAGCAGTGGAGTTTTTTTTTTTCTTTTAGTTGATGGCTTCGTGCGATTAGCACATTTAGCCAGTGTCAAAGTAATTTTTCTTACAAGTAATACATAAATATACAATATTTCCTTCTAGTATGATGATGATGAATGTATTTTATTATTTATGTATTTTATAAATATTTGATAATATATGATGATGATGAATGATAATAGTAATGAGAGGCGATTTTTAATGTGAAATAATGGTGGATTATTAACCGTTAAGTGTTCGTAAGTGTGTATGAATGTTGGCAAATGAAACAAAACAGTGCAACTTTACTTTTCAAATTCTCTCAAGAAGTCCGCCGAGGAATTAGTAAAACCCCACATCTTTACTGAGATACTCGAGGGGTAATATCATTTCTCACTTCTCATTTTTATTATCGTTCATCCTCATACTGACTGGTATATTTATGTATTACTTGTAAGAAAAATTACTTTGACACTGGCTAAATGTGCTAATCGCACGAAGCCATCAACTAAAAGAAAGAAAAGAAAGATGGCTCTTTACTTTCCCGCCAAGAAGTCCCAAAAATTGTAAGGTTATTATGTCACATTACGTCACGTACCACAGTATATGTAACCTCTAGTTACAATAAGCTATTGGTTCTGAACAGACAAATTATTGCGTTCATGCGACTGGCATGATATATGACGATAAATGATTTATTGTCGCTTCTAAACGATACTAGGAAACTATTTTCATGACGCAGTGGTTAACGCGTTCAATCTGTGAATGCTGAAGTTAAACTACTTTCGCAAAAGCCGGTCATCGGATGGGTGACCAAACATTTATTATCTCGAGCTCCTCCATGCTTCGGAAGACACGTGAAGCCGTTGATCCCGGCTGCATTAGCAGTCGTTGACAACCACCAATTCGCACTGGGCCCGCGTGGTAATTTATGGCCCGTTCACTTTGTGGTATTTCCATCCATAGGGAGGCTCGTGCTCCAGCAGTGGGGGACATCAAATTAGCTAGAGAGAAAGTTCAAAATACCTGGCTATTATAACCCACAAAGCAGTAATTAGGCCGTGCGGTAGTTGAAGTACCAGGCTAGCATGAGTCAAAAGGAGGTATACCTAGCGTGAGCTACATACTTGGGGTGAGGCCGTGCGGTGGTTGAAGTACCAGGCAATCATGTGTTATAAGGTTCCGCACTGGGCCCGCGTGGTGGTTTACATCCCGTTCTCCTTGTGGTGTTTCCATCCATAGGGAAGGATCGTACCCCAGCAGTGGAGACATACAATGAGCTGGTGATGATATTTATTTATTTATTTATTGGTTAAAAATAATCACAAACTGTGGCTTGCGTTCGAGTCGCGATTTGTCACAAGGAATGGATGACCGTACTGTCTAGCTTATGCTCATTCAACCGTTGACGCTGTTGTAAAACCTATTACATCTTGTTTAATGACATCGGCAAAACAAAATACACCATCACTAGAAGTAACGCTGACGTAGTACGAGTGTATGGTCGATTGAAGAAATACATTTTATATTATGCCGCGAATAGCAAAAATGTTGATGATTTTTCCATGAGAAATAGGTAGGGTAATAGTGCCCGTGTTCGACAGGACCCAATGATCGACGTGTTTTTTTTCTTTAATCATAAAAAATAGGCGTCATATCAGATTTTAGTATTTAGCAACAGACCACCAGCTCATCCCGATTCTCGTAACGTTTCAATGTAAATCTTTGTTATTTTTTGGCGTCGAAACCTGTGTCGATCGCTGGGTCTAAAGTGTCGAACGCTGGTGCCCTACTACAGTTTGTTATTCAACTGTTGCAGTTTTCCCTTTTTAAATTTGGTAAATATTTTTTAATAGGAAATAGGTAAATAATACAAAAAAAAATTATAATATTATTATTCTTTGCTTAAAAAAGTACTTAAAATTTCATAGTCAAGATAAACTTACCCATTGAAAAGTTCTCCTTGGATATTTGCAAGAAACAGTCCTTTTCACAGATTCATACAGCAAATGTGTTATTACTTCACTTCACAAGACGTTTCATTGTTTCACATAAAGACTATTGAAACTTTGTACTTACAATACAACCATCAACAAGAAAGAAGTTCAAATAATTCATAAACGTAAAATAAGTCGGGTAACGGCGTCGGTGTTCGACAAGAGCCAGCTATCAATCCTTTTTCCTTAGATCACTACAATAGGCTTCAGCGACTGATTTGTGATATCGACGACAATGAAATACTTGCTAATTAATATGCTTCCAACCCGACATACAGTAAAATTTTAATGAAACTTTATTTAGATTAATACCTATTGTTTGGTGACAAAATCTGTGTTGAATTCTGGTGCAACTACAAAGGAAAAAATAAATATTATAAATAACTAATCCATCAATTACTACGCAAGCAGGGTTACGCAGAGACTTTCAAATCGAAAGTCGAAAGGTCTAGGCAACTATTGATTTCCAAGTAACGTTTACTTTCGTTAATATTTACCCAAATATAAGATTTTTTTAGTTGTGTAAATGCTTAGATTTACCAACGTAGTAATAAAAATTTAAAAGCTAATAAATAGTTCTACAAATAAAACCTTAGAGAGCTCTAAAATCAATCGATTTCAATAACTGGCGTCATAGATATCAAAACTTTTTGTTAACTAGACTTTCAAATGTCTGTATAGAAAAAAAAAACAATTATTGTCTAATGAGTTTCTAAACACAAAGGTTTTAAAACGCGCTAGTAACAGGTGGTTGGCGCGAAAACAGCTGCCAACGCGTTCCAATATGGCGGCGGTCCAGACACTACTGCACGGGCTACGCTACGCGGGAAAACGCGCGTGCGTACTGACATTTCAAATTTATATTGTTCCTAATCCAGCTTAGTTGAATACACACCTTATTGCTTTAGCATAACATTCAATTTCCAATACTGTGTTATTGAACACCTTAAAATCGCTAATGTTAAAACGTCGTATGTCGTTAACCGGCAAAATGAATTTTCAACTTAAATTTGTTAGCAATAGCTTCGAAATACCTTTGTAAGTTGAAGAGAAATAAAAAGCTAAACTTAATGTTTAAGACAGTTTTCGGGAAGCCTTGTGTGTAGATGTTAAGGTTGTTGTTGGCTTAATATTTTATTGTGCGTTTTCAGACCTCTTGGAACCGCCATCGGAGACCGTTCGGCGCCTTATGTTTGGTAATAAGATGTTTTAGCTACGAAATTTTTGGGTAGCTTTTATTGTAATTTTTTCAGGCTTTCGCTGTAATAGAGTGCGTATTATAAAGTGTAGTGTAATTTAATTAAGTTAGTCTATTTTCTGGCTATAAACTAAACTAATTTAGTAAGTAAAACGTGAAATAAGAGCGGTTTTACATTTTATGAACAATTTTGTTCAATAATATTTTATTTCTTTACACTGACAGCTTGTTTAAAAGCGTAGTTCTCCTATTACAGAAGTGTCGTCAACATTGTGAGGAGCCAATGTAAAAACAGATTTCATTAAACGTTTAGGGATGCCAGCTGGTATTCAATTTAGTTGCTCGTCAATAGTCAGTTGCTGACCCTATTTTAATGACTTAAGAAAAAAAAGTCCAACGTAGGTGTTGGCATACCTGAATTCTTTACAAAACTAGTGCAAATTAATATAAGTTACACAAGAATAGTAGAAGCAGATGCAAAGATGCAGAATACCTCGATGTGTTTGAAAAATGTATCACCCATCCAATGTCGCGCCATTGTGAAAGATGCCCAACTTTTAGGAATAACAAGAATAGGAATAATAATAAGAAATTATTTATTCACGATCACACAGACATAAAAACATTGAAAAAAGGAAAGGAACAATAATAATGATAATTAAACAACACTAGGGAAGCATGAGTGTGTGAAGGACAACTAGGAGGACAACCAAACAAACACCACCGCAACGACCGACGCTGCTGTTCTGACAGGGCACACAGTGTGTGAGTGTGACTGTAGTGTTGTGTGTGTGTGTGTGTGCGTGTACATATATAAGTAGATGGTATAGTCAAAAAAATATAATAGAGTTACATACATATTTTATGTAAATTATATTAAACGTTTATTATATATATTTACATAAATATGATGAAGCATTATTATTAATTAGTACATAAAAAGTAAATAAATAAAAATAGGTATGTACCTAATACAAATAGATAATCATTAAAATTATAACGATCTATCCTTTGAATTTTGAATATTTTTGAATTTTTTTGAACCCATTAACTAAAATATTTGTGATATAAAATTACAAAAAAAAATCATATTATTAAATTATTATTCCAAAAACACAATGTTGAAAAAATTTCCACGAGCAGGATTTGAACCTGCACCCTTCTGACATACCGGGTCAGGTGGTCAGGTCAGGTTTATAAAACATTTTATAAATAGCTTGCCTACTTCTTAACTGATCTTTAGTATTTGTAAAAATATTATGATCGGGTGTTAATGACGGTAGTTGTTGACATTGAATGGGTGCCTTTGGCTTTCAAAGTAAAAAGTAAATAGTGTTGAATAATTTCGGCGGGCTGGTTAGAACCACGATAGCTCAATTGGAAGAGCACCTGACCCGGTAAGTCAGAAGGGTGCAGGTTCAAATCCTGCTCGTGGAAATTTTTTCAACATTGTGTTTTTGTAATTTGTTTCGCAACAAAATTTGCGTTAAAATTATATAAACAAAATAAAAAAAAAACATTTTAAATTATTATTCATTACCTATTAACTTTAAAAAACTCGTTTATGTTATATCTAGTAAAGTAAACAGCCTATAACTGGCCCACAGCTGGGCAAAGGCCTCGATCATTGAAAACAAGTCATCGCTACAATTGATGGATATGTTAAAGTGACTTTTATTATTTTTTTTTTTCTAGATAATCGAACTCCATTTCATCGGAACACCCGCCGCCCACCACCGTGGCTCCACTGCGCAGTGCTGTGTTTTCATTAGCGTGCACAAAAGGCCTATTTGGCTGCGTTCCTAATTCCCAACAAAACCTTTGTTAACGAAACGATCGCAAAAACTGCCAGACACGGGAACTGGATCATCGCGACACTCGACGACCGGCGCGGTCTACGAATGTCAGCTATCATTGTGGCGCCGGTCTTCCACACAAGCCCAGTATTCGGCACACAACCCTAGCCAAAACTAGCCCAACTACCTGCTGCGCGCTGCGACACCGACCACGGCCATGTTGTACCTGTCCCGCCTGCGTCACACCACCACGTCGCAGGGGGCAGCAGAGTTCATACGAATGAAGTCTAACTTTAATTTGAGGATTGGACCGCTGGAGTCGCGCCATAATACGAGCTTCAAAGCGTATGTGGTGCGAGTCCCGACATCAAAGCTGGACATCTTCATAAAGGAGGACTTCTGGCCGAAGGGTGTAGTCTACAGGCGCTTCCATGGAAAGTTGCCTGTTACTACCAAGTTGGCACAGCTGGTGCCAATCAAATAATATTAACATAGTTATTAAGTTATTTTATATACTAACAAAAATTGTTTATCAGTATGTATATGTTAGCCTATAAGGTATTTGTCTATGGGCCTGTTATTTTGTAACTTTAAATTGTTGCCTGGAAATAAACGAATCCATTCATTCATTCAAAAGAAACATAGATTTTCATGATTTTTATTATGGTTATTTATAATTTAACGCAAATATTACGCAATCTGAAAAAAGACAACGTGTTAAAAAATTAATTCCATGAGCGGGATTCGAACCCGCTCCCCATGACATGCCGGGTCAGGTGCACTACCAACTGTGCTATAGGAGCCCTATTCGACATTGAATAGGGCTCCTTTGGCTTACAGAGTAAGAGCAGATAGTGTTGATTGATTTCGGGAAGTTGGATTGAGTCACGATAGCGTAGGTGGTAGTGCACCTGACCCGGCATGTCATGGGGAGCGGGTTCGAAGTCCGCTCGTGAATTTTTTAACACTTTCTATTTTTTGAAATAAATTTTAATTAAAATGTAACGGGACGACAGCTAGCAAGCAGGAGGTCTGTATTCAATTAGGTCTGTATTCAATTAGGAGGTCTGTATTCAATAGTTGCTAAAGACTAACACCAGTTGCTGCACCGTACTTTTGACGATTAAATGAAAAAAATTCAGTCTCTGGTCCACCTTTTCTTACTTTTAGTTGATGGCTTCGTGCGATTAGCACATTTAACAAGGTCAAAGTAATTTTTCTTACAAGTAATACATAAATATACAATATGATGATGATGAATTATAATAGAAATGAAGTAAGAAATGATATACCCCATCCCCTCGAGTATCTCAGTAAAGATGTGGGGCTTTGCTAAGTCCTCACGCAGACTTCTTGAGAGAATTTGAAAAGTGACGTTGCACTGTTTTGTTTCATTTACCAACACTCGTGCACACTCACGAACACTTAACGGTTACACTTATCCACCAATATTTCACATTAATATTCGACATAACACAAATTTTATAAAATAAAACAAAACCGCAGACATGATTCTTCACTTTCCCGCCAAGAATTCCACCTGGTCCACCTTATTCAAAGTCAAAGTCAAAACTTTTTTTATCCAAATAAACTTACGAAAAGTGAATTTGAATCGTCCGTACATTGTTTACCTACTACCCATTCAGGACGTATATTTTTAGCTGTGGAGAAGGATGGGCGAAAGAAACTCCACAGCTTTAATAGAAGTAACGACATTTACAAAAAAAAAAATACTTATGTCGTTACCAAATCATTCAATATTTACAATTAAAAACTTTCAAGAGCCCGTTTATACAAATAATGCTTACCCGTATGTATGTATGTATGTAATAATAATAATAATATGAATAACTTTAATAAGTAAGTATAGTATATAAGTGTAAGTGTTGTTTGTGTCAAAAAATGTTTGTAACACCTGTATTCTTACAACAAGATGCAATAAATGAATATGAATATGAATATGAATATGAATATGAATATGATTATAAATATGAACTATAGAATGACGCTTTATACCTATACAGTGTGCGAGAATTGGAGGAATATCAGTTCTATGCATTCTTGTCTGTTCTATTTAACTGTTCTGTGGGTGCCACTCCCAACCAACCGCCTGTTCACTCCGACCTTCAACAGCTTTGCCAATCTGCCAATCTGCCCGTCCCATGCAAAGGTCTCGGACACAGCATAAGGAGAGTGCAGAAGCTGAGCTCCACACAAACGCGCTCGAGCAACGCACAACGCACGCGTAGGCAACCCCCCGCGGACACTGACCTCGCAACCGCTCCGCTCGGAATGTTACGGACACAAATCGCTCAATCTATGTAAACTATTACATACATTTTAATCGCAAATGCACTACCGAGCGATCATTGAGCGATTTGTGCCCGTAACACCAATTTATCACCAATATATCAATGAAGGAAGGTGCTGGAATCATTTACCAAGTAGAGAATTTTATTATTTATTATTGTGTTTTTTATTGTGTTTTTTATAATTTTATTTTATTAATAATTTAGCTACCTATGTATTTATGAATTAATTTCATTTACTTAATTTCGTTTCATTTATTTTAAGCATTCTAATAATCAAATCATGAATTTATATTTTGTTTTTATTAATGTTTAAATGTTGTCAATATTTTAATTATTTTATTCAAACGTGTATTTTTAATATTTAATTTTAATTTTTAGTTTAGTTTTATAATTTGTCAATGTTGTACGCGCCTGTAATTGGAGCAGATATCTGCTATGTTTTTGCTACTTTTATTAAAGTGTATAATGTCTGTTCTGTTGGTGTGTCTAAATAAATAAATAAATAAACCTTAAAATAAATAAAATTGTACAATTAACAACATGACTGGTTGCTTTTCTCGTAAGCAAGCCAGCCGAGCTGTTCCTAGACCCGCGCTCGTGAGAGGTTGTCTGTGTGCGTTGCTGAAGTTTGCTTTCTGCTCTCTCCTTTCGTGCTTCGAATCAGCCAGACCCAAAATGGCGGCGTAGCTGTCAAAATGATTGATGGATCAAGATGCGTGGTATTGGTATGGCGCAGTCTTGGGCTCGGGGAAGACTTTCCGTTTACTTCTTTCTTAAAGCTTAATGGCTACTGCGATTGTTATAACAGGGTACTATACTAGGGCCACTACTGTTTATTATATTAACGATCTACTCAACAAGACTACTCATCAATGTTACTTGTTTGCTGACGATATATCTGTAGTAACATCAAGAAACTCTAACTTAAACTATAATAGCGACATAAACAATACAATTAATAATATTGAAAAGCCGGCCGCCAAGTGCGAGTCGGACTCGCGCACGAATTATCTATCTAATAGAAGGCAGGGCCCGACTAACCATCGTTGCCTTGACAGGGCACTATGCCACAAAACACAGAATGCACCTTTCAACAAATAGTTTGTGTAGGGCGTGTGGAGAGGAAACGGAGTCAATGCAGCACCTACTGTGTGACTGCGACTCTCTGGCTAGGAAAAGAATGGGACTCCTGGGGTCAGCCTATCCGAAACCGGGGGACTTCAGGCTCTTCGCCCTTAAGGACGTTGCCAAAAGATTTATCAAAAACGGCAAAACGAAATCATGTCTGTTGTATGGGAGCCCCCTTAAATAATTATTTTATTCTGTTTTTTATTATACGCGCCATCTGCGACGTGCAACCTATGACGTCATGCCAGCAATTAAATGATTTTAAACGTTTATATGACAGGAACAAAACACGGAATAACTATTTGGACCCTAATCTTTGTTTATTTGTAAGGCAGCTAGTCAACATTCGTTGTAAGTTTAACTGTAAAAATGGCCCTCGTGTGAGCACTACAAGCAAATATTGCGATTGCAAAAAGCGCCGGTCTATTGACACAGCGCAGCAAACATCGCGGCATTTACATAGCGAATGAGTGGGGCATCGGTCGCGCACGAATACAGCCAGAGGGCCGCGGGGCGAAACGCAATTATAATGAACCTTTTATATTATTTTGAATTATGTTATGCCATTCACAATGCTTTATACAACGTTTAAACAACATAAAGGTGTGGTCAAAATAAAATGATCCAAAGTGTATCCGATCCAGATCTTGTGTGCAGTTACTAAGACATAGTTATTATTAGCGAAGAGCGAGCGATAATACATTTTTGGTCGCCCATCCGATGACCGGCCTTAGCGAAAGTTGCTTAACGCTTCGGAAGGCACGTGAAGCCGTTGCCGTTGGTCCGGGCTGCATTAGCAGTCGTTAACAACCACCAATCCGCACTGGGCCCGCGTGGTGGTTTATGGCCCGTTCTCCCTATCCATCCATAGGGAAGGCTCGTGCCCCAGCAGTGGGGACATCAAATGAGCTAATGATGATGATGATGATGATTATTCGATCACTTTTTTAGAAAAGAATATGGCTTTTTACCAATTTACGATGGTCTTTTCAACGTGATCTGTTTTCTGTAAGCGATTTATTTATTTCAGGCAACAAACAATTGTACAAGATGGTAAAATACAATGAGATCCATACAATAGATACTTTAAAGAATAGTATAGAGTAAGTATTTATTTGTATAACACTGTACACGCAACAAAATTCATGAACATAATGAAATATTAAAACAAAAAGTTAATATTTCCTAGTTTTGCATATGTTGCCGCACTAACTACATTAAAAAAAAAATTAAGATAACTAAAGACAAAATAAAACCTATAAATAAAAAATGTCCTCCAGCTGTGGGCTCATGGGAACGGTCCCAAGAAAGCTGGCAACATTACCTCTTTGGATTGCCAAGCTAATACGTTGGCAGAGGTAGCTGCCAGCCTTCTTGTCACCGGAGGCTTCAATAAGGCGAGCACTCAACTCTTTAATTAATTATATTAATTATATTATTTAACTCAACCGCCTCTGTGGTTTAGTGGTTAAGACCACCGGTTTAGGCCCAGTGGTCCAGGAGGGTACATGTTTGTGTACTTGGTTTGTTTGGTGGTAGGGCTTGCTTGTCCGCCTGGCTAGCTACCACCATCTTATCTAAATATGTCGCCATAACATCAATGTTTTGTTGTTGTCAATTGTTGTGTTCCGGCAGAGTGGCGTTGGACTACACTCGCATGTACTCTACACAATGTTTATAACACATTGACATAAATGTTATCTTCAAGCACTCCATATGAAATTTGTCCACCCCAATAAATAGAACGCTCTCTCAACACACGTATTTACTCCTTGCTACAATGGGGTCCTTTAAACGAGGTGAAGAAGTGAGAAAGAAGAAGCGCCGGTGAGGACGGCCAGCGGCAGGATTCTGCCATCCTGCTCTACCAGCTCTCCTTGCATCTGGACTCTGCGTCTGCTTAACGTCAGGCAGAGCACAGTCACTGGCCTAACCTTTAATAAAAAAAAATTTAAAAAATAACTTTTTTTATAAAATACCCAGCCAGGAATCGAGCCTGGGTCTTCCGCAATCCGGGCGGCTGCACTGACCGCTATGCTACTTTATAAATATTAAATTCAGCTTAAGTGTAGCAATTAGCGCTTAAAAATAAAAAGTAAAATTTAATAATAACTTTGCCAAATCCCACACTCGTCCGTGCGCAACGGGTGCAAAGTTACTTCTCCACGTATTAATATTATTAGGGTTCCGTAGTCAACAAGGAACCCTTATAGTTTCGCCACGTCTGTCTGTCCCCAGCCTAACTTATAGACTCTTAGTACTAGAAAGCTGTAATTTGGCATGGATATACATATTAATCTTTTTTTTTTTTTTTTTTGAGAGAGATTGCTGATTGCCGCTGCGGCATTTTCAGCTTCACCGGGCTTTTTTGGGGGCGGCGAGGAACGTAAAGGGTCCCTCAAGCCGTGTGAAACGAATCACCTTCAGAGGTTATCTAGAGGGAACGGCATCGCGCACAAGTGCGCGTCCCCGTGCCCTACTAGATTCTCCGAAGGGTTCGGATCGGATCGGGGAGCGGAGCAACCCGAGGGCGCCTCTAAAGGCACGGACCTCGGCTCGGGTTGACCGGGCCGTGGAGGAGGAGAGAACCGACCAGGTACATGTCTGTACCTGGTGTAGAGCGAGTGTGAACCGGTTCTTCGTACCCTTGTTCTACGAGTACGGTGTCTTGGGCCTAAACTGGTGTGCATGTTTAGTGTATTCTGTAAATGTGTGCTGTCATTTAGAGGATCGGGCGGGGGGGCGTTCGCAACCGTTATGGGATCGTCGGGGTCATCTAGGACGTGCTTAGGACGTCTAGACATGAACCGTTTTGTTGGTGGAAGGCTTCCAACATTATAGTTGGCGGCCGCCACAACAAGCGGGTTAGGGTGGTGGGGGGCGTTATCAAAGTAACGTATGGAAACGTCCTTGATAAAGTCTACATATTAATCACGCCGACAAAGTGGTGACGTAAAATTTTGAAAAATATTTTTTTTTGTTTCCTCCCCTACACGTGAAGTGGGGATGTAATTTTTTTTCTTCTCTACCCCATAGTGTGGGGTGTCGTTGGATAGCAATTTCAATAATTGCGGGTTTGTAAAAACAGTTTTTTGATTGAGGCATCCGTTTGTAAACTATTAAGCTTTAAAGTGCAAAATGTTGTTAGAGTCAAGTGTCCCCCCCCCCCCTTTGCCAGCCAAATGGTTGTTTTTGGATACTTGAAAAAATTCACTGTAGTTGTATATATGACGAAGTTAAAAGGAAAACTATCACAGCTAAGTAGGCTTTACAAGTTAACGAGCAACAGTCGACCAACTTATAAAACGTACTTGGCGCAGTACAAATTCCTCATTGGGAACTACTCAAATAACGTTGTCAGGTGTGTGAAACCGGTAGTATATACATTTAAGTATATGAGCCATCTTTAAAAATCTCTTCTCAGTGTCCGCATTATTGAGATGGGCTACGGAACCCTACACTGCGCGTGGCCCGACACGCACTTGGCCGGTTTTAATAAATATAAGATAAGATACAATCAGGGGCCGTAACCGGAAGCTAGCACGTTAATGTGATTGACAGGTAGCCCCGAGGACGGGCCGCGTAATAGGATTAGCTCAGGGCCTCATCAACTTAATACAAAGTATTGGATGCCGCCGCAGACCTAGCAATCGCGCACAATACACAAACTGTGACGTCATACAAATATAACGAAACAAAATAAAAAGTGAACAGTCATATCTCCGCTTTTGTTGTATTTTCTAAAACTTGTGTTAACTACGTACGTCGAATATGAATGTGGAACTGTGTGTCTAATGATGTATTGGTGGGTTATTCACCGTTAATTGTTCGCGAGCGTGCTCGAGCTTTGACAAAATTAAATTATTCCAAACAGTGCAACATCACAAATCATGATCATCATCCATTTGTTTTTTTTTTTAATAAATTGTAATTAGTGTATATAGTAATAATAATAATAATGATGATAATTTTTATATTCTGTATGTTAGTTATGTAATTGGGTCCATCCCGTGTAACTAATAATAATAATAAATAAATAATGATAATTTAATTTTAAATAATCACTTTTTTAATTCTCTCGACAAGTCCGCGTGAGGTCGCAGTAAATCCCCACATCCACCCTCAAGGGGTTTGGGAGGGACACCATTTTCACAAATCATTTCTATTAACAATCATCATCGTTTATTTATTAGCCAACAAAGAAAATTGACATTCTACAATGGCTAAATGTACTAACCGCACGAAGCCAATAATTAAATAAAAAAAACATGGTTGCTCCTAGCTCTAATGCATGCTCTATGCAAGCTTGATAAACTAATTTAGCGGAATTAATGTGGTGTGCCCTAGATTTTATAACGCCTCATTCCTTTAATTACCAGCCATTGATCTACTAATCGTTTCACAATTAATATTATTATTATTATTTTCATATTAACGATTAAGCACAGTGCCTTGATCTCACCTGATGTTAAGTGATGATAAGGCCAATGATGGAAGCGCACTTCAAAATTCAAAAAAATTCAAAATTCAAGTTTTTCAATTCAAAGTTATGGCGACATATTTAGATAAGATGGTGGTAGCTAGCCAGGCGGACAAACAAGCCCTACCATCGAGTACACAAACATGTACCCCCGCTGGGAATCGAACCCGGGACCTCTGAGTCTAAACCGGTGGTCTTAGCCACTAGACCACTGAGGCGGTTTTATGACCCTCTTCGCATTAAGTATATTTATTTATTTAATTCTTTATGGAAAACCAACAGCACATGAAACAGTAGATACTATATAAAAGACAACATCACATAAGTACATTGTTCTGATCCCAAGGTAAGTTTCTAAATCACTCGTTTTTATGGAAATCAGGTACAACGACGGTACCACAACCGCCCAGACCCGACACAATATCGAAAAATTTGTTTACGACATTGACCCGACCGGAAATCGAGCCACTCGCCTAACGGAGGTCTTCAAATGAATTATGAATGGTAGGGTAGGTTGTATTTAATTGTACTGTACAATATATACTACTCAAAACAAAATAAGGGCCACGAGGTATTTTTTCATTTTGGTGTAAATTATTAAACATTTACATATTGAAAGTAGTAAAATATTGAGTATACAAACTCTTTGATACCTAAACTTTTTAATATTGTAGTATTCATCTAATGCTGGCAACAATTTTAAATAAAATTTGATTTAAAATTATTTTTGAAAATTTTGATTCCATTTTCTTTGACGTTTTTCTTTCCTTAGCTTCTTGGTTTATTAGAAATTATCAGAGTTCATTGATATCTCGAGTCAGAAACATCTTTTGCAATATGCGTCATATGGACTCGCTGACAGCAACCAGAGCCGTTACAATGATTGAAGAAGGTCATTCGCAGCGATCTGTGGGTTTGCAATTGGGATTTTCTCGAAGAGCTATTCAAAATCTATGGAATCGTTTCCAAGAGACCGGCAGTGTTAGAAGAAGACCTGGTTCGGGCAGAGTTCGCATTACAACAGCTCAAGAGGATCGTTACATTCGATTAAGTGCGCGCCGAGATCGCACAACGACGGCCCGCAAGCTGCAAAATCGTTTACGGCTCACAACGGGTACTCGTGTCAGTGACCAAACTATTCGTAATCGATTGCATGAAGACCAGCAGGCATCAAGAAGGCGAGTTGTCCGTATTCCATTAACCAGAAATCATCGTGCAAATCGTTTAAGATTTTCCGTCAACATTTGGACTAGGACATAAACCAATGGGGCATGGTGCTCTTCACAGACGAATGCAAAGTTAAATTTTTTAACGACGATCGGCGTATTAGAGTATGGAGAAGACGCGGCGAGAGATTTTCAGAAGCCTGCATCCATGAAGTCGATCGTTTTGGTGGTCCAAATGTAATGATTTGGGGCGGGATAAGCTTACACGGCAAAACTGAGCTCGCTATTTAAATGAGGGTACTGTTACTGCTCAGCGGTATATTGAGGAAGTCGTCAGACCACATGTGATCCCATTTGCCCAGCGAGCGGGTCCTGGATTCATCTTGATGCAAGACAATGCTCGTGCACACACGGCTCAAGCGACTCGGTTTGTACTGGAAGCGTCTCAAATTCAAGTCTTGCCGTGGCCGGCGAACAGTCCGGACTTAAATCCAATAGAGCACATGTGGGATCAGTTGAAACGAAGAGTTAGAGACGGTGATCAGGAAATCCACAACCAACAGCAACTCATCAACGCTGTTAAAAGGGCTTGGGAAGAGATTCCAATGGAAAATGTCAGGCATTTGATTGAGAGCATGCACTCCAGGCTTCAGGAGTGCGTAACGAAACGAGGGGGGCATACCCGTTACTAAAAGATGAGCATGGAGTATTTTCTATTGTTTTCAGTAACTTTACATTGTTTTTATTTTTAACCTTAAATGTGTTTTTTCTTTCGAAAGCAAATAAACTTTTTAATCATTATTATTGGAATAAATTTATTGGTCTACACGGTAAAAACAACATTAGTTTTCGTTATGGAGACAAAAAAATTAATATTGGTTTTATTATTTTCATGGTACAGACAAAATACCTCGTGGCCCTTATTTTGTTTTGAGTAGTATATATATAGATAGATAGATAGATAGGTAGATAAATTATTATTAGCCAAAATTATTTATACTTTACTAGCTGACCCGGCGGACTTCGTACCGCTTTGACAGTTTCCATTACAACACTACAAACAAATTATTTTGTATTGGAAAAATTTCAAAAGTCTAAAAAAAATTTAGGGGTGAGACCACCCTTAACATTTAGGGGGATGAAAAATAGATGTTGTCCGATTCTCCACCCTAGCCGATATGCACGCTAAGATTCACGACAATCGGTCGAGCCGTCTCAGAGGAGTTCAATAACGTACACCGTGACACGAGAATTTTATATATTAGAAGATTAGTAAGTAGTATCTTAGCCATTATTAAGTTTGTCTAGATAATAAATAGGTTCATAACATAAATAATAAGTAAATAACTAAATGAAATTAACATAAAAAGGTGTAAAATATTGAGCAAATAGATAAATAAATTAATACTTTGAACTTTATGTCTTAGAGATATGGTCGAAAATGTATTGAATAAATTTGACAGTTTTGGATAGGTTGGTCGATTTGCGTCATTTGGCGTCTGTACATTTTGCTGTTATATAATTATCATTTAACTCTATCGTATAAAAGTAACTATTTTTTTCTAAGACTTCCAAAGTTTTTTTTAAATATGAAAGATAAATTTCCTTCGTAAGTCTATGGGTTACTTCACAACAAAACATCTCTCATTTTGCCTGCTACGAATCAAGCCATTTGTTGGAAACAGTAATATCGCACACGTGAGGACGCGCGAAGATACATCTGGAGATAACTGCCAACGACAGGACGAAATTGGTTGACGGTTGGCGTTCCCTACAACAGTAGTTGAGGATTCTGAATGAACTGTCATTGTCAAATATTTAAAAAAATCTAGTAAAGTACCCTTACAAAACCTCCAGGGATTGGTCGTTCACTGTGGCTAGAGGAACTTTCATAATTACTTATTTGAAAAAAGACGAAAGTGTTGAAAAATTTCCACGAGCGGGATTCGAACCCGCACCCCATGACATGCCGGGTCAGGTGCACTACCAACTATGCTATCGTGGCTCAATCCAACTCGCCGAAATTAATCAACACTATCTACTTTTACTTTATAAGTCAAAGGAGCCCTATTCATTTTTTTTTAACACTGTTTTTTTCAAATTGTAATTTGTTCGCAACAATATTTGCATAAAATTATATGTAAATAATCATAATTACATATTTATTTATTTCTAATTAAGATGGTTTTTTATATTATCTTACGGGCAAGCACTTGGCCTTTATCTCACTTGATGTTAAGTGATGACAAGGCCGAGGGTGGAAGCGCACTTCACCCGGACTTCAACTAGTGAGGCACGCAGAGGCACTACTTTTGATAAGAACCAAATCCTGTAAATAGTCATATACGGCTAATAGCAAATTCTTTCCTAAAGAAATTCTATTAACAATTTACTGACCGCTGTATAACTATGGCTAAATAACAAAAACAAGAGTTTTTTAGTTCGTATCTTTATTACAAAAACACAAATGTTGAAAAAATTTCCACGAGCAGGATTTGAACCTGCACCCTTCTGACATACCGGGTCAGGTGTTCTTCCAATTGAGCTATCGTGGTTCTAACCAGCCCGCCGAAATTATTTAACACTATTTACTTTTTTTTACTTTGAAAGCCAAAGGCGCCAATTCAATGTCAACAACTACCGTCATTAACATCTGATCATAATATTATTTGGCTTTCAAAGTAAAAAAAAGTGTTGATTAATTTCGGCGGGCTGGTTAGAACCACGATAGCTCAATTGGAAGAGCACCTGACCCGGTATGTCAGAAGGGTGCAGGTTCAAATCCTGCTCGCGGAAATTTTTCAACATTTGTGTTTTTGTAATTTGTTTCGCAACATAATTTGCGTTAAAATTATATAAACAAAACAAAAACATATTCGTATCTTTATTTTAGCTTACACCACTAATTGCATTAGTAACGCTAACTCTCTCTTCTTTTTATCATTGATCCAATATTTGGAGACGTATCGTCAGACGTCTCCTCAGGTCGGTGGCCGTCCGTAATATAATATTCATTATTTCAACCCGGCGGCATTGGAATTGATTCCGACACGGGGCGCGCCGGAAGACAGAGCGACTCCACGTCAACGTGAACAAGTATACGTGACACTGAGGAGCTCGATAGCGCAGTGGTAAACGCGCCCGGTCTGCGATTGCCAAGGTTAAGCAACTTTCGCTTCGGATGGGTGACCAAAAATTTTATCATCTCTCGCTCCTCCGCACTTCGAAAGCACGTAAAGTCGTTGGTCATGGCTACTGCTGCATTAGCAGTCGTTAACAACCACCAATCCGCACTGGGCCCGCGTGGTGGTTTACGGCCCAGCAGTGGGGGACATCAAATTAGCTAAGGAGAGAGTCCAAAACACCAGGCTATCATAACCCACAAGGAGGTATACCTAGCGTGAGCTACATACTTGGGGTAAAGCCGTTAGGTGGTTTATGTACCAGGCTAGCATGAGTCATAACGAGTTCCGCACTGGGCCCGCGCGGTTGGTGGTGTTTCCATCCATAGGGAAGGCTCGTGCCCCAGCAGTGGGTACTCAGCATTAAGTAATTTCAATTCATGACGCTGGACTTCAGTGCAACTAGTAAAAGGTACAGAAACGGAGATTTCAAATTATTTTTACATTTGCTAGCCACCTCACGGCACTTGAAATGCGTTAACAAAGCGTTCATATAATAATTACCGCTAAGCGCGCGCCGCGTGACGTGATGTCTAAACGACCCGCGCCGCATTAGGGCACAGTACAGAGACAAGCGGTACACGAACTCTGATCCGATTCGAACCCCTCGGAGAATAGTGCGTGATGCCGTTCCCTCTAGAAAACACTCTGATGGTGCTTCGTTTCACACGGCTTGAGGAACCCTTTAAGTTTCTCGCCGCCCCCCTAAAAAGCCCGGTAAAACTAAAAATGCGAAAGGCAATCAGCAATCTCTCTAACAAAAAAAAAGCGGTAGACGACGATCCTCAAAATCAATCAAAATTACACTACACTTAACCACTTCTCTCTAGTGGTTAAGGGCACTGATCTCTGACCCAGAGGTTCCAGGATCGATTTCCAGCGGGATCCTCAACTACGAGGCACTGGCTATCTTATCTCTAGCTGCCGGAACACAACAACCCTACAAACATTGATGTTATAGCGACACATTTGGTAAATTTGAAAACCTAGTACACAAACATGTACCCCCCGCTGAGAATCGACTCCGAGACCTCCTGGTCCATGATCGGTGGTCTTAACCGCGACAGTACACAGGCGGTTGAAATAAGTATTTCTGTGTTTCAAAAACATAGCCAACTCACTCATGTGACATAGCCTACCGTTACATGCGTAAGTATATGTGCTACCGTCACAGCCCGCGCTGTGATTGGCTTCGGTCGTTTCCCGCGCTTCGAGCAATTCTTTTCACTTTGTGCGCCTTTGTAACTGGCGGACATATTTCAACGGTTATTTTTTTTTTAAACCCCCCAAACTGCGCCGCAGATGAGAAATGGGGGCTTATAATTCGGGTAGAAACCTTTTTTAATACGTGCGTTGGTTTATAATACATTAAACAAACAAATGAGTCATTCACTCGCATTATAATACAGTATACGTACACTCCATTGTAATCATAAATTTATAACACACTGACGGGTATTTATGTGTTGGAGATGGCTGTTTGTATAAAAAGCAATATTCAGTATTTTAAAAGTAAAAGCACAAATAATTGTAATTTGCGGAAGAGATATGCATATGACTTATATTTACCAAATATTCAATCATCTGCCCACTGATCAAAAAGCCTCAGTACATTTAAGCTGTTTTAAAATTAAATTAAAGAGATGGCTTATAGATAAGGCGTTCTACAGTTTGACTGAATATTTCGGTACAAAAACAGCATAGTGGCTGTTTCTATGTAACATGTACCTACCCACTAAAAATTGCATGCCCGACTAGGGTAAATTGTTTGTTCCCAATTATGCTTAACACCTGCTATGTATTTACACAATTTTATGGCAATAAAAATTTATCTAATCTTATCTTATCTTATCTTAATGGAGATTTACGCAAACTACTATACATAGCTATTACAAAAACACAAATGTTGAAAAAATTTCCGCGAGCAGGATTTGAACCTGCACTCTTCTGACATACCGGATCAGGTGCTCTTCCAATTGAGCTATCGTAGTTCTAACCAGCCCGCCGAAATTATTCAACACTATTTACTTTTTTACTTTGAAAGCCAAAGGCGCCCATTCAATGTCAACAACCACCGTCATTAACATCCGATCATAATATTTTTACAAATACTAAAGATCAATTAAGAAGTAGGCAAGCTATTTATAAAATGCTTTTGTTTTCTTTAAAAAAATTTTTCAACATTTAAGTTTTTGTAATTTGTTTCGCAACAATATTTGCGTTAAGATTATATATACAAAACAAAAACATTTTATATATAGCTATTATAAAAATAACTTCGTTCTCGAAACCTCGGGTATAAAGGTATGTCTATGATACCTAATTTTACATTAAAAACTGTTACAGATTGGCTTCAGATCCTTGATTATGATGAAGCCTTCGTTGAAAACATGAAACATGATAACTGATAGGATGGATAACACCCACACTGACACATAAATGCTCAACTTTGCTTAGTTTTTGTTACAAGATAAAATTTTACTAGAATAAATCAGTCTCAAGAAGCTCGAGTGGTAATCGAACCCACGACCTTGGGATAACCGGTCCAATGCTCTAACCGCTGAGCTACCGAGGCCCCAGAAGACTCGTTGAATTTTTCTAGTAGTTTGTGATTTGCGCTGCAACCCAGCGGTATTACGTCAACTACCCTCACAGTCGAAAGAACACTGTTGCAAGTATTCAGTTTATGTTTTTATTGTATTTCATTCCCATCTTTTCCCGTGGGTGTCGTAAAAGCCGACTTAGGGACAATTCCAGAGGATGGGCAGGGGATTTGATTTGACGAATGAGCGCGCCGTGTTAGAGATGGTCGTCGGATGGTACAAACCGTTCGGGGAAGCGCGCGCCATTTGATTTGACGAATGAGCGCGCCGTGTTAGAGATGGTCGTCGGATGGTACTAACCGTTCGGGGAAGCGCGCGCCATTTGATTTGACGAATGAGCGCGCCGTGTTCGAGATGGTCGTCGCATGGTACCAACCGTTCGGGGAAGCGCGCGCCATTTGATTTGACGAATGAGCGCGCCGTGTTCGAGATGGTCGTCGCATGGTACCAACCGTTCGGGGAAGCGCGCGCCATTTGATTTGACGAATGAGCGCGCCGTGTTCGAGATGGTCGTCGCATGGTACCAACCGTTCGGGGAAGCGCGCGCCATTTGATTTGACGAATGAGCGCGCCGTGTTCGAGATGGTCGTCGCATGGTACTAACCGTTCGGGGAAGCGCGCGCCATTTGATTTGACGAATGAGCGCGCCGTGTTCGAGATGGTCGTCGCATGGTACTAACCGTTCGGGGAAGCGCGCACCATTTGATTTGACGAATGAGCGCGCCGTGTTCGAGATGGTCGTCGCATGGTACCAACCGTTCGGGGAAGCGCGCGCCATTTGATTTGACGAATGAGCGCGCCGTGTTCGAGATGGTCGTCGCATGGTACCAACCGTTCGGGGAAGCGCGCGCCATTTGATTTGACGAATGAGCGCGCCGTGTTCGAGATGGTCGTCGCATGGTACCAACCGTTCGGGGAAGCGCGCACCATTTGATTTGACGAATGAGCGCGCCGTGTTCGAGATGGTCGTCGCATGGTACCAACCGTTCGGGGAAGCGCGCGCCATTTGATTTGACGAATGAGCGCGCCGTGTTCGAGATGGTCGTCGCATGGTACCAACCGTTCGGGGAAGCGCGCGCCATTTGATTTGACGAATGAGCGCGCCGTGTTCGAGATGGTCGTCGCATGGTACCAACCGTTCGGGGAAGCGCGCGCCATTTGATTTGACTAATGAGCGTGCGGTATTGCATTACACTTAGTGTCAATTAAATAAAATACAATTTTCATTAAAAAGAATTCTCCTTTAGTAAAATTTAAACACTGAAAAAAGACGATTCTCCTTTGTTATAAAAAATCATTTCAAATAATACACCTATATTTTTTCAGAATATAATATTAAAATTGCTTATTACTAAGGTGAGATGTCAAATGTTACACATCATATTACTACGCGACTACTGTAAGGGTCGCTCGTTTTATTTTCTTAATTTACTATAGCATTGACGCTATCAAATTTGTGGTACCTATTTCATCTGTAAAGACGAATCTGCATAGCCAATTGGTTGCAATAACCGTTGGATAGATGGCACTACTGCCGCTAAAAGCAGTCAGAATCAAAGCAGTGAAAGAATTCAGCGCTTACGTCAGCCTTCCCGGTAGCATAATGGTCAGTGCAGCCGCCCGGATTGCGGAAGACCCAGGTTCGATTGCTGGCTGGGTCGGGTAGGTATTTTTTTTTTCACTATATTTTATAAATCTTTATAATATATACGTTCGTCTACTGACTTATTGTTTTATTTAGACCTTACCAGAGGTACTCGTAACAAGGATTTATTGGAGTAAGCGCATTCGTATTACACAATCCCGAATATTTGTGATCCGCGGCTTATTGCGTCGATACGCGCCGGGATTAGCGTTCCATGTTCCCGAGATTGGAGTAAATCCCGTTAATTATTAAGCTGTTATGCACTAACGAATGTCAAACGGATTACTGTTAACGTTATAAGCTGATGCTTCTAATGGTAGGAAATTGACCTTCGTCACATCTGAAGTTAAATGACGATAAGATTGAATGCTCAAGAATCCTCAACTACTGAGGCACTGGCTATCTTATCTCTAGCTGCCGGAACACAACAATGCTCTCACATTGATGTTATGGCGACATATTTAGATAAGATGGTGGTAGCTAGCCAGGCGGACAAACAAGCCCTGCCACCAACCAGACAGAGTTTAAAACAACTGAGAATTGAACCGGGGACCTCTAGGTCTACATGTACCCCGGTGGAAATCGAACCCGGGATTTCTGTGTCTGAGAGGTGTGGTTAAACCTCCGTTGCAAAATTGTAATTCCGTACGCAACGAAGATACAACGCTTGTAAACATTTATTTTTGAAAAAGACTTTTAGAAAAAGAGAGAAGAAATTATAATGAAGACAATACGTACTAGATTGGCACTTGGTTTAATACGAGAGAGTAAAAAAAAGACTAATAAAAATAAGAGTACACCATGTGCATATCGTTTTTATAAAAGTTAACGCAGGTGATTAGGGGAAACTAAAAAAAAATTTTTACTTATGTGGAATTTGAACACCCAGGTGATATGATGGCAGGTGATTTTAGAAGACAAAAATGTAGAATTAAATCACCCAGGTGATATCACCTAGCTAGGTGATCATAGTGGATTAATCCCTTCCCTCGTGTTTTATTTTTAATACGTTAAAAGTTAGTATTTGGCGCTTTATTGCTCGTAATCTTAGTCGGATCTAGCGCTCAATTTAAAGTTTTTCAACTTACACATATATTTGTCCATTCGTACAGGCTGCACGTACCATATCGCTTTGTGCTCTGCAAGCAAACATAATGTCATAAGGACAGGTACCGGCGCAAACCCGTTCACATTACTCCGGTCCGGTGGTTTTACCGGCACTTCGCAGTGACAAAACGCTTCGCAAAAATGCTGGGCTCGGCAGTTTTGCCGGATCCGGGATAATGTGAATAGCTTCATATAAATGGTACTGCCACTAGCCCTTCCGGCAGGTTTACCGACCCGGCAAATCTGCCGGTCCGGCGTAGTGGGAACGGGGCCTTATGCTTGCGCAAGGATTTCTGACATCTACTTTGTGACCTGACGGTTGGTGGGGAGCCTCAGTAAAAACTTTAAAGTCGTGTATAGCAGGGTTGTCCCCGTTACTTACTATATTCTATTATAGAGCTTATCTTATCTTAGCCAGCACTACTCGAATGATCTGTCGGTAAGTAGGGCCTTGTGATAGCAAGGGTCAGGTGTAATAGCTGGGGAATAAGAAATGATCTCGCATTTATTAATGAGACGTCGCAGGGCCGGTCGGAGGGTAGGGCGGGCGGCGGCGGATTAAAGGATAATTTATGTAGGCGCCGCACATAGGCGGAAGCGGGGGCTGACGGCTATTTCGCTTAATAATCTTTATATTAAATGTAACTTTTTTTACTTTTTATTTTTAAGTGTTAATTGCTGCACTGAAGCTGAACCCGACCCAGCCAGGAATCGAACCTGGGTTTTCCGGAATTCGGGCGGCTGCACTGACCATTATGCTACCGGGAAGGCTGACGCACTGAATTTTATCACCGCTTTTTGATTTTTGACTGATTTTAACCGGCAGAATGCCATCTATCCAACGGTTATTGTAACCGATGGCTATGCAGATTCATCTTTACAGATGAAATTTGATAACGCAATAAATGATTAAAATATTTAATCTTTAATGTAAGATAAGCGAAAATTCCGTGTGCTTTTTAAGCACATTGCGCACAAAGGGAAGTTAAAGAATTGGCATACAGCAACGTAATGAAACTAATTTGACGACTTTTTAAGGACAACGATTAAATTAAATAAATTTAAAACCGTGTGTTACGGGAAGTTGAACTGTAGTGTGTTGTAAATTATAAACTAAATGTTTCCAATTATTTTTTATTTTAAAATACTTACTGGTTTACGTTATTTACGAGTCTTGGAGAGCCCTAGGGCTCATCTGAGCTCACGGATGATCTACAGTGTATCTCATTCACGCTAAACAATAAAACATTATCTCACGTCTCTAGCGGGGCTTCACTCTCGAAAACTAAGATCCGCTACTGCTTGTTGATACGCGATTGCCCGCTCCCGCTACCGGCTATGTCTCGCTGTTGCACTAAACTATTCGCGAGTGTCCCTCAGCGGGCGGTTACAACTTGCAGCTCGGTACAGTACCTGCGGCTGGCCGGACGCTGAACTGTTGTGCCTGCTTTACAACTTTGCGAGGTTCGTGGTTGGATTTGTCAACAACTAAAATACTACGCAATAATGTAAAATATATTTCGTAATCGATTATTTTTAATAGAAATTGTATGGGATTAGCAAACTGTGACGTCACTATTTCTCTCCGTCAATTGAGTGTTCATAAATAACTTTTTAGGTTACAGAAATTCGTGCTTAGGTCAAATAAAAAATTGGTCAATGTTATAAAGAACTGTTTTTTTTTTTATAGTAACGGGTAAGCGCAGTGCCTTGATATCACCTGATGTTATGTGATGATAAGGCCAATGGTGGGAGCGCACTTCACCCGGGATCCTCAACTAGTGAGGTACTGGCTATCTTATCTCTAGCTGCCGGAACACAACAATGCTACAAACATTGATGTTATGGTGACATATTTAGATAAGATGGTGGTAGCTAGCCAGGCGGACAAACAAGACCTACCACCAACCAAACCGAGTACACAAACATGTACCCCCCGCTGGGAATTGAACCCGGGACCTCTGGGTCTAAACCGGTGGTCTTAGCCACTAGACCACAGAGGCGGTTGTAACTACTATTACGTGATTTCATTTATACTTTTTTACGGAATTAATTGTTGTTGTTGTCAACTACCCAATCATTAACGGGATTCTTACCATGTTTATTCTAAGTGAGTATCAGATAGGAGTCGTGCTCACTGGAGCCTTGTTTATTATTATAATTTTTTATTATCTATATTTTATTTGTTTTTTTTTCTGTATTATTTAAGTCATGTTCAGGTTCATTTGTTTGTGTTTTTCTTTTTCTTTTCTTATGGTCTTTAATGTAATTTATTATTTTATTTTATTTTTTGTTTGTTAATTTCTTTTCTTTTGTCTGTTCACCTGTACTACCTATAAATATTCAGGCCCTGTCAGAATAACAGCGCTACTGTGTCATTCTGAACATCCATGAATGACACAGCAGCTTATGCTGAGACAGGGCCCTTTTACTTCACACTGCCTGTTCTAATATTTTTTATTTTTTTTTCGTTTATTGTTGTATTATTATATTTATGTTGTATTATAATTAAGTGTGTAAGTTAATAAAAACTTTTCTATTCTATTCTATTCTATTCTAGATATTCCGGCAGACGCATGCGCCGTGATTATGAGTGGGTCTGCGATTGCTAAGGTTATGTAACTTTCGCAAAGGCCGGTCGGATTGGATGGGTGACCAAAAAGTTGATTACCTCGAGCTTCTCCGTGTGATGGTCATAACCTGGTGATGTTGATGGTGATTATGCTTGCTCTTACACCTTCGTACCCGCCTGGTTCGTTCAAACTACAGAGTGAACGGTTATTTTTAATTACTGTCGGAGTCGCCTGCTCAAAAGCGAAGTGTTTGCGTTGCAGCCGCGCGCAATAACTGCGATGGCTAGGGGTGGGACAGCGGTGCAAAGACACGATGTCGAGTGAAAGGCTTTTTTATGTTTGAATGTCACCGTTCGTTACATGGTGAGGTTTTGTACTACTCCCCCCCCCCCCTCCCCCCCCCCCCCCGCGCCTACGATCACGTGTATTTTTTTGTACATACTTATACTTGTATGTTTAAAAAAAACTTGAGTTGAAAAACAGTTTAATCTAATTAAATTCTGGAAAAAATATGCAATCGTAAATAGAAAAACAAATAAGGTAGTTACTTGTTAAGCCTTGATAAGTGCACATAAGTGCTTTCATTTACTCAGCAAAATGTCACGGGATAAACTCATAACTATAATCTAATACATGGTTTTTTTTTTTTTTTTTTTTATAACTTACAGGCTAGTACTTGGCCTTCACCACTCCTGATGTTACTGAGGCACTGGCTATCTTATCTCTTGCTGCCGGAACACAACAGTCCTACAAACATTGATGTTATAGCGACATATTTAGTTAGGCGGTACCTAGTCGGGGTGCGAGTCAGGTGACCTCCAAGTTGGTGCACCCTGGGCAACGAATGGTTCCAACAGTCTCTGTTAGAGAAAGTTGGACCCAGTCGGCTAACACCTGGCAAGGCAGGAGCCCCCTTTGGGGCCCTGCCTCTCCTGTGCGTGCCTACTCTGGGCCGCATAACTCGCTGCTCCTTCTGAGCAGCTTTGAGAGGAGTCTTGGCGGCGCTCCTTCTGAGCGTCGTCCTTTGTGGGATTTCGACCCCGGGTGTTGGAAGTCGAGTGTCGGGCTCGAGGAGGGCCGGCCGACCCCGAGTCCCGGTGTGGTGACCGTGTGGACGAGTAACGGCGGGTTGATGCCGTAGGTTAGTAGCGGGGTGAACGGAGCTTGGACAACTCCGGGAGGCCCGTGAAAGCTACGTGCGCCCCGCCGCGAAAGCTGCCGGCACCTACCGTGGATTGTCGGGGAATTCCGCCTCCGAGTTTCGAGTGTCGAGTACCGAGTGCCGAGGGTTGAGTTGTGGGTACGACCTCGGGTGTCGAGCGCCAAGTGTCGGGCTCGAGGAGGGCCGGCCGACTCCGAGTCCCGGTGTGGTGACCGTGTGGACGAGTAACGGCGGGTTGTTGTCGGAGGCAGCCACGAGGACCCCGCCGCGAAAGCTGCCGGCACCTACCGCGGATTGTCGGGGAATTCCGCCTCCGAGTTGCGAGTGTTGGCAATCGATCACCGAGTGTCGAGGGTCGGGTAGGTGTTTGTGGGGGTCGGAGTCCGAGTCGGACTCAGATTCGTGGTCGGAATCGGAGTCTGGGTCGGGGTCCGGGTCGCCAAAGAAGGTAAGGCGGGCTGGTGGAAGGCCGCGCGTGTTTGTTTTGTGTATTTTGTAGGGAGTGCGGAGACTTGTCTCCTGCCGGACCGCAAAGTGGGGCGCTTGCTGGTGCAAGTGCGTGTGCAGATGGGCTTTGGTGTGGGTATCTGGCCATACCTCCCCAAAAGCCCAAGGGTCGGAGGACCATTGTGTCTTTGTCGTGTGTTGTCATGTATTGTTTGTATATGTACTTTGTGGGATTGCGTGCCCAGTAGAGGGTGGGCATGCTGTTGTGTGTTGTGCCGTGCGCGTAGTTGCCCGTGTGTCGGCGCATGACCGCTTGCAGTCATAGGTTGGCACACGGGCGACGGGGTGGCCGCCGCGTGGTTAATCCCCAGTGGACTGTACCGTGATAGCCACCTCAGCTTTCAGCTTCGGATTGTGGGCCCCCAGGGGTTTAGTGGGTATTCCCCTCCGTCTCGCCCTCTCAGCCGGGACTTAAAAAAAGGTGGTACCTAGTCAGACGAAACACACAAGCCCTACCACCAACCAAACCGAGTAGTACCTGCACAAACATGAACCCTCCGCTGGGAATCAAACCCGTGACTTATGGGTCTGAGACCGGTGGTCTTAACCACTAGACCACAGAGGCGGTTGAAACTTATGCCAGCTCAGTAGTAACATAAAAAAGACTAATAATTATTATCGACGTTGTGTATTGAACGTCGACTACAAATATTCCCGCACTAGCGCCGCGCGGGTCAAGTGGCGCGCCGTCAACGATATTTGAATTTTTAAACTTGCCGCTCCAGCCTCAAAGGTTGAGCCGTCAGCCGTTGGGGAACGGCTCGTTGATGCCAGTCGTTAGCGGAAGTTTTCAATTCAATTAGAGTAATGGTTTGCGAAGCAAATGTGGATCTTTGACTAAAGCTTATTTTTGACCACATCTTTCGCAGTAATTAATGAAATTAGGCCATATACCATATGGGTTATTATGGTCAGATAGGAGTGATTCTTGGAACCCTAAATTTTCGATGTCTTTAGGTTTATTTTTGTAACTAACTGACAAATCAGTCTGCAATTAATTTTATAACATACTTTAGACTATTGTCTATCTTGCACAAGTTAATTTTTTTAAATAATATTTATATAAATATTTCAAAAAAATATTTAAAAGTAGTTCTTCTGACTAATATGGTGTGTCCGTAACCCAGTTTCTTGAACATTAGTAACAATAACATTATTTCATATTGAGAAATTGATGTAAATTATAATTATTACGAAAGAATATTAGTTGTTTCTTTACACAAAAAAAATGGTACTAATATTTACGATTGTTTATTTATAAATAAAAAAATAGTGAGTGTCCGGCACAAAAGTCTGATTCATATTCACGCGCTTCACTCGAACGTACCCGGCTAAATACGAAACATCAGGCGACCCCTCCCCGCGCTGGCGGTAGCCAGTGGCTCGGCTGACGTGGTCGCGACGAGACGTGTGGCTGGTTCGTGTCGTCGCGGAGATAAAAAGGTAAATATCTGATTCATATAGCCTTGGTACACCTGTGTTTCTGATTAGTATGTTCGTTTTTATAATTAAGGTAAATGGTTTTCAAACTTGAATCTGCGGGAAATATAATGCCATTGGGGAACAGAAACCTATGTATAAATAACAATCTTTAATTGCATACGTGTGATGATTTATCGATGTTAATGGGTAAAATTCTGATTGATATGTGTCTGATTCATATGGTAAAAATACCATATTAATCAGAATGTCACACATATTGTTAATGAAACGTTACATTGGCGGCACGTTACGCCTGTAACAAGTCATTTCGTATGAACCTAATGTTATTTACGTGTCTCAAAATAGTAGCTGTAAATTTCGCAGCAGTCCTAATAACGTCAAAGGGGTTTCATATCTATCGACGACTAAATTTTCGAAAATTAGACTATGCCTGAAATTAAAACTAATATATTGGTATTAAACTCCGTTCGTCTAGGTAATAAAATAAAGGTAAACAATAAAAAAAACTTCATTTAAATGAGAGTTTAAAAATAATATTAATTAACTAAATAACATAAATAAAAAAATAACGAGTGGTTAATGAAACTAACTACCTACTTACTTAACTATTAGTTTTAGCGGTAGTTTATAGGCTCAAACTACTGCTTAGACGAAAAGGGTAATATATTAACTTTTAAGACCGTTATAACGTAACGTGATAAGTCGTGGGTTCAATTCCCGCTCAAGAATTTTTTTCTTACAATTTTTACCCACCTTTTATATGTAGTGAAATATATATTATATATAATTTGGTTAAAACGTCAGGTCAATAATAAGGTATAAATTTCATAATATTGAAATTTCAGTCATGTGTCAAACAGTGTATTATTTGTATACATACCTACTGTAGTGGCAAATGCCTGCATGTTGTCAAAATTGAGACAGACAATTTATTTAAAGGCATTTTTAAGTATAATTATTAATAAATTTGTAATCTTCGTTTTTATATTACAGTACACAAAAATGCCACCAGTACTATCTAAGGAAGAAAAAAGAGAGAAGAAGAAAATTGCAGAACGTATTAGGATGGAAAACATACGGAAAGATCCAGATAAGTATGCTTTATGGCGAGTGAAAATGCGAGAATCCTATTTAAAAAGAAAGAGAGAAGGTAAGATTATTTCAGTTAGCAATTTAACGCCTAGAGAACAAAAATCCAAAGAAAAAAGAGTAGAGAAAGCTCAAAAAGATCGTACGACAAAAAGAAATTAAAAGAACAGGCAGAAGAAGAAATTATTGATGTAGTTAGCAATGAAAATATTATCATGAACGACCCTTTGAGTTTGACTCCAAAGAGAACAGAAGAAATCTCAAGTCCATCTAGGCCGATAAAATCGCCTTCACCGCCAACACCAGCATCAGTCCCGATAAGATCTCTCAGGGTGCGTTCTCCAAAGAATTATAAATCGGTTTCGCGAAAGTCCAGAGTGCTTTCTACAAACACTACAGTATTCAATTTATCAAGGTCATCTACGATGCGTTCCTCAATAACTCCTGAACCAGATTCAGCGATTTCTTTAAAAATACGGGCCCCAATATCTCCAAAATCTGATTCAACAAGATGTCTTCAGGTACATAGTCCAACAAGTTCCATATCTGACTCACCCAAATCACTCAGTCCACAAAGCAATACCTCAATAACTGATATACCTACTCGCTTTGAAAACGCAAAACGTGTACAAACTGCACAACAAAAAATATCTGCGAAGAAGAAATCTCCCTGGAAGCATCTCTTACGCAAATTTAAATACAGGTACCACACAGAGCTACGAATCAAAGACCGACAAATTCAAGACCTTAAAAGAATGAATGAGAACTATAAAAAGACGTTACAGCGATGGCAGAGATTTAGAAAGTTCAAAAATGCACACAACCAACATGAACAAAAAATACAGGAGATAGACGTGTCTGAAAATAAGAAATTACACCTTGAGTCGATTAGTAGTAAAATTAAAGAAGACATTATTATTTTTTTAGAAGAAGATGAAAATAGCAGGATTTGTCCAGGAAAGAACGAATTTGTATCAAAAGGAAAAATAAAAAAACAGAAACGATATCTCACAGACTCTTTAAAAAATTTACACAAAAAGTACATTGCGACTTCTCAATACAAGATAAGCTATAGCAGTTTTTGTAAGCTTCGACCATTTTGGATTCGCATACCAACCGTGAATATTCGAGACACTTGCTTATGTAAGGTTCATGAGAACATGGAACTGGTGGTAACAGTTTTACGAAAAAATTATCTTATAGAAGAGAAATCCACTACCCAGATCCTACAATCTTTGTGTTGCGATAGCAGAAATGTTGATTGTTTGTCCAGAAATTGTGTACTGTGCAAAAATAAACAAATAACTTTTAAGGAATTTGATAACTCTAAAGAGACTCACTACTGGACTTGGAAAAAGGTAAAAAAAACTTACTTCAAAGATAGCCAAGAAAAATCTACTCTTCAAACAATTAAAGAAAAAGTCGTAACGTATCCCAGAAACATCATTGAACAGTTTCATAAACTATTAGAACCTTACATGCGCCACTGTGGAAATATTACAGGACAATATAATCACATAAAACAGTTAAAAGAAAATTTAACTACAGAAGAATGCATTGTACATAGTGACTTCAGTGAAAACTACAACACGAAGTATGCATCCGAGATCCAGTCTTTCCATTTCGGCAGTTCCAGACAGCAAATCACTTTACATACCTCTGTCATGTATTACCTTAAAAATGGAAAATTATGTAAACAGTCATTTTGTACATTAAGTGAGTGTTTGCGTCATGATGCAGCCGCAATTTGGGAGCATTTAATGCCAATTCTTCGATTTCTGGAAAGTGAAGCTTCAAGTGTTACGACATTTCATTTCACTTTATATCTGACTCCCCATCAGCTCAGTACCGTAATCGAAAAATGTTTTTTATTATGGCAAAAATGCACTGGTATTTCCCGAGTTTACGCGTATTGATTTGGAATTACTCGGAGACAGGTCACGGGAAAGGGGCTCCCGATGGCGTAGGGGGTGTTTTGAAAAGAACCGCTGACCAGATAGTTGCCAGAGGAAATGACATTCCGAATATCGATTCTCTAGTCCGGCATCTTAAAGAACATTGTCCAGGTGTTATTTTAGAAGTTATTAACGAATCAGGAATATTAGAGAAAGATATGTTAATACCATCTCACTTGAAAGAATTCCGGGGTACCATGAACATACATCAAGTAGTATGGAGTGCCAGTCAATCAGATACTTTAGCAATGAGGAAACTTAGTTGCAGCTTCGATACTTGTTTACAAGAAGCTATTGCATGTCCTCATGGCCAACATATTGGTTTTTATAATATCGGAGAAAATGATAATCAACAGTCAAGTGGATACGTTAAGCCAGCAAACAAAAAGAAACCGGTGATACAGAAAACTACTCGTAGTTCCTTAATCAAACGAAGCAAACCATCTGCTGGTAAAAGGCAAGTAGAAAATGAGACACAGGATCTCGATCTTTCTAAAGATGACAGTTTTTGGGTAGAAACTTCATCTATTGATGAAAAAATTTTAACACCCAATTTTGCTAGATCTCTATTAGAAACCCTTTATCAAAAAAATACTGTTAAAGATAGAGATTCCGACGATGAGGACATACTCACCTTCAAAAAACCGCGACTGACAGTTAATAAACTAAAACAGCCAGATGTAATTGACGAAACCATATATTCTCCTTGCTCATCCAGGGTATTGACCCCTCATACTCAGGAAAGTGCTATTAATGAGACTGATTCTGACGATGAAGAAATTTTTTTTTTTAGAAAGCCTCGATAAATATGTTTAAAGATATCATTGACGAAGAATATTTATTTATTTTTTATCTATATTCAATTTTACTTTTTGCCATAATTTTGGTTATTGTTAAAAGTTTAAACGTACTGATAATATTTATGTAGACTTTTAGTTTTTTTTAGAGATTTTATGAAACGAGATACTTACACAAAAAATATAATGATAATTAATATTGTCAAGTATCATAATTATAATTATCATGCTGTGATTGACTAGATTTAAGCTTTTATAAGACAAAAATAAAAATACATCTAATAATTCATAATAAAAATACTTATGATAATAAGATATTGTCAAGTGCCATATCATGCGGTTTTTAACTAGGTTTAGTTTATATGAAACAAGACGTACAACGTTCATTAAAAAGTAATTAATATTGTTGTTGCAAATAAACAGGCATTTATTTTTGTTGGAAGTAAAATTTTGATTTGTATTATGGACGGATCGATTCGGGAATCGATTATCGATCTTCAATTTGTTTAGTGGCATAATGGCCCCATCACTAGTTGCTTTTTTTCTACCTACTTGTTTCGGGAAAACATTTATGGCGGGTTGATATTGTATCGTGTGTGAATAATTAAATAGATTTGAAGTAGTAATAAGGGCATTTGGAGCCGCGTTATTCCAATTAAGTGTACTGTGCTATCTGGGTTTTGTGTGTGTGTAACGAATCGCATCGGGAGCGAAATTCGACATTCCATAGTCGAATGTTGGCGTCTTCGCTGCTGGAGAAAACAGGTATTTCCTCGGGGGAAAGTGCACTTCGGGATAGGTTGGGTGTGATTAGGGAGCTCAGGAGGACCCGGCCTTGGATTCAGGCCCATACGGACATTTGGAGCCCGTAGAACCGGACGGGGATAGCATAGAATGTAAGTGAATTTTTAGTCATAACCTAATTTTAAGTGGTAGCAGATGTAAAAGTAATTACTGCTCAAGCCTGAGTAGTAATACGAAACATTTTTGGTAGCAGAGCGTGGTTAATACCGAACCTCTAGGTTAATCGGTGTAATTTTGTGTATTTTGTTAGTTCGTAATTAGGTTAAGTTCATTTCGTGTAAAATCGCACTTCCGGTACAGGTGCGGTTAAGTTGTAAGGTTGGTAGTACCGTTGTATTTGGGCTGGGACATTTCTCGGTACGTTAATTGATATTCAATTAAAAGTATCGATTAAAATAATCGATTCCGGGTTTTTTATTTATTCGATTTTTAATTTTGTGTTTAGGTTTGTTTTAGTTTTAAATATATTTGATATTAACATGACATCGTCACGACAGGAGTTGGCTCAGCAGCTCCGGTGGTTCACCGGGCTGCTTGGGTTAATCGATCGGCCTAACCGGGAGGACGCTTTGGAGGCGCGTTCTAAGGAAATGCAGGCTCGTTTTTTGTTGGCCGAGCGGTCGGTAACCGCCTTGTTGTCAACGGACCCGGTCGGGGAGAAGGAGGTAGAACTCCATACGCAGTATGTCAAGGACCTGGAGCACATCCAAGACATATACGATGAGGTCCTTCAGCGGGTTAAGGACTTCGAGCGATTGCGGGAGGGGAAGCCTATCGCGCGCCCCGCTTCGCTCCACACCCCTGGACCCAGCGCCATGGGAAGATTGGGTGCCCTGGAGGTCCCGCATTTCACCGGATGTATGCGGGACTGGGCTGGATTCCGGAACATGTTTGTGGCCTTGGTAGATACTCGGAAGGATTTCACCAAGGCCGAAAAGCTGGCATATCTCCGTTCCTTCCTAGACGGAGAACCCAGACAGCTCGTACAGCATCTGGAGCTGCAGGATGCGAGCTATGATACCGCAATGCAGCTGCTGGAGAGGCGGTACCAAAAACCGCGTCTACAGGCGGACGCGCACGTGACGCACCTGCTGGGCCTGCCGAAGGTCAACCACAGGGCACATCTGAGGGCGCAGCTAATCACCCCCCTCACAGTATCCTTAAACGGGTTACGGACGCTCGGACTGCCCGTGGGCCAGTGGTCCTTTCTGCTTCTGCACATCGTCCTGGCAAAGTTGTCGCAGGAGATGAGGGACGAGTTCGAGCGGCAGCGACTGGTCAACAAGGAGCTCAGCAACGTCCTGCCTACTCTGGAAGAACTTCTGGAGTTCCTGGAAGAAGAGGCTGGCCTGCTGGAAAACCAGCAAGCCACCCAGGAGGCTCCGAGAAGTACGCCGGCCCGCACTTCCGGAGTCTACGGCGCCCAGCCACCACGCACCCCGGGGAAGGGTCGCGGCCGGCTGGTGGCTGCGGCCGCCATCAACCCCGGTTCTGGATGCCGGGTTTGCGGACAGCAGCACCTGGAGCAGCAATGTCCAGGAATTATCGGCATCCCGATAAAGGACCGCCGAAACCTCGTTCGGACACGAGGGTTGTGTTACGCCTGCCTTGGAGGACATCGGTACAACGACTGTCCCCAAGCAAGGCCATGCGATGCGTGCGGCGGACCGCATCATCGATTACTGTGCACCCGTTATGGTGAGGGGTCAGCACCGGCTCGGGAGAGGAGATCTCCCACGGGTGGCGGATTGGGTCCTGGGACAACTCCGCCTCTGGAAAGACGGAGTCCGCCACGACCGCCACACCACACCGCACCATACACCCCGGCTCAGGTAAGTTGGGGACCGCCGGAACGGAGTCAGGTTCTGGCTACAACCGGGCACTCGGCGCGACCAGCACCAGGAGTTGGTGCCACCAGGGGCCACTGGGCACAGGGAGCCCCACCTCCGGACCCAACACCCGGATACTCGTACGCGTATCCTCCGCCGCCGTTACCGGAACAACGACGACCTGAGAACCGTCAACAGTTCTCACCGGTACTGCACGAGTACCCGAGGTTGGAATACCACCCACCCTATCACCGGTATGGTAGGGCAGCTGGATACGCACCACCCCGGATGGTGGCCTGCACGCGTCCGACTTACTGGCCGAGTCATCATGGTTCGACAGGGTCGGCTGCTGGCTCTGACGCGTGACTAGCCTGTGGTCGGGCTATGTCGGAACCGAGGACGGTTCTTTTGCCCATCGCGCAGGTACGCGTTTGGGGACCTAGGGGGGACTTCGTCCGGATACGAGCCCTCCTAGACACTGGGGCACAGGGCTGCTTAATTACTACGAGGGTAGCGAGGCGCCTACGTCTGGAGTGCGCGCCTCCCTCAGCTCCGATTCGGGGAGTCGGAGATACAGAAGTGGGGGGTCTGTCCGGTCAGACCCATATTCTCTTCTCTCCTGTGCATTCCGCTTCGATACAGATTGCGGCGGTCGCGACCGTACTCGACAATATGCTGGGTTGGCATCCACCGACAGACATTCCGCGGGACGCAATGTCTGACACATCAGGTCTCATGCTGGCAGATCCTCATTTCAAGGAGCCGGCTCCGGTGGACCTCATATTGGGAGCGGATGTACTGGGCTGGATCCTTTTAGGGCCTCAGCGGATTCTGGGCCGCTCTTCGTTGGTAGCTATACCTACCATCTTTGGACACGTTTTAATGGGACCGGTTTTCGACCAGGAGACGCGGGATGTCTCACCTGTCGTCGCTACTACCTCCATCGCTAGGACGATGCAAAAATTCTGGGAACTGGAAGAGCCTCCCATGGTCTCCCGTCTGGATCCGGAGCATGTGGAGTGCGAAACCTTCTATAAGGATCACACACGTCGGATGGCGTCGGGTAGGATCGAAACTCGACTGCCCTTCATCGACTGTCCCCCTCTCTTGGGAAAATCGAGGGCGTTGGCAGAGAAACGACTCTTGTCCATGGAGCGTCGTATGTCTCGCGATCCGGTACTTCGGGAAAAGTATATCGAGTTCATGCGAGAATACGAGGCCTTGGGACATATGTCGCGGGCGACTGTCGACTGGACAACGACAGATCATTTTTTCTTGCCTCACCACGCGGTGTTGAAGGCCTCATCTGGAAAACTGCGGACAGTTTTCGACGGATCAGCACCGTCGTCGACTGGAGTTTCATTGAACCAATGTCTCCATTCTGGTCCGAAGTTACATCGGGACATTGTCGACATCATTTTAAATTTCCGAAGACACCAGGTGGTGATCGGTGCGGACATCCGGATGATGTTCCGCCAAACAGTAATACATCCTGCGGACAGGAGGTTTCAATTAATACTCTGGAGGGAACATACGGAGGATCCCATCACCGTCTACGAGCTCAACACCAACACGTACGGCCTGAAGTCGAGTCCCTTCATTGCCATCCGTTCCCTGCTGGAACTGGCGGAGCAGGAACGGGCTCGCTTTCCCCGGGCAGCCGCTGTACTGACACGGGACGTGTTCGTAGATGATATCTGCACAGGGGCAGCCTCTCTGGAGGAGGCGCTCATCATCAGGAATGAGCTGATCGGACTCCTCGCGGCTGGTGGTTATGAGTTGAGAAAATGGTTATCCAACGAGCCAGTGCTTCTGGTTGGGATTCCGGAAGATCACCAACAGAATCCTCAGCTATTCGAGGACGCAGGGGACCCGAACTCTATCGCCGTCTTGGGAATTAAATATCAGCCGGTTCAAGATATTTTCACATTCCAACTGGGCCTGGAAACGTCAAGAGTTTGGTCGAAAAGGACGGTCCTTTCCACCATCGCTCGAATGTTTGATCCAAGTGGATGGATCAGCCCGTGCATTTTTTTGGCAAAGTGTTTATTACAAACGCTGTGGACACTCGGGGTCTCGTGGGATGAGCCACTGGTAGGGCCTCCCCTCGACACTTGGCTCGCTTTGATATCTACGATCGAGGCGATCAGTCAGGTTGCGTTACCGCGGCGGATCTTGCCGCGGGGCAAATACAGGGCAAGCCTACATGGCTTCTGTGATGCGTCAGAACGAGGGTATGCCGCAGTAGTGTATCTGCGAACGGTGGATTCGAAGGGTCGAGTCACCATCTCCTTGCTTCTGGCTAAAAGCAAGGTGGCACCCCTCAAAACTCGGCTGACAGTCCCGAAGCTGGAACTTTGTGGGGCGCATCTACTGGCCAAACTGTTGTGCCACGTACACAAAGAACTGTCGTTTACGGTGGACATCCGGACTGTCTACGCCTGGTCCGACAGTCAGGTAGCTCTGGCATGGCTACGCGCGGCACCTCACGTACTGGAAACATTTGTGGCCAATCGGGTATCTCAGGTACAGAACTCGGGTATCGAAATTTGTTGGAGGCACGTTCCCGGCACCTGGAATCCTGCCGATTGTGCCTCTCGGGGCTGCACCGCGCCGGAATTGGTGCAGCATGCCCTCTGGTGGGGTCCAGAGTGGTTAAAGGAGGGTGAGTCATCATGGCCGGTCACCATGATCGATGGCTCTCTAGGGCTGCTCCCTGGAATAAAAGTTTTGGCGACAACAAACGAATCAAAGCCAGATCCAAATTGGTTGACGGCTCGATACAGCAAACTGGATAAGTTGCTAGGTGTAACTTGCTGGATCCGGAGATTTATACATAACTGCCGCCATCCAGACAAGAGGCAGTTATCACCCGTGGCGGGTGCTGAGGAACGCAGGAGTTCACTATTGGCCCTGATACGGCTGGTTCAAGCTGACCGGTTCGAGGACGAACTGAAGATTTTGCGCGTCGGTCGCGCAAAGCTCAAGGGAGCGATCTCCCGGCTCAACCCATTTCTGAATACGGATGGACTGTTACGCGTTGGAGGTCGCCTCAAAAATGCCGACCTGCCCTTCGGTAGCCGTCATCCTCTGTTACTACCCAAAGGAGGACCCTTGGTAGAGCTAGTGGTCTCGGATAGACACCTGAAAAACGCTCACGCGGGTTGTAATGCGTTACTGGCGATACTGCAACGGGAATTTTGGATTTTGTCCTCCCGGAGAGTGGTTCGCAGCATTCTATTTAAGTGTGTGGCTTGTTATCGGGTGAAGGCCTCCACTATGCAGCCGCAGATGGGGGATCTCCCTTCTGACCGGGTTTGTCAGACTACTAGGCCGTTCGACGGGGTCGGTACGGATTTTGCTGGACCTTTTCTGGTTAAAACCACAGCCTATCGTAACACTAGGGTCACGAAGGCGTACTTGTGTGTTTTTGTCTGTCTGGCTACTAAGGCCGTCCACCTGGAAGTGGTTTCGGCTCTCTCTACGGAAGCCTTTGTCGCCGCGCTGGATCGTTTTGTTTCGCGACGAGGTTTACCTTCTCTCATTCGGTCCGACAATGGTACCAACTACAGGGGCACTGCCAACTACTTGAAAGATGTGAACGATTTTCTGGGTAAAAATTGTAATAGCATAAGCCAAGCTCTCGCACAGCGGGGAATCACATGGCGATTTAGTGTGCCAGCCTGTCCCCACTGGGGCGGGATATTTGAAGCCGCGGTAAAATCGGCAAAAACCCACTTGCGCCGGGTAGTCGGGGAAACTACCCTCACTTATGAGGAACTTACAACTGTTTTTTGTAAGGTTGAGGCGGTGCTCAACTCGCGTCCGCTTTGTCCACTCTCCTCTGACGCAAATGACATGGAAGTCCTGACCCCTGGTCATTTTTTGGTCGGTCAGCCACTCACTGCCCTGCCTGAGTATCCTTGGAAGGATGAACGCAGACACCGGATGTCTCGTTTTCAAATGATACAACAAATGAGTCAGGACTTGTGGCGTCGTTGGTCACTGGAGTATCTGCATTTGTTGCAGCAGCGTGTAAAGTGGACAGACCGGACGTCGCCCCCTTCGGAGGGGGATCTGGTTTTATTAAAGGAGGCTAATTTGCCATCGTTATTTTGGAGGCGAGGTCGCATTTTAAAGTTAATCTGGGGCGCGGACGGGACTCCGCGCGTGGCGCAAGTGTTGGTTGATGGATCGGTGCTAAATCGCGCAGTCGCGACCTTAGCTCGATTACCGGTTGACTAGTTTAAGATTTCAGGCTAGAAAGCGGTACGTCTGCTTTGGGTGGCGGGATGTTGCAAATAAACAGGCATTTATTTTTGTTGGAAGTAAAATTTTGATTTGTATTATGGACGGATCGATTCGGGAATCGATTATCGATCTTCAATTTGTTTAGTGGCATAATGGCCCCATCACTAGTTGCTTTTTTTCTACCTACTTGTTTCGGGAAAACATTTATGGCGGGTTGATATTGTATCGTGTGTGAATAATTAAATAGATTTGAAGTAGTAATAAGGGCATTTGGAGCCGCGTTATTCCAATTAAGTGTACTGTGCTATCTGGGTTTTGTGTGTGTGTAACGAATCGCATCGGGAGCGAAATTCGACATTCCATAGTCGAATGTTGGCGTCTTCGCTGCTGGAGAAAACAGGTATTTCCTCGGGGGAAAGTGCACTTCGGGATAGGTTGGGTGTGATTAGGGAGCTCAGGAGGACCCGGCCTTGGATTCAGGCCCATACGGACATTTGGAGCCCGTAGAACCGGACGGGGATAGCATAGAATGTAAGTGAATTTTTAGTCATAACCTAATTTTAAGTGGTAGCAGATGTAAAAGTAATTACTGCTCAAGCCTGAGTAGTAATACGAAACAATTGTGATGATTGATATTGTCAAGTGCCATATCATGCTGTGATTGACTAGATTTAGGTGTTATGATAAGCATCATGTGCATTTACTGTGATTTTAATAAATAATTGACTGATTTTTCTAACTAGAATTTCATTTCTATCCCTAATTCTGATTCATATGTCACAGATTCTAATTCATATGGCCCCAACAATTTTAAAGTTAATTATCTCGGAAACCATTTGATCAAAAAGTGTGCCTTTTTCAGACATTGTATCTTAGGTTACCATCTTTCGTAAAAATATGTTTTATAAGCTTAAATGTGAAAAAAAAATTGGGTCATATGAATCAGACAAAACGCAATTTCTAAGAAACACTCATAGCACGTAAATTTATATTTAAATATAAATAATAAATAAATTCATTTATTTCAGGCAACAAACAATGCACAGGTGTTAAAATACATAGTATGCCCATAGCATAAATACCTTACATATTAACAGACATACAAGTTGTAATCAATTTTTGTTAGTAAATAAAACTTTTAACTTTGTAAGTATTAACTAAGACATACCATGCCTTAAACCGTGAATTTTGAGTATAATTATAATTATATCCACTTTATCGTTGCGAACAACAACGTCATCAAAATAGATTTTACATTGGTCAATAGTCAATGAGTGCCTGTAAAGGCTTACATTTCATAAACGAATTGACATTGACTTTTATTATATGACATTGAATAAGATTTATGACTTACAATGTAAGTGTAAATAGTGTGGATAAACGGCGGGTTCGACAGAGCTAAGATAGCATAGAAAATATATATTTTAAATAAATAAATATGAGACAACATCACATACATTCTGATCCCAAGGTAAGTAGCTAAGCACTCGTACCATGGAAATCGGAAACAACGACGGTACCACAACACCCAGACCCGATACAATATCGAAAAGTTTGTTTTCGACATTGACCCGACCGGGAATCGAACCCGGGACCTCGGAGTTAGCGCCGCCCAAAGTCCGGCGTGCAAGCCACTCGGCTACGGATGTCGTCAAACAGTTGGAAGTACAACTGACCTGGTATGACATAAGATGCGGATTCTAATCCTACTCGTGGACATTTTAAACACTTTTCCAACTTCAATTTCATTTATTCACAAGACATAGTAAAGGCACTACTATAGTTCGACATGAATCAGTGATCGACATTTTTTTTCATCCTACTAATATTATAAACGCAAAAGTTTGTAAGTATGGATGGATGTTTGTTACTCTTCCACGTAAAAACTACTGAATGGATTTTAATGAAACTTTTCTCATATACAGACCATGACCCAGACCAGCATATAGGATACTTTTTTTTTACTGTAGTCTTCGCGAACGAAGTCGCGGGCAACAATTAGTTAATAATTATCATTAGCAACTGATTTTTTCAAGGCAGCGGGAAGTGGTTGGATGCGAAAGACGGAGGACCGAGTGTGGTGGCGATCCATTAGGAAGGCTCAGTTCATGAATGCTCAGCTCAGGAATGTTCAGCAGTGGACCTCTGCAGGCTGAGGATGATGATGAACTGATTTTAATATTAGCAACAACAGAATACAGACCACCGGCTTCCTTGCAGGCATCCCGTGACATTTCAATGAAAATCTGCGTTATTTTTTTGTAGCTAACACTGTGCTTAAATCGAGTCAAATCAAAATCAATTCATTTATTTCAGACACAAGTCCATACAGCGAAATAAAACAAAATACACTCAGTCAGCAACATTAAAACAATATTAACAATAAAAAAAGACAATAAAAAAACAGAAAGTGACGATGGTGGTGCAACTGCGACAGATGCTGAATTTTAACATAAATGTAAACGGTCATTCATAACTTGATTGTAATCCAACATTTTATAGCAGCCACTCGACGTTTGGTACGGTAAGTCGGCGTCGCGGCGCCGGCTGCGACGACACGGCGCGCCGCTATTAATATGAAACTTAATTTAGCGTCATTTAGATTTATTGACGCGATTCATTACACAGTTCCCTTACGCTGACGAAGTTAATGAAAATTTGTAAGGGCCCTGAGTGGTATTGGCATGTGTCTTAAGCTGTTACTAGCAATTGTATTTAATTGTCTTACGAACATAACAATAAGTACTTAATGGTAAATAGCAGAGCTCGCACTTTTAAATGCCTTTTATTATAATCAAAGAAATCGAAACATCTCGAAAGCAGACAGCCCGTGACCACGGCCGGTGCGACTCGGTCGAAACGTCGGATCTAAATAAGGAATATGATACCTTTATTATCATCATCATCATCATCACCAGCTCATTTGATGTCCCCACTGCTGGGGCACGAGCCTGCCCTATGGATGGAAACACGACAGTGAGAACGGGCTGTAAACCACAACGACTGCTAATGCAGCCGGGACCGAAGTCTTTGCATGTCTTTCGAAGCACGAAGGAGGTCGAAATTATACATTTTTGGTGACCGGCCTTTTCCAAAGTATCTTTACTTCAGCAATCGCAGACCCAGCGCGTCCGATCTCCTTTACCCATTAGTTTTCATTAATACCCGTTTAAATTTCAACACAGTACCTACGCATACATACACACATAATCTCACAACCTACTTCCAAAAATGGCATCGAAGTCACCAATTTTGAGTAAAATCGCCGTTAGTGACTTCAACGCATTTAGCATAATCATATAATCAAAGTAGGGCTCCGAGATGGTATAGATAACATCAGTGATGGGTTGCAGACGATCGCCTGATGTGCGAGCTTCTTGGGACGCTTGTCCCTTAGTCCCTATTCGTAGCTAAATTGTCGCTGGTGCGATACGTTTGCAGCTAGACCGTCAGTTGCCTTGCCCAGTCATTGGCTGTCTATGCCCCATTGTACCCTGAATATTAATTACACTGAAGTTGCGACTCATGCCGACGCGGACCTACATTAGACGTCTCCGACACTAAATAAGGAGATTGCAGACGGTAAGCTTCATGCAAACGCATTTTATTGAGAGTTTGCTGGTAGCCACTGGGCATTTACAGCATCACCGGGCTTTTTTGGGGGCGGCGAGAAACTTAAAGGGTTCCTCAAACCGTGTGAAACGATTCACCCTCAGAGGTTTTCTCGCACTATGTGCGTGTCCCTGTGCCCTACTAGATTCTCCGAGGGGTCCGGATCGGATCGGGGAGCGAACAACCCGAGGGCGCCTCTAAAGGCTCGGACCTCGGCTCGGGTTGACAGGGGGCCTGAACGCCTAACTCGATTGCTTTGGCTACATGTATAGTTTATGACGTCATCTTGTCATCAAGCTAATAGGTATAGGCATATATCGAAAGCTATAGCCTATAGCTTTCGATATTGTTTTCATAGGCGGTACGAAATGACAAGACGACATCATAAACTATACACGTAGCCAAAGCAATCGGTTAGGCGGTCGGGGGGCGGGTTGCCATACAAACGAGCTCATCTCGGACCAGTCGGAGCGCAGCTGTCGCGAGACCCCGTGCCCGCACGAGGGTGTCTGTATCTGTATGTCAGGAGGTATGTGAAGCTTACTTTCTGGGGTCTCGTTACTGTGTGCCTCTGAACCGAATTGTTACAATGCGTATGAGCTCATAGCTATTGTGTAACTTTTTAATGTGTTCCTTGTTGTTGTTGTTCAAAGTCAAATTCGTTTATTTAATGTACGTTATATGGGATTTCTATTTAATTATTTATGTGGGATTGTGAAGTAGCTCGATTGCGTGGTAAACGCGCACTGACGGCGATTGCTGATGTTAAGCAAACTCTCGTAAAGGCCGGTTGTCGCATGGGTGTAAAAAAAATTATTATCTCTTGCTCCTCCGTGCTTCGCAAGACATAACTCTTTGGTCCCGGCTGCATTAGCAGTCGTTAACAACCACCGCCCTCACTGGGCCCGCGTGGTGGTTTACGGCCCGTTCTCCCTGTGGTGTTTCCATCCATAGGAGAGGCTCTGGTCCCACATCATCAGCTGACGCACATATTTAAGCATTAGTCATAACTAGTTAGATACATATTCTATATTATGTATTTTGCACCTTAAAAAATGAAATAAATAAATACAATATTGGAAAGTAATTGATGTGTTTTCAAAATAAATTGTTGTAACGCAAAATTATTATTTGGTTAGCAGAATTACACAATCGGTCAGCATAAGAAATCCTTACTGTTGGTTAAAAAAAAAAAGCGTGGTGAGGGCCAGTCACGGAGGGGGGGAGCGGCATAAGACTGCTGTTCAGAATGATATAAGTTGCAGACTGATTTAGAAATATTTGCTGACCATAAGTTGCTGCCCAACTAGCCGTTTTAGCTAACCGATTACATTTTTTTGCTAACAACTTTGCTAACCGTTTAAATAACACCCTAAAATATTTAGTTAATTAAATGAAAATGATCTTAGCTTCAAGCTATATTGCTCGGAGCTGCATCGGCTGTTTATTTCACCTCCAAAGCTTGAAGCTAAAATGATATTTCAAGTACCTGTAATGAATAAATCATCGCCATCATCATCTCAGCCAAACACGTCCACTGCTGGACAAAGGCCTCCCTCAAGGATCTCCACACCGACCGGGGGGCCTACCGCCTAACTCTATCGCTCTCGCTCTCGCTATCGCGCTATAGCGAAAGCTATAGGCTATAGCTTTCATATTGCTTTCATATCGCTTTTGAAATGACAAGATAACGCCACAAACTATAGAGCACGATAGCGAGAGCGAGAGCGATAGAGTTAGGCGGTTGGGGGGCGGTTTTGTGGCTGCTCTCATCCAGCAAAATAAACAAATTAGTAAATGAACGAGTAAACGAGTTAAACCCGCCGGTCCATTTTGAGAAATGCTGAAAAAGTGTTTCATCGTTTAGGTTGCTTTCTTTAATTAACGGGCGAGTGGTCTATTATGAGTGCCGCCATTGGCAGTGAAAGAAAGCCATATTTCCCGGCTACCATTAATCGGCTGGGGAGGCACTCGAACGGGAAACGCTGTTCATTCATTACGTCCGCTCCCGTGCGGCGGCGGGACGGCCAAGTGGCTTCGTGTACTACCTACATCGTCACATTATTAAATGTACTTTTATGTAATAATATTGCCATTCTTATTGCGTCGCTAGTTCGGACTGTACATTACTTATCCTCTACTTAGCCATTTCCATTTTTGTCTACTTAAACACAACAACTTATTCTAATACAATGACTTAAAGTATTTGTTTTAGATCTTACATCGGCACTTTTAACCACCTTCTTGATATAATTTAATATGTCATTTTTAAACATTTGATTTTTGACCAGGACACTAACAGGTGTTTTGGTTGCCGAGACCATCTATTTGGCATTCTAGCTCGCATCTGAGCTTAGCATTTATCGTGCAGTTAAACAGTGGATGTCTCGTCATTAGTGGGCTCTCTTTGCACTTAAACCTGTGCAGGTATTCGGGGACCCCGCCGTGCCCAGTCAGTCTGCGAAGTGTGGTTGGTGTGGCTTATTTTTCTAACTGTTTTTTGTGTTTTGTTTTGTTTATATAATTTAAACGCAAATTTTGTTGCGAAACAAATTACAAAAACACAAATGTTGAAACAATTTTCACTAGCAGGATTTGAAGCTGCACCCTTCTGACATATCGGGTCAGGTGCTCTCCCAATTGAGCTATCGTGGTTCTGACCAGCCCGCCGAAATTATGTTTTATAAAGTCAAAGTCATGTTCCAAAATATTTTATTCAAATAAACTTACGAAAAGTGCTTATGAATCGTCCATACATTTTTTACCTACTACTATTCAGGACGTATATTTTTTAGCTGTGGAGAAGAACGGACGCAAGAAACTCCACAGCTTTTATAGTAGTAACGAAATTTAGAAAAAAAAGTATGTCAATAACAATTAAAAACTTTCAAGAGGGACTTCTTGGCGGGAAAGTGAAGAGTCATGTCTGCGGTTTTGTTTTATTTTCTCAAATTTGTGTTATGTCGAATAATAATGTGAAATAATGGTGGATTATTAACCGTTAAGTGTTCGTAAGTGTGCATGAGTGTTGGGAAATGAAACAAAACAGTGCAACTACTACTTTTCAAATTCTCTCAAGAAGTCCGCCGAGGTATTAGTAAAGCCCCACATCTTTACTGTTATACTCGAGAGGTTGGGGGGTATATCATTTCTCACTTCTCATTTTTATTATCATTCATCATCATTCATCATTATACCACCTGGAAGGAAATATTGTATATTTATGTATTACTTGTAAGAAAAATTACTTTGACACTGGCTAAATGTGCTAATCGCACGAAGCCATCAACTAAAAGAAAGAAAAGAACTTTCAAGAGCCTCTCATACTCTTACTTAACATTACACTTTATTATTTTTGTTATGTCACGTCTTGTTGTATTTAATTGTGTTTTTTTTTTAGTGATTCCAATAAATGCATTTTATTCGTCGTCTTCTTTATTCTAAAATAATAAATGTAGGCTTCCTTAGCATCCGGGAAGAAGATTTTAGCGGTGCCAGCAGTGTTTCGGGTGCGGTGCCTTACGTCCCATATGTCAAGAGATGCGTGACGAATGCATCTCACGTAATTATATTAACTAACTAGCTGGCTGCCTGCGACTTTGAATTTTCACAAGGAAAACATTTTAAAAAGATGCTTTCTATCAAAATAAAATATAGCCTAGGTATGTTACCAACGAGGTAGGTACTTAATTATATAGCATTCTATCAGTGAAGGAATTTTCGGAATTGAACCAGTAGTACCAGAGATTAGCCCTGACAAACAAACAAACAAACTAAGACATAAACTTAACCTCTTCATTAATAATATAGAACAATATTACAATCATATCTTTTATACTAATAAATTTTACTTTTTATTTTCAAGTGCTAATTGCTGCACTGAAGCTAAATTAAATCGAATTTGTGGTATTTCATCTGCAAAGGTGAACCTGCATGGCCATCGGTTGCAACGACCGTTGGATAGATGTCACTGTGCCGCTATTAGCACTCAAAAATTAAAAAGCAAAGCCTTCCCGGTAGCATAGCGGTCAGTGCAGCCGCCCGGATTGCGGAAGACCCAGGTTCGATTCCTGGCTGGGTCGGGTGGGCGTTTAATTTTCTCATTGTATTTTATACATTTTATAAATATTCTATACTAATGCTAAAAAGAGGAAAGCTTTGTATTTTTGTATGTTTGCATCGAATAAACTCAAAAACTACTGGACCGATTAAAAAAAAATCTTTTACCATTAGAATGCTCCATTAGCGCTAAGTAACATAGGCTATATTAAAAAAGAAATGTCCACCCGTGCGAAGTTGGGACGGGCAGCTATTCAACAATATATTGCCAAAATAAAGCGTATCTAGCGGTGGCGCTATGCGCTTCAGTGGCGATGACAGATATTAACGGGCGGCCCCGATATGTAATGGTGCTTGGAATGAATGGTGTGTCGCTCTAGAAAAAACCTATATTTTCTTTCTTTTTCCTCTTTCAAAAGAGGTTCCCGATTACGGCGTTACTAAGTACCTAGTTAAACTGTTTTCGAACACACCCGAGAATTTAATTCGGTTGTACGAAATAAGTAGATTCTATATTATCGTTATGGTACCAGTGCTCGACAGTAACCTAGCGTTCGACACCAAAAACTAAATATAGAATTGTACGGGATGACGGCTGTAGCAGGTGGTCTGTATTCAATCAGTTGTTGGTAAAGCTACCAGTTGCTGACCCCTATTTTTAACGATTACAAATGTCGATCACTGGTTCCTGTCGAACACCAGTGCCACCATCCTATTCTTATTTATAATTACATTTGACCGTTCTTATCTGATTATAGGTTGGTATTTATAAAAATGCTAAGATGGTGAGTTTATGAGAGAGACGATCTAGGCTTTGTTGTTGTTATTGAACTGAATGATGCTTAGTTTTCCTTGTTAGGTATAAAATAACCAAGAGTTTCCATCAATAACGTGTAGTTGGTACTAGATATCTGAGGAGCGCTTCAAATACACATCGAGAAATAAAAACATTTGTGCCAGTATTTCAAATTTTATTTTTACATTTCAAGAAAATGTAGAAACGATGTATGAATATTTTGTCTAACATACTCAGTATTCTTAAATAGCTATATGTAATGCAAAGTCCAGCATTGGTATTTTATACCACTTAAAAATATGTATTACTAACGCCATCTATCTATGAGTAGTGTAAGCTCCTGACGTACAAAATCCGTAGCAGCTTGCGCAAAGCATCGTCACTACGGGAATGCTTCGAAGTTCGAGAACTCGCCCACAGATGGCAGTTAACGCAAAGAACAACTTTCTCATAGATGGCGCTCTGCGAATAATTTTGCGAATAATAGTTACCAGTTGCTTTCGTTTGGCACTAACAATGAATTTTTAAAGAGTACCATGAGCTTCCATGTTGATCGAAGGCTTCCAACTAACATTATTTACAGTTTATAACTTTTAAGTTATTAGTAAAATATATAAGATAATATACAATTATTCTAAGGGTCTTACAAATAAACAAAGACTAAGGTCCGAATAGTTATTCCGTGTTTTGTGACTCTTTCTCTAATTTGAAATGGAGTTTACATGACAGGAACAAAACACGGAATAACTATCCGGAGCTTATTCTTTGTTTATTTGTGAAGCACTAAAATTGTATTGAAGTGTGTCTTACAACTACTATTCGTATCAGTTATTTCAATGTCGTCTATGAAATGTAATTAAATTAAATTAATCTTTATTCTCAAGTAAACCTAATAGATAAGCGCTTTTGAACCGTCTCAAAATATTTTACCTACCTACCACCCATTCAGGACTTCTTTTAGTATTTGAAAAAACACAAAGTGTTCAAAATACTCCACGAGCGGGATTCGAACTCGCACCCCATTCCATACCGGGTCAGGTGCACTACCAACAGCTATGTTATCGCGGCTCAATCCAACTTGCCGAAATAAATAACTATTAATGAATTAATAATTATTAAATTGAAATAAAATGAAGTGAAATGAAATAATTTATTTTACAAGTTGACATACAATATACAATCCTCCATACTAGGTGTAGCCCGTCCTATGTGGGAAGTAGACGATTTGTCACAGTGTGTTGTAGTTTACGGCCAAAGTACAAACAGTTGTTACCTATTCTAATTAATAATATTAATAAATAAAATAAATAAAAAATAAAATGCGATAATTTCAACCTACTTAAGATCATAGGTCCAAATAATTCGGACTAAAAAAATAAATAATTATAATAATAACTCTTGGAGCTGTACAAAATCAATGCAACTCTAAGATCCTTCTTAGGCGCGTGTATGAGTCAGTGGACCACAGTCCTTCGTCAACCTGGAGGCAGGGATGACCCCCTGAGCCGCAGGACTTTATAAGAATCGAGCGAGGTACATTCCAGGGTGACAGTCTGAGCCCCTTATGGTTCTGCCTAGCCCTGAATCCGCTCAGCATGTTGCTGAAGGATTCAGGGTTAGGTTGCTGGCTTCGGAGAGAGGGTGAGGTCATTTCTCATCTTCTGTATATGGACGACCTCAAGCTATTCGCTCCGAACGAGCAACATTGCTGACACTACTCAAAATAACACATGTTTTCAGTAGTGCCATCGAAATGGAGTTCGGTGTTGATAAGTGTGCGGTCGTGCATGTGCAGCGGGGGAAAGTTGTAGATTCACCACATTTACAGCTTTCTGAGACAATGTTCCTCAAGTCGATCTCTGAAGCAGAAACCTACAAGCACCTTGGTATGTCCCAGTCTTTGGATTTTGAGGAAGGGCGCATTAAACAGACGATTAATAATTATAATTAATATTTATTTTAGTATGTTCAGTATTTTTGTGTGATATTGTGTCCACTGACCTGGTTGAGGGTCGAACCGCCTCTTCAGGTACAGCACCAGCCGCTCGCGGATGCCGCGCTTGTTCCCCTCAGCACTCTGCAGGACCACGAAAATGTGCTTTTAATTGTTACTTTTACATAACTGCTTTGTTTATTCAGAAATTGATGTCTACAACTCATGAGTAAACTTATTATTATCAGCCTATATTAAATTTTAGTACAAATACAAATGACAATTTGGAAAATATTTTTTTAAACTTTTAAAATATCCTTAAGGCTTTTTCTAGTTTCGCAAGTTGACACTGACTTATCTGCCTTTACAGAAAGGGGCTTTTTTTGAGGGAGTTGGCTGATTACCTCAGACGGCGTTTTCAGCTTCACTGGGCTCTTTGGTGGCGGCGAGAAACTTAAAGGGTTCCTCAAACCGTGTGAAATGAATCACCTTCGGAGGTTATCTAGAGGGAATGGCATCACGCACTAGTGCGTGTCCCCGTGCCCTACTAGATTCTCCGAGGGGTTCGGATCGGATGGGTGGGGGTAGTAAGCATCAGTTTCGAGCCCGGAAAACTTAAGTCCAGCCCCCCGACCGCCTAACTCTATCGCCATCGTTCTCGCTATCGCGCTCTATAGTTTACGACGTCATCTTGTCATTTCGAAATCGATATAAAAGCAATATCGAAAGCTATAGCCTAAAGCTTTCGATATTGCTTTTGTATCGCTTTCGAAATGACTAGATTACACCATAAACTATAGAGCGCGATAGCGATAAAGTTAAGCGGTAGGCCCCCAGGTTAGGAATAAGAAGGAAAGAGATCTAATCAAATCAAATCAAATCATTTATTTACTGGTTACAATCTTCAGTAGGTATTATAGATAAATTTTGTATATTGATAACTTATAAAAGAGGGATTTTCTGTATACCTACCCCCATATGAATTACGAAAACGATGATAACACAAATAGTTCGCGGGTTAAATAATAGATGGCGTTGCACCGCTGTCGCTACCTCGAGGGCGCGATAAATATGTAGGTACCACTGAAGGTTCCGTCCAAATTGGCCTAAATATTAAACGGTATAGCTGTTGCAGATACGTCTCCCACGACGACGGACCCGTCCGTGATGCGATACACAGGGTGTGCCGGGATTGGCACGGCGAGTTTAGCTACAGGTGTGATTTTTGTAAATGGAATAATTATTTTTTTAAATATGTTTTAATTCCGAAGCTTTGTCGGGTATAACGTGGTTATTAGAAAAGATAAAGTTAGATTTTTGTATTGTTGTAATTAGAAATAAACATACAATTTGCTCCTTAGTATCATCTCCCTATCCATCCATTGGGAAGGCTCGTGCCCCCAGCAGTGGGGACATAAAAAAGAGCTGACGATGGTGATGTTCTAAAACCCTGATGGGTTTGTCCAGACACTACACACTCGTCTACCATTTGAATTTATTACTTAACTAAGGTTAAAAAAGAAAATAAGGTAACAAAATCGCTTTTAAAATAAAAATAAAACAACTAAATAATTGGCAGGTAAAAAAATATAAATAGGTTGGGTACGAACAATAAAATAGGTAGTTACTTTATTGTTCACACTATCTATACAAAAAGCAATGAAAATTTAAATAAAAAGACGGGCAAAGGTGGTATTTTTTCCAAAAAAGTGAATATTATGGGAATTCAACTTTTAAATAATTCAACATTCTAAAAATTCAACATCTTGCGAGACAAAAAATAAATCAACATTCTGGTACGTTATACATTTTGGGATTTCAACAATAAGACAGTTCAACTTTCTGTTCCGGAAGGCCGTTTTCGTTAATGTCTGCGCATGAATAAAACTTTGCTATTTTTTAAATGTTTACAAAATTAAATGTCGTTATCAAACTATTATTGATAAATTATTATCCTTATAGGTCCAGGTGTTTAATCTCGATGTGTACTCACAGAATAACTGCGTTATAGTACAAAATCAAATAATTTATTGCTACTAATCGTTTTTAAAACTTTTTCGCCATTTTCGGACACGGCAATAATAATACAATAACATAATCATTCATTTATTTAATAGGACAACACATGATCAATTTTTGTTAGTTACAAATGTACACACGCCCGCACATCAACCTGCCACAAACTGTCAAATTTCCTTAATAGACTTTCAACTTTACGCCTTAATAATATGGTTAAATGTATAGAAGAAAGACAGTTTTGGATAGGTTGAAGTGCAGGCACTTAAAACTATGTTAGTAAAACACAACAAAAGCTAAAGTTAATTAGAAAAACCCCCCTAAAACGCCGAGTAGGTAGGATGGGACAATAAAATTTCAGCGAGATATTATAGAGAGCTCCCAAATTATGAGCTAGTAAACTTTAGAAAACCATAAAGACTTCCTCTCAAACATTTAACATGTGGAGGCAATAACCAGCACTAAGCAGCGCTGCAAAAGCGTTTCGTTTAATTAAGTTCTAGCCGGAACATTCTCTAGCGATACGAACGAAACGCCGCACTGCGTTCATAGCCGCAGTGGTATCTTTACATACATAATATTAAAGCGAATTTATACTGTGTTGAAACGCTTTGGGGACCAAGTAGCAAAGAGCCAAGTCCAATTCCCACTTATATTTATTTACAAAAATGTTACTGCAAGTAACATCTTTAAAAAAATTGTTTTTCACCAAGTCCAATGGCGTCGCACAGCCGCCATGTTTGCTTTTTTTAACGTCACCTATCTAAGAACACTTGGGCAGCTAAGACGAATCTAACCTCAACTATGTAAATCCGTTCAGCGGTTCCGGAGATATGAAGTGATAAGGAATATTACATACATAGCCGGGACCAACGGCTTTACGTGCCTTCCGAAGCACGGAGGAGCGAGAGATGTTAAATTTTTGGTCACCCATCCGATGACCGGCCTTTGCAAAAGTTCTTCAGAAATCGCAGACTGAGCGCGTCAACCACTGCGCCATCGAGATCCTCATATATTTTGGTAATATTTACTTGTAAATAATTCGGGCTACGCCGCAGTGCGATCGCGTTTCGCGTTTTATCCCGCGGCGTCGTTAACTAAAATTTATTCATTGCGCGTGAATTCTGCGCTTGAAAGCATTCATACGGGAATGTGTTGACATACATTTTTATTATTTTCATGAAATCACCTAGTGCCCACCATGTGCCCACCCAACTAGCTAAACTTTGTTGACTTGAAATAAAAACAGAATTAAAACAGTGGTGTTCACGTCACCACCCATCAATTGTAGCGATGGCTTGATTTTAATGACCTTTGCCCAGCAGTGGGATAGTAATAGGCTAAATAGCCTATTACTATAGCCTTTACTCAATTGTTTCTATTGTATCGCTACATAACGCAGGTTTGTGATCACCAACCCGCATTTGACAAGCGCGGTGATTAATCGTACACCCACCCCCTTTGCCCAGCCGTGGGATAGAATAAAAGTCGAAATAATTAATAGATCAGAAACGTAATTCAGATTTTTTTTTTTTTAATTTTGAGTTTTGAATTAACAGTGCTATTAGCTACAAGACAAAATGTAAATAGAAAAAAATATAGTGGAGGCGATTCCCACTCGAGCTTCCTGTCTTGCCCCCCGACCGCCTAACCGATTGCTTTGGCTACGTGTATAGTTTATGACTTCATCTTGTCATTTCGTACCGCCTATGAAAGCAATATCGAAAGCTATAGGCTATAGCTATCGATATATGCCTATACCTATTAGCTAGATGACAAGATGACGTCATAAACTATACATGTAGCCATAGCAATCGGTTAGGCGGTCGGGCACCTGGTTGAATTTTCTAGAAAAATTGTATTTTGTAAAATGAACTTAATGAAATGGGATCAGTACCTACGCTAAGCAGATGCTACGCATTCGTAGCAGTGGTTCGTAGCGATGCATCGTAGCACGAATCCGTGGCGTGTAGCAATATCTCGTAGCACCAAGTGTTTGAAATCATGCAAAATGGAAACGAGAATTTGTAGGAAATGTATTCAAATTCAATTCCAACAATGTATTGCACACATGCAGCACACATATCGTATAAAAGTGATTACGATATTTTTTCCAGTACCTAACTTAATACGTTCATGTATGCTAGGGTATAGTTATAGTAAGTTTTGGTGATGAATGAGGTGAGGTGCGAGGAGCTCGATGGCGCATTGGTTAACGTGCCCGGTCTGCGATTGCACACGTTAAGCATCTTTCATAGACCGGTCATCGGATGGGTGACCAAAAATGTATCATCCCAAGTTCCTTCGTGCCTCGGAACGTAAAGCCGTTGGTCCCGGCTGCATTAGCAGTCGTTAACAACCACCGCCCGCACTGGGCCCGCGTGGTGGTTTACGGCCCGTTCTCCCTGTGGTGTTTCCATCCATAGGGGAGGCTCGTGCCCCAGCAGTGGGACATAAACTGAGCTGGTGTTGATCGAATGGTAAATAAACCTCGCACTAAGTACAGAGGCCAAGCGGCCATCTTATATATTTTTCTTTGTGTTGTCACGTTTAGTAATGAACACAGTAATGTATTATTAAATGGGTTAAGTTAAATATAGTCCAGTTTATCTTCTCAGTTAAAAGCCAGTAATCTTACAGCCTTAACTTTTCTACCAACCAACATAGAACCATTGAGCACCAGCAAAAGGCAGCCGTCAGTTTTAGGTAGATACCCCCAAGCCCGTCTGTATCACACAAAAACTGATATATTTCTCCAATAATAACATAAAGTTCAAAGCCTATTGAGGAAATTTGACAGTTTATGGTAGTCTGACGTGCAGGCGTTTATCTTACAACATCTTAATCTGCTTCGATCTCTTTATTATAAATAATATCATTTGTGAACCTTAGCGGTTTCTAAGTGCTATAATAAATTTAATTCCAAATATGTCATAATGCTGTACAATAGTGAAAACATTAATGATAAAATTGAACCTAATAAGCTATTTCTTAAAAAAATATATAATATAATAACTATCTAAAATATATTATTAAAAGGAGTCCCTTTAGGCAAGGTTCCGAAGATACTGGCATAATCTTAGCTAGTGTTCGAGTGTGCATGTAGCGGGTCGACTGACAAATCTATTCAACAGATAAATCAGCATCGGAGCCGGCCTGCGACTTATCACAGAATTAGGAGTCTGCATAAGGTGCGCTTCACACAAACGCGCTCGAGCAACGCACGCATAGACGACCTCTCGCGGACACGGATCTCGCAACAGCCGCGCTTGAACTGTGCCTAGTGTAAGTTTGACTTACTATCCGGAAAGTGTGGTAAAATTGTATCTCTTCTCGTACGTCGCCAGGAGGCGCTGCTTCAATGCCATACTTATTTTAGTTTTCGTTAACGTGATCGAATGGCGAATACAACTCACACTAGACACAAAATGTTTTTGTTTTGTTTATATAATTTTAACGCAAATTTTAGTTGCGAAACCAATTACAAAAACACAATGCTGAAAAAATTTCCACGAGCAGGATTTGAACCTGCACCCTTCTGACATACCGGGTCAGGTGCTCTCCCAATTGAGCTATCGTGGTTCTAACCAGCCCACCGTAATTATTCTACACTATTTACTTTTTACTTTGAAAGCCAAAGGCACCCATTCAATGTTAGTTTTTCAACATTGTGTTTTTGTCACACTAGACACCCAGAGCTGTTCTGAGATTGTGTGTCCGTGAGAGGTTGTATATGCGTGCGTTGCTCGAGCGCGTTTGTGTGAAGCTTACCTTATGCAGCCTCGTTGTTTTATGGTTTTATGTCGGACGAGAGGTTGCCGCCATTCGGCCAGTGCCAGGGACTGTCATCATGAGAAATTATTTATAAATCCAATGCGGTTTTGAAAGCTGTTCAGTGATAGTATTAAGTCACAATTAAATCTAAAGTACAGACGCACGCACATTAACCTATCCAAATCTGACAAATTCCTCAATATATTTTCAACCTTAGGCTTTAGGTATAGAGTTCAAAATCTATTGAGAAAATTTGACAATTTGTGGTAGGTTGATGTGCAGGCGTGTGTACATACTTTAAAATTATTTCAATAGTAGTAACTTACAATCAATCTATTTACATCTACAAGTAAATAGCATGAACTATAATTTTAATAGGGTACATTTTAAGTGCTCACCAAAATAATTTGTAAGTATACCCACATCAGAATAATTGTACGTTTTGTATATATAATATTTTTGCTTGCCAAAATGGGTCAATGCTCACCAAATATTGTTTTACTGGAACAGTAATATTGATACCAACCATTTTTACACTATTATTCGAATGATTGAGGATTCTAGCTGCCCTACTCCTGTAGGTCACGTGATAGGTTTGAGGTATTTTTTTTTATTAGACAACAGAATTTACCAAATTGAAACTCGAGGCATAAAATATTGGTGTTATCTATTTGGTGACAATATAACATATTTGGTCTGAAATGCAGCTAAAAGGTATTCATATATTTTTGAAAAATATAAATTCTATTCTTTTTTTTAATATTTTAGGAAACACAATTTGGTAATCATTTATCCATTTTGGTAAGCGTTTTGAAATTTATTGGTAGTAAAATTGGTACATTTTTGATAGGCGTTTAAACACAAGCCATTTTATTTGGTTCCGTTGGCTTCCGCCGCATTAATGGATATAGCTAGCTTAATGTAACTTTTATGTACTATTTTTTAATGTAAAATGTAATAAAATATGCAAGTTGTGTATTTGTTATGTCAATTAAAGTCTTTCTTTCTCTAGAAATCTCGTAACATGGTTTGGGTCTCTAAGGTTCCAATCGTGTTTCCAGCTTGTCCCTCCGACTATCCCGGGACATGGAAAGGGCGCGTCCGGGCGTAATGGCCGCGACTCCATACCCGGTGCGCGGTGCATTCATTACGGACTGCTGGCTTGGCCACAAAGCCTTTGGTATTGGCGGGAAACATATAGAACTGTCATTAGTATATTAGCTAGTTATCACTGCATAACTCATATCATGACCATCACCAGCTGGGGTTTGTGCTTTCCCTATGGATAGAAACACCACAGGGAGAATGAGCCGTAAACCAGCATGCGGGCTCTGTGGTTAGAGCATGATCTGTCAACCCTCAAGGGTCGCGGAGACATGGATCAACCTCAAGGATCAGCATTGCGTCTAACCGTAAATGGTTAATTTGTTACAATGTTCCGGCAGGCGCGGTTCAATTATGTACAACACGACGCTCAACTCTGCTACAACTCCTTTAGGCTTAACGCTCACTGGACTGGCCTGTTTAAGGTTGTTAAATACCACTTCACAATTAATACACTAAACATGCACACTAGTTTAGGCCCAAGACACCGTACTCGTAGAACAAGGGTACGAAGAACCGGTTCACACGCGCTCTATACCAGTTACAGACAATGTACCTGGGCGCTTCTCCCCACCACCACGGCCCGGTCAACCCGAGCCGAGGTCCGAGCCTTTAGAGGCGCCCTCGGGTTGTTCCGCTCCCCGATCCGATCCGAACCCCTCGGAGAATCTAGTAGGGAACGAGGGCACGCAGTAGTGCGTGATGCCGTTCCGTCCAGAAAACCTCTGGCGGTAATTCGTTTCACGCATTTTTATACCGGTAAAGTCCAGAAGCTGGTAAGTAATACATAAACAGCTTTGTGAATTTAAAGTTTAAATATCTTTGAATAGCTCAAGTAGAGGCTTCTTGGACATGCCAATATGCAGAGAGATTTATGCACGATTTATTTTTTCTAGACAGTTTGCTGATTGCCTCAGACGGCATTTTCAGCTTCACCGGGGTTTTTTGGGGACGGTGAGAAACTGAAAGGGTTCCTCAAGCCGTGTGAAACGAATCCCCTTTAGACGTTTTCTAGAGGGAACGGCATCACGCACTAGTGCGTGTCCCCGTGTTCTACTAGATTCTCCGAGCAGTTCGGATCGGATCGGGGTTAATGTACGAGTAATAATATGAGTGTATTGGATGAAGACATCTGTTAGCTTCTGTAATAAATAATACATGTTTAAATTAAATTAAATAAATAAAATATAATATTTTTTGTAAAGAAACCCCAAATGTGCGATGTGCTTAGGCCCCTGGCTGTAAAAGTACCGTCAGCTCTGACGGCGCGCTGCCGAGGGAGCGCATGCAGATGAGACACAGCGCACGCGCGCACAGTACGCCTACTGCGAAGAATTCACCACTCGAGCACGGTAACGAAAATAAGATTAGCTCCTAACGTCAAATCTAATCTAATCTTTCTAATCAAACAGCCAGTGTGTTGTCTATACCTAGATTATTGCTTACACTATTGTTCAAAAAAAGCTACGTGAGCATCACTCTCATTTCATGTCTTCAGTGCTGCGGCACAAGTATTCATCATGGATGTTTACACCACAGGGAGAACGGGACGTAAGCCACCACGCGGGCCCAGTGCGGTGCGGGGGTTAACGACTGCTAATGAACCCTTGGCCAATGACTTTACGTGCCTTCCTAAGCACGGAGGACCGTCACCCATCCGATGACCGATCATTGCCAGAGTTGTTTTAACTTCAGAAATCGCAGACCGAGTGCGTTAACCACTGCGCCTTCGAGCTTCTCGCAGAGATAATGTTGACAGTTGAAATAAGACATTTTAAAAATCTTTTAATGCTACACATTTAAAAAATCTTTTAATGCTACAAATCAAACGAACGTTATTTTAATTCTCATATAAGAGGCCCACCACCAGTGCTCGCCAGGAACCAGTCGACATTTTTTTGACGTGACAACGTCTTAAATTAGGTTGCGGCTGGGAGTCACTTATGAAAAAGTGTAACGCTCGGTAACGTAACGATGAGTCACCGAACGAGAGAGAGGCCCGCCGAATGCCTTGCGTCTCTCTCCCACTCAACTATGATCGGTCTGCCGCGCGAGTGAGAGGCACGCGTCCCTTCCACTCGGGCATGGTTAGCCCGCCTAAGAGCGAGAGAGACAGACATAAAAAGTGAAAGGTAAATACGTATGTATGTGTAAAGGTAAAAATAAAATTTTGTTAATATGAAATTCAGTGCGAGATTCTTTGTATAAATTAATGTTTTAAATATAATTCTTTGTATAAATAAATGTTTTAATTTGTTACTATTATTTCATCCTTCTTCCTACTATACGAATGAATATTCACATTAAAATTATTTTACCACTCAAAGTCGTTGTCACGTAAAACTTTCGCCCGTATATCGACTTTACAGGCAACCAATTTTATTTTTACAAATGAACTAAAAACTATTGTGATTTGTTATTTTTGCATTCACGGCGCAACATTTACATCGAAACTGAAAACAGAACTTGAAAGCACGAATTGCTTGAGGTGTAACACAAATTTTTATTTTCAAATTTCATAACTACAATTTTAATCGATACGTGTCTCGTATTCCACCATCGGCACATTATACAGAACTTCACCGCCCGGCTACATCAATTTCCGAGTCGCCCTTCTACATCGCTTAAAGCGCTCCGCAGGCAGAGCAATCTTTTTAAACGCTTACCTTTGCCAGTCTCAGCAACAGTTTACGGTGGTTCTAAATAAACTTTTCAAGTCAACAGTCAGTATTAGCGAATTGGGGAAACCAGCAACTGACACAACTAGTACAAATTTAACAGTTGCTAGATGGAGCAACTGAAATCTGTTGTCGATCATAAAAACTCGCAATTGAGTTTCCATGTCTGCGCAGTTTCTTTAGGTTATATGGAAACAGCAAGTTGCGAGTTGCCTGTTGCCGCAATCAAAGTAGCTCTGTCTGCGAGCGCCTTTAAGTTGGGCGCGCGCGGGTCAGATTCCCGAGCAGATAATCACAAAACGATCAGTACCGATCAGTTCGACCACTCTACCCTTTCGGCCTTTCGGGTACACTCGATTGCAGGCGATGTTATAGACGATTTACTCTAGAACTAAGTTTATTTAATTATATTTGTGTTTTAAAGTATTTATTACAGGATCAATATTAACTACTAATTTTTCTTTTATTGATTAAAAGTAGGGGTCATCGACTAACCTATAAATAAAAGATGTCCTCCAGCTGTGGGCTCATGGGAACGGTCCCAAGAAGGCTGGCAACATTTAGTTAGCCATTGTTTAACTTTAAACACTGATTTGTAGTACACACGCCTGTAACCTACCACAAACTGTCAAATGTCTCTAGTAGACTTTGAACTTTGTGCCCTAAGTATATGTTACAAGGTGTACAGATCGCGCCAAACTTCTAGTCCCCTCTGAAGTTGGCGCGATTCGCGTCGCAGTAGTAAAAAATAGGCATCATCGTCAGTGGGACGAAGGCGGGGACACAACTCACGTTTCTATTCGTAGCGAAGTACAGTCGCGTTGCGTAAATTAAGTGTTGTTCGATTTTTGTTAAGTTTCTTTTTCTGTTATCCACATTATTTAGTTGTTGTTGTTTGTTGCTTTGTTCAGAAAGGCTAAAAATGCCTAACCGAAATAACGTTTTACGTCGGCAAGTTAGAAAGATTATTTATAATTTTGCAGTTTATGCAAAAAGATGCTGAAGAAGGCATAAAAATTATAATTATAATGTTTAAAATATTAAACTTATTTTCTAATGACAAATTTTATTTTTACTTTAATGAGGATAGTCTTCTCATTCATTTTAAGGATATAAATAATAAGTGATATAATTATTACACATACCAAATCACTAATAATTTTTTTTTACGTTAAATATTAAATGGCTAATAATACATTGGGTCTGACTGTACAGCTGCGCGAAGCAACTTCAGAGGGGACTAGAAGTTTGGCGCGATCTGTACAAGGGAGCGTGTGTACTGCACCGCCTGCCCTGTGGCGACCGCCCGGCACGCGCCTACGATCGCTCGGTGCGCGCACTGCGTCGCCCGTAACCTCGACGCTCGCTGCATCACAATTAGAATGGAGATACAGGGTACGCTGCGGTACGCACAGCTTTGTAATTATTGAACAACAACATAGATATTCTCCTTGTTTTAAATGTTAGCGAACCCACAAACGAGCATGCAGCCTGCGATGGGAAGCGACTACCGCAGCCCATGGACGTGCGACACCAAGGGTATAAGCGCTGATACCACTTATAGATACCTACAAAAGCTGATGGTGGAACTGGTATTGCTGTCTCCGCACTGTCCTAGTGGTTGTGGCTGAAAATCAGCGTAATGCACCCGGCAAGTGTATCGCTGAGCTATGACCTTCTTGCACTGCTGCAGCACACACACATGCCACATAATGTAGGCTTATTTTGAAAATATGTTTTTGGCTTATACAGTATGTTGATTTGCAACCGCGCCATATTTATAGCAGCAGTCATATTGCTTATACTATTACAAATAAATTATTAAAAAAATATATCATTTTTTTTTAAATTTGTAAATAAACAACAAAAGTAGGTACGTATGACGTACATCTGACAAGAATAGGGGTGCGGACCGTAGTAGGTAGATTAGAGCGCAGCGGGCGGGTCGACGACCTTACGTAAAGTGGCCTAAGCTTACGCTTACGCATACGTACCTACTTTTGTTGCTTATTTACAGATTTTTAAAATAAGTTTTTTTTATATAATTTATTTTTATCTCATTTTAGACCTATATCCATTCATCCCTTTCTTTCTAAAATACTAGAGCGCCTTATCCTCCACCAAGTCAATGCCTTTATCAACTCTAATAGTTTCCTTAACCCTTTTCAATCCGGTTTCCGCCCGGGGCACAGTACAACAACCGCGTTGACTTAAGTTTCCAATGATATACGCCTGGGAATGTCCAATCAACAGTTAACAGCGCTAGTTCTTTTGGATTTTTCCAATGCCTTTAACACTGTTGACTACGATATCCTTCTGGCAATGTTGAGATCCCTCCTAGTCTCGGATACTGTAATCGAGTGGTTTCGTAGCTACTTTTTTGGGCGGCGATAGTGTGTCCGCGCCAATGACAAAATGTCTTGCGCTAGCGACGTCACTGCCGGTGTGCCCCAGGGCGGTGTCCTTTCTCCTTTCTTGTTTCGATATTTATCAATTTTCTCACTCCACTCCAAATCCACTGCAAATCTATTCTCAAGCCTCCGTCGATAATATTACGTATCGACGGAGGCTTGAGAATAGATTTGCAGGTCGTCAGCATAAAGGTGAAATTGACAAGAAAGGAGTGGAGTGAGAAAATTGATAAATATCGAAAAAAGAAAGGAGAATATGATCGCTAGCCTCAATGCTGACCTTGCGATAATTTATGAATGAAGTCGAACCCATGGCTTAACGGTCAACCCCAACAAGTCACAGGCTACCATCATCGGTGGCTCAAAACAGACAGCTAAGTTAAATAAGTTGTCTAACCCCCGCTCATGCTCAACGGTGTCACACTGGCTTATGGTAACTTTACCAAAAATGTAGGAGTTCTTTTTTTTTTCCTTTTTCTTTTTCCTTTCGTGGGCTCCACATGTATCGGAGATAAGTCGGAAAGTGTTTGCGGACTCTGGGTCGCTTAGGAGGTGGAAAAACTTGCTTCCTATGAAGACCTTTAACTTTGTTTTTTTTTTCTTTTTTGACAGGTTTTTACTTTTACTAGTACTGTATGACATTGTAAAAAATTAAACTGGTAAATTATGTTTTTGCAAACTTAAATATTTAATTAATTATTTTTTTCTTTTTTGTGTTTTTTTACACGTTGTGATTGACCTTTATATTTTGTGTTTTATTTGTGATGAAAAATGTCCTTTTATGATAGGGCATTTTCCAATATTTTTGACGCTGTTAGGGAGAAAAGAGCTGGACACTTGCTGAGTTTGTTGCCGGTTCTTCTCAGTACAAGATCTCCCGCCCAGAGTAGATTTACGAACCGATGGTATAATGACGTTCATAAGAGCTATTTGTAGCCTAAACTGAATAAATGATTTTGAATTTTGAATTTTTAAATTTTGACCAAGGTTGAACTTGCGCAATCTTTCCTTTTGCCGATTCTAGACTATGCTGAATTAAATGGGGACCTTCTCAACAAACTACAACGCCTCCAAAAGCTCTGCATCAGGTTCATATGCGGTTTGCGTAGGTTCGACCACGCGTCTGAATACAGGCACAAACTTGAATGGCTTCCCATCAGGTTGCGTCGCGAGGAACATATTCTCACCCTTGTTTTTAACGTGCTGTATGATCCTCGTACTCCATCTTACCTCAAAGAGTGTTTCCGATTTCTCGGGGTGGATCACAACCGGGATCTCAGGTAAATTACAGATAATGTCCTCAAGCCTCCTTTTACTCGTTCTGGATATTTTAAGGACTTTTTTACAACGTGCCTTTGGAACCAACTACCGCCTGAAATCCGTCATTCTAAATCACTTTCCACCTTTAAATCCAAACTGCACAATCATTCACTACTTGAGTCATCTGCTAGTAGCATGTTATAGTCTTTTTTTATGTATTTATTTTATTTATGTATGTATGTATGTGTGTGTGTGAAAGGTATTATTTGTACTTATTTATTTAATGTTAGCGCACTTCCTCTATCTCTTTCTTGGATTATCTGAGCAAAGGTTGTCTGGAAGACCGCCTTTGCCCATATACTTGCTTTAAGTTTTTGTTTAACTGTTGTTTTCCTTTTGTTTCCATTTGTGTGTGAGCAAAAAAAAATGTATCTATCTATATATCTATTCGTAAACAGCCTGTAAAAAAAACCCTTCTCCTGTGAAAGCCAAACAATGTTGAGGATTGACGTAAAGTGTACAAAAAGCAACGCGGCTTTTAAAGTAGGTCACTTCACAAAAGAACCAAAATGAAGTCCAGTCAACGCGAGCGAGATGCGCACTGTAAAAGGTTCCGTTGTCTAAAGCAATCATCATCAGCTCAGTTAGGAGGGACCACAGGGAGAACGGACCGTTAACCACGTGGGCCCACTGCGCATCTCCTGATAACTCATCCTAGCCTGGTACTTCAACCACCTGTTGGCCTAATTACATCCTTGTGGGTTATGATAGCCTGGCATTTTGGACTCTCTCTAGCTAATTTGATGTCCCCACTGCTGGGGCACGAGCCTTTCCTATAGATAGAAACACCACAGGGAGTGCGGACGGTGGTTGCTAACGACTGCTAATGCAGCCGGGACCAACGGCTCTACTTGCCTTCCGGAGCACGGGAACGTGATGATACGTTTTGGTCACCCATCCAATGACTGGCGTTGCCTTAGCAATCGCAGACCGGGCGCGTTAATGTAATGTCTTCAAATGAGGAAAATCAGTTTTACCTTGTTTATCACGGATCTCTAAAAATGGAAAACAATTCGTTGTTTAAAACTCTTTTGCACTTTTATTAGACAAGCCAAGCAAAGGAACCATCAGAATTGCAGTTTTAAAGTTTCTACACAATAATATTACCAGGAGGCAAAAATCTTGTGAAATTAATAAAAATAATAATATTGTTTTCTAAAGTTTAGGCGAACACTACACATTGAAATGAAACAACTCTTCAGCTCTTTCTGTGTAAAACGGAACGCACCTGATTAAATTTAAATGAGGGTATACAAGCTACTAACTAATTATGAGACGACCAACACCTCAGTCTCCCTGTGACCACGCACCCTGCAAAGGGTTCGAAACGTCAGGTTAAACATTAATTAAAACTAATGTGTAAAATAAACGCGAGTAGATCCGTAAAAGTTGTTTCATTTCAAAAATAATAATTGTAAATTATACATGTCTTATTAATAGCTATTTATATTTTGACTTGTTATTGAAATGAAACTACTTTTACGGATCTACTCGCGTTTATTTTACACATTGATTTGGTTTACCCCCTTATTCATAAACACTATTTAAGCATTATTATTATTTATAATATGTAATAATATAATTATAGTAACTAGTAACTATACTCGTAGTTGTAAGTAAAAAAAATACTGTACTTTAAAGAATTCTAATTTAAGACTGTCTCTTCTGTCGCATTAGGTTAGAACCAGTAAAGATAGATGTAAGATTTTGATAAATAAATAAATAAATTATTAAGTTAATCATTGTTTTGTCTCTTTTTCTCAAATTCAAAATGGCGTATGTGTGACGTTGACAAAACAATATTGAACTAAATAATACTTAAATAGTTTTTATGAATAAGGGGGTTAATGTATATCCTGACGTTTGGAACCCTTTGCAGGGTCCGTGGCACTCTATCCGTGGCCACAGGGAGACTATAATAAGTATGTACTTATTATTAATATTATTATTTTAAGTCAAGTCATCATTTATAGTTATATTATAGCTTGCGAAATTATTTTAAAACTACTAATTAATATATACTGACCTGTTCCCTCTGCTGGGGCCTGGTGTTCCCTCGACGCTGGTTCTGCGAGGCTACCATCCCTCCGTACATGGTAGCACTTTTGTTAGCCACCGATTCAGTATTTAGTTAGGCCTTAGGATGAAAAACCAGTTGGCCTAGATGCACTGCAGGTCACACGTAAACTTTACTGTCCACGCACTTCCTTGTATTGTATTAATTTTATGTTTGTGTGGCTTTGCGTATGTGTGTAATAATGTGATCATTAGAATAATGTGATCTCTAAGTCGCTTCGCTGACAGAGAAACTTTAGTTTTGACCGCCAAAGTCGGCTATAATCGGCAAGCGACAGCATGCCCAGGGTGCCTAGTGCGACTGTCATTCGCCTCGACCACGTTAACGAAAACGAGAATTTTATTTATGGCAAAATGTTAACTCTTCTCGGGTGTCGCCAGGAGGCGCTGCTTCAATGCCATACTAATTTTCGTTTTTGTAAACAAAACTCGCACTTGGCACCCAGTACGCCAACGACGGCTATGATCGACAATACCTATAGGTTACGGAAACACAAAATGAAAATATTTAAAAGATAAAATTTTACTAGACAAAATCTACAAAACTAATCTCAGCAAGCTCGAGTGGGGGTCACGGTAGCTCAGCGGTCAGAGCATTGGACCGGTTATCAAAGGTCGTGGGTTCATAAGTGGCTTAAAAAATATTGTTAAATTTTGGAATTATATAATTAAATTCCTGTTGCAAGTTTTTACTCTGAATTGAACGCTTGACTTAAAGGATGACAAAACATTTGCGCTGTGGCGGCCAAAGGTTATAAATACTATCAACTTTTGCTTAATTATTGTTATGAGACTTTTGCACCGACAGTTTACGGTAGACACTTTAGACGTCAAAGACAAAGTCAACAATTTTAAATTTTAAAAGAAATAAGTCTATTTTACAAGCTTTTATTTAGTTTTAGTTTCGCCTGTCCCGATGTTTGTGCTTATTCAAATCTTGCGAGTTAAATTGGATCCACTTCCCGGTTACCGATTGAGCTGAAATTTTGCATGCATGTGTAATTTTAGCTGTGGAGAAGAATATGGAATGTGGGAAATATTATTTTTCTTTAGATTATATGGAAACAGCATTAATAATGTGTTTTATAGTAAGTAAACGGCCTGTAGCTGTCCCACAGCTGGTCCATCATTTAAATCATCGCTACAATTGATGGATAATGGCTTAATCACCACGCTTGCCAAATGCGGTTGGTGATCACAAACCCGGGCTTTGCATCGAAAAATCCGAAATACATTTTGTCTGACCTAGGAATTGAAGCCGGACCCTTCGGGTATCGGGCTAAGCGCTCTGTCATTCGGCCATCGAGGCGTTATAGTATAAAAACTAAAAGTTTTTAACTTGCACATATCGTTAACGACATATCGTTTTTAAAACGGCAAACCCAGTGGAGTTATCCTCAGCCGCTCGAAGGCAGTACGTCACGAAATGAATACTTCATAGTCGTTACTGCCGCGCCATTGACCACAGATGCTGCTTTAAAGGCAATTGGCTAAATTCTTTATTACTTCTAACCATTATGATGTATGGATAAAGCTCTGAATACTTCTTTAACCGACTTAGCAGTGACGAAGCGAATTATCAATTTTACTGTTTATTTTAAATCTCTATAACGGCTCAAATAAAGACTATAATAATGTCGCTCATATTGTACACAGATTAAAAACTTAGTTTTTTCGGATTTCTTAAAAATATTAGATGAAGTCTGGTTTATTCACTTTATTCAGAATTGAATAGAATAGATTTGTGTATGCACTTATATTTTCAAAATAAAATTTGATGAACCGATTTTGATGATTCTCTCAACGACCCCTGGACCGGGGATTGGGTGGTTTAATCACTAGACCATAGAGCGGCTTGATTCTATTTTTGGATGCAGGTTATAATTTTAGGTTATAATGCAGGTTAGGATGATAAGGTTAATGTAGATTTATTACTTAATAAGACTTGAGACATGCTGTAGACGGTATATAATAATTAATTAACAACTTCCTTCTTTGTTTAGGTCCATAATAGTTGGCTCTCGTAATAGTTGACATTCCCGTCTCCCTACCCTCCCAAGGCGTTGAATGCAAAATCACCGAACCTTCATCATGTTAATTTATTATAAAATAAGGGTGTAGACAATGTTACATAACAAACATTTTTTTTTAATTTTGCGTGAACTAGAGAACTATTAATAATTGTAGTATTGTTAAATATGTAACTAAATTTTACTTTTTTTATTTTCAATTGCTAATTGCTGCACTGAAGCTAAATTAAATATTCATAAAATTTTATAAAATACAGTGAAAAAATTAAACGCCCACCCGACCCAGCCAGGAATCGAACCAGGGCCCGGATTGCGGAAGACCCAGGTTCGATTCCTGGCTGGGTCGGGTGGGCGTTTAATTTTTACACAGTTTTTTATAAAATTTTATGAATATTTATATGTAACTAAGTCAAAAGTCAAAGAGTTTTTTTTTATTCAAATAAACTTAAGAAAAGTGGTTTTCGTCAAATCGTCCAAACATTTTTACAATGTAAGTAATCTATTTTGTAAACTATTATATATGAACTAGGTATCGACGTATATATACAAGATTTGTGAAAAATTGTTAATCACAACAAAAAAGAACTTTTTTTTGGTTGTTGTTTTTTGTTAGTAACCATTGAAATGAAATGAAATGAAATTAAATAATGATTATTTATTCACGCAATACAAAGTACATTTTAGCTGGTGGTTAATTTTATGATTTTGAACGTCCGTTTTGCCAAACGCACGGCATGTGAATGTCGAATTACATAAAATTAAAATCAAATTAAAATTAAATTAAATTAATAGAATAATAACCGTGACAAGAGATACAATAAGAATTAGATATAAAAGTGATAATTTTATGACATAATTGTTTATTTTATGAAAATTTTTGTATCAAAATATTCTTAATTCTTAATTCTTAATATCAAAATAAACTTTAATTGTATAAAAACATTTATCTTTTATCCATATTCTTAACTTTTTTCTAAATATAGGTAAACTAAGCACTTTTACTGACAGTGGTAACTTATTATAAATTTGTATACAGCTTGGCTAACAATTCCTCTTACAATATTGTGTATGCATATTGGGCATCATAGTTTTTAAGTGTATAGATTAATGGCATCAATGTTTGACACTAAGCCCAGTGTTCGACATGAAATAACATACATTTTCATGTTTTACAAGCAGGTGGTCTGTATTAATTTGTTGCTAAACACTAAAATCAGTTGCTGACCTCTATTTTAACGAATAATCGAAAAAAAGTCGGTCACTGGTGCCACACCGGTGGGTGTGAGGTTTGTAATAAAATGTAGATAAATCCATACAAAATACTCTTGTTTATTTGTTTTTTGTTAATGACCATGATAGTTTTAAAATGTTGTGTTTTTAAATTTTTTTATAGGTACTTTAAAATGTCACAGGAAAACCTAACGAATTGTGGAGTTTAAAATTTTTTCAATTTAACAACAATTCCTATACGCAATGTTATTATTTATTTTTTAAATACAATTTTATGTAGTTATTAAAAATCAATAACCACACTTTCATCTGTAAAAACTTAATTATTTACCTACTCTGTGCACAAATCAAAACAAAAGCAGAGTTTAATATTATCTGTGTACCGTTTCCCGCGCTTTTTGCGGCTGGGCACAGAGAGCCCGCCAAGTAAACTGAAACGCTGATATTGCAGAATCCTGCGAGCTATTTTAATAATAGCATTCATATGAACCTTATAATTAAAGGCATAGAGTTGAATTTGTTAATTTTCGTTGCTGGCAATTTTGCGATGCATCCTTTCGAGTAAAACTTGCAATATAGACCTTATCATCTTACGAAAGAGTCTATTTCTATTTGTTATAATATAACGCTTGCTAGGAGAATCCTTTAACGAACGTTTGCTACCGATTTCGACCCTAACATCGTTTTGGATAAAGTTTAATTTAGCGTTTACATTGGAAACAACATTTTCAGTCACAAAATCTTATATTCTGTCATTATTATTTATCCCGTCTACAGAATTGGTTTAAAATATTTCGATCTAGAGATTATTAAAATTGTCTATTTTATTTAATAATTGTATATTGTTATTGTATTGTATAGCTAGATTAGATAGCATTATATGTTTAATTAATGATAAAATCGTATTATGATTAAACTATCATATCATATCTTATCGTATCACCAGAAAAAAAGAAATAACTAGTTACAACCAGACAGATGGAAAGAACAAAGGGACTTGCTTGTTATTGTCAGGCAGACTACAAAGATCCACATTAGTATGTTTAAAAGTAGTATAATAAAACAAATAAAATGTAAAAATATATGAAATTATACGGTTATTCTTGCATCTGTCCCAATTCTTGGATACTAAGAACAATGTAGGGTTGGTAGTAAACTTCAACCACCGCCATCTAGCGATAATAACCGGGACCATCGACTGAATCTGCCTTCCGGATTCCGAAGCACGGCAACGGCAAGGCTCAATATTTTTATAATTGTACACCCATCCGACGACCTAGCATGGCAAAAGTTGTGTAACTTGTAGGCCGCTGCGCTGTTGAGCTCCCAACATGTGTCCGTTAAGCTAGCGAGCGTCTTACTAACAACATATGTAAGACCTTAATTTTGTGTACGTGACAGCTGAATATAATAAATAAATAAATAAACAAATGAATAAATAAAACAAAGGCTTGCACATCAACCTACAAACTGTCAAATTTCCTTAATAGACTTTGAACTTTATATTTAAGGTTTAAGGTTGACAATGTATTGAATAAATTTGACAGTTTTGGGTAGCTTCATGTGCAGGCGTGTGCACGTAAACGATAATGTGTTTAAACCACGGAACAGAAAGATTTTATCTATTTCTTTTGCAAAATAAATCCTTTTTATATTTAGGTATTTTATTTTAATTTCACAAAGTATTTATAATTCACTCGAGACAGTTGGTAACAACTGAAAATTAATGACATCACCAATTCATCATCAACAGTTCATTTTAATGTCTTCATTGCATACGAGCCGTCAGCATACTGGATAGTTAGTAACCAAACTTTTAAATGACGTTAATGCGTCATAACTACAAAAGGTCTTTATTTCTTAAACTAAAGAGGCACTAATTATTTTATTTTTGCAGTAATGACGCACTAAAAGAGGACATAACAAAAAAACGTGAACTAGACCATGTGTGCGCCAGCTTAACGGACACTCTCAACATTGATTCCAAAAATATTCAAACAAAACTGCGTAACTAGCACCATCTTGTGTTTAAGATAAACTCAATAATTATTTAGTCTGTCATTAAATTAATTTATTATGTAGCAATATCTCGTATGTAGCATCGCAAGACCGATTTTTATTACTTCATGTAAGTGCGTTTGTGATGCTAAAATTCACCAAACAAAGTTTTTCGACTGGACTTTAATATTAATAGGCACTTCACTTCATTCATTCAGGCTTCACTTTAGCAGAACTCCATTGCTATAAATTAAAACATTTGTCATGTCATTTTTTTTTAAGTGTAGTTCGTTCCCTGAGGAACCGGCTAAGGTCATAAACCATGCTTCCATGTCATTAGTTTCTTAATTTCATTGCTTACTTCTTTGTTACTTCAGTCAAGGCAGGAGTACCTTGTTTCCTGTATGATGATGATGATGAATGATAATAGAAATGAGAAGTGAGAAATTTAGACCCCCCAACCCCAACCCCTCGAGTATCTCAGTAAAGATGTGGGGCTTTACTAAGCCCTCACGCAGACTTCTTGAGAGAATTTGAAAAGTAACGTTGCACTGTTTTGTTTCATTTGCCAACACCCATGCACACTCACGAACACTTAACGGTTAATAATCCACCATTATCTCACATTAATATTCGACATAACACAAATTTTTGAAAATAAAACAAAATCGCAGACATGATTCTTCACTTTCCCGCCAAGTCATGTGTCATGTCAGTTGAATCAATTCTGTCACAACAAAGCAATGAGTGACAGATATTATGCGAATTGAAAACAAAGTGATTTAGTTATCTTCAAATAATTACTTTCATTAATGACCAAATGGGTTAAATTCCGCTAGAATGTCTTTCCCGAAAATAGAAGGATATGTCGTCACTGAAAAGCTTGGTTCTGGAAGTTATTCCACTGTGTACAAAGCATATGCAAAGGTGAAAGAAAATAGTTATTCTTAACGCGTGTGTAAATACTGCAAGTTATCTATTTATTCTAGTAATATCTGGTGTGTTCTGGCTTTGTTGGGTGCTCACACTTTAGTCTTACGTAAACGGAGAGTACCTAACAGCAAAAATAGAAATCTCATAATATTATCTAGGGTTCAATGACCTCGTCACTTTACACTTTCGTTCGAAAGTTTTTGTGTATGTTATTGAGTTTGTGGTTTGTTTAGTGGTAGGGCTTGTTTAAGTCCGCCTGGTAAGCTACAATAAACATATCTATGTAAAAGTCTAGTATTTGGACAATCGAATTGAAGGGTTTGGGGGGGGGGGGGGGAGAAGGAAGAGCCCTCCCTAAAAGGGGGAGTTGCGATAATCAATAGTTACGAAAAAAAATCAAAGTGAAGTTTTGAGGTTAGGATAGCAAAGGCCATCATTCATTTTGGATCAAAAAGTGAAAGTGCCAGCCAGAAAAAAAAGTATAATTTTTTTAATAACAATAATAATAGCCTTTAGTTTGCCTTAGTCCTGTAGGTCACGTGATAGGTTAGAAATTTAATGTTTTGAGATTTTTATTACTACCTATTTAGATTGACTAAAGGACATACTAGACTTCATCCTATACCTAAGTCAGTTTGATTTATTTCAATGCCATACCTACATGTTTTATTTTAAATATTTTGTTGTCCCTCTGCCGGGCCAAAGCCACCACTGGTAAAACTGTACAACCGCGTAGCCAAAATTGGGCAGTTTGGGGGGGGTGGGGGATAGAGGGGGCTTTAGCCCCACCACTCTACATTCCCATTAGTCCTTATATCAGGCTACCACATACCACCCTAGCAAAAAAAATGGTTAAGCAATACGCCTTCTCTGCATATTTTTTTAATTTCGATAAAATTCTCAATTACTTATGCCATATGTTTTTATAGTGTTCATGGAAGACCAGCCTATAATGTATGTGGTCTGACATCAAGCTTTACCCTATAGTGGCATACTTTGTTTATATATATTTAACAGGTAGGTAAGCACTGTGTCTTAATCTCACCTGATGTTAAGTGATGGTAAGGCCAATTGGTGAAAGCGCACTTCACCCGGAATCCTAACTACTGAGTCACTGGCTATCTACTTAATCTGTTGTTTGTTGTCTAATGTTTTAAAATTGTATTTTGTATTTCGATTTGTAACACTGACTAAAATTTTCTATTCTATCCTATAAATACTGTATAACCTCCTAGGTGGGTGCCCGCTCCATAGTGGCAGTGAAATGTGTGGACAAATCACGCATCAAGAACTCGGGCACGGCGGTGGACAACCTGATCACCGAGATTCGGCTGCTGAAAACACTGGAGCATCCGCACATCGTGCACATGAAGCACTTCACGTGGGACGACCGGTAACGCGCTTTGTATTATTTATTTGTTTTTTTATTGTATTACATTAATTTGTAGCACTTTAATTTTTATTTTAAAATTATAATAAGTGTGTGACATGAACATTAAACATATAATTATTTATTTAAATGGTATAACTAAAGAATACAATTTTACAATACAATATGTAGGTATATATACAAAGTTGTGGACATTTTATTGCAAAAAATTTTTTATCTGGTATTCATTTTTATTTACCAATGTTATTCATGCATGTATATGTTGACTAAGAAAAGGTTTTATATTAACTAGACTTACGATTTTATATTGTCTTACTTACTTACTAAAACATAAACTTTTAAACTAAACTTTTTTAAAATAATGATTAAACTTAAGTTAAATCATTATTTTAAAAAAAACACAAATGTTGAAAAAATTTCCACAAGCAGGATTTGAACCTGCACCCTTCTGACATACCGGGTCAGGTGCTCTTCCAATTGAGCTATTATGGTTCTAACCAGCCCGCCGAAATTATTCAACACTATTTACTTTTTTACTTTGAAAGCCAAAGGCGCCAATTCAATGTCAACAACCACCGTCATTAACAAATTAAAATTATAATTAACAAATTATATAAACAAAAACAAAAAACATTTTATTGAATCATTAAAATATTTCCTTTTTAAACCAAATAAAACATTAAAATTATAACACTCAGGCATGCAATGTCGTTACCTTGTCAACTTAAAATCTTTATAAAATGTTTTTATATCACATACTTTAATATATTCTTAATTCCAGTAACATATACATAATAATGGAGTACTGCTGCGGTGGAGACCTTTCGAAATACATACAGCGATACGGCCGCGTGCCCGAGAAACAGGTGGGTGGTTACAATGCAGACTCAAATTCAAACTCAAATTGTTCATTTGCAGCGAACAGGTTTACAAGTGGCTTACAATAGTACATTGTTCACCGAGAGGAGAAAGTGACCGATTACCGTCGAGGGTGTCGTTTGGCTTTGAAACGCCTGAGATCGGGAATCGCAGTTTCTCTCGAGTGATACATAGTGCTTTATACTACACCTACAAGGAAAATAAAAAACGAAATCTTTACAAATTGAAATTTATATTGAAATTGTTGCAGTTAGTGCAGCTTAATGTAACACTTTTTCCATTAATGTTATTTTTGCTGGTTCCTTCAACTGCGGCGGAGTTAAAAAATCTTCATCATCACTATCACTACTTATCATTTTGATAGTTTTATTTTACTTTCTACGAAAACTGAATCCTCAAACAACACACAAATTGGAAATGGCGCCAATGGCGTCTGCAATTTTCACATGTTCTTTTTTCAAATTGTTTATCCTGCCGCTGCAGGGTCGCACTGCCAGCCCGACACCATCCAACACACAGCTAGTGGCCAGTGTCATTTTGCGAACTTGGAGATAAAAACTCACTGTAAAAACTTTTTGGCTTTTGATATTTAGGTTACCGGCGCATAGTCTTACCCAAAATTAAAAAAGAAAAACCACGTAAGAAATGGATTTTCATACACTTTTCTCTCCCGCTCAGATGCGTTTTCTCCCCGCATATTTGTTCGATATGCAATGACGTACTTTCTACCGTAAATTTGATAAAGTATCAAGGTACTTTCCAAGCAGGTGTAGTATAAAGGTTCTTATAAGTAAGTATAGTGCTCCATTCTGTCAATAAAATTAACATGCAAAATCTGAGTTTAAAAATTCACTGTAAAATAACTTTTTCTGAGCTTAAACTGGTTTGGTCTGGTTTGGACAGCTTTTCTGATAGAGAGGTTTTCGTTTTTGTATCTAGTGCAAGTCTCTCATTACATCTTGTATTTCTTGAGTATATGTCCCTTGCTTAATAGCTTTTGAGAATATAAATAATGTTTTTGCACTGTTTTGTTTTTTTGCTAAAGGTGAAGACTGACTAGAGCATTTTGCCGTAAAGTTTTTTATTATTTTTTTTTTGTAACGTTACATGGTACACAGTCACAGTACAGTGAGCCGATTTTATCTCCGCTCTGTTGTCTCCGCCCTGTTATCTCAACCCGAGCCGAGGTCCGAGCCTTTAGAGGCGCCCTCGGGCTGTTCCGCTCCCCGATCCGACCCGAACCCCTCGGGGACACGCACTAGTACGTGATGCCATTCCCTTTAGAAAACCTGCGACACGGCTTGTAAGTAAGGATTTTTTTGTATAAAAAATTATTTAAAAACCCAAACTAATCATATCTACTGATGTTTATTCGTTGTTAATTTTTTTTTTTGTCGATTGTGCCTTTGTTAACTTAATACCCTAGAATTAATACTTTTTATTGTATAAAAAACCACCCCAAATTGTTGCAAGACCCTTACAGGGTCGTGTAAAATAGTCCCTAACTATTTTTTTAAATTTTTTTTTATACGTAGCTTGACAAATTACTCCACTCCACCTGATGTTAAGTGGAAATGGAGTCCAGACGCAAGGACAATTGGTGCAGCGTGAAAACAACGCAGCTTCAGTCACCCTCACCCTGCCGGCCCACAAGGTGCCTCTTCACGCCTCGTTTGAAGGACCCCGTGTCATAGGAAGGAGGGAAAACGTGTGCTGGTAGACTATTCCATCTTTTGGAAGTGCGACAAAGAAACGAGTCACCAAATTTCTTTGTGCGCGATGGAATGTTCGAGACAGTACAGGGGTGACTCCGGAGAGCAGCACGCGTACTCCTATGGAGGAAAGGAGAAGGTGGGATAAGGTCAAAGAGCTCTTCAGAGCACTCGCCGTGGTATAAGCGGTAGAAGACGCTGAGTGACGCTATATCTCTCCGCAATGGCAGGGGCTCGAGAGCATTAGTGACCTCTGCATTGCCGATAATGCGTATAGCGCGCCGCCGCAATCTGTCCAAGGCATCGAGAAGGGATGGACCTTACCAACATGATGCAATAAATAATAATTATGACTATGACAATGACAATGACGTGTCAAGTTTGCCCGGCGAACTTAACTTGCCATTCGCGAAGTTCGCCGCGAACGGTACAGACATCAACCTTCCAATACTGTCCAATTTCATCAATAAATATTCAACCACATGCCATATACGTAAAGTTCAAAGTCTACGTCGCGTTGCTCGCTCCGATCAGTCGCCACAATGACGCTCGTGCACGTTCGCGAACACTTACGGTAAATCTTTTAAATCAATCAGCCAATTTTAATTAAACTTTCTGTGCTTTAGGGAAAGACAGAGATCTAATATTTGTTTTTAATGTAATTGGATTTAGTCCTGTATAATGAAATATGAATGATAAATAATATTAATGAAGTTTTTATTTTATTTTTAGGTATTATATTTCCTTCAACAACTGGCGTCGGCACTGAAGTTTCTAAGAGAGAAAGGTATTTGGATTAATCTATTAACTATTAAGTTATATAATATAACTATATGTAACATTGTGAATGCAAAATTCAAAATAATAAAAATAGTTTATTATTTCTTTAAAAGAAAATAAACACTAAAACAATGTTGTAATAAAATGTTTTTGTTTTGTTTATATAATTTTAACGCAATTTTTTTGCGAAACAAATTACAATAACAAATGTTGAAAAAAATTCCACGAGCAGGATTTGAACCTGCTCCCTGATGACATACCGGGTCAGGTGCTCAATTGGAAGAGCACCTGACCCGGTGCTCTAATAATAATACTAATCCAATAATAAGTAGTAATAATCTAACCTCCATCTTTTAATGGAGAGGGCTATGCTCGGAGTTTCTCTGCGTGATCGAATCAGAAATGAGGAGATCCGCAGAAGAACAAAGGTCGAAAGGTCGGGTAATGTCGGTAGACATAGCCCGAAGAGTTGGCAGTGGGCAGGTACATCGCTCGCAGGACCGATGGCCGCTGGGGCGGAACAGTCCTTGAGTGGCGACCGCGTACCGGAAAGCGCAGTGTGGGCAGGCCTCCAACAAGGTGGACCGGCGATCTGGTGAAGGTTGCACCACAAAACCGGTCGTTGTGGAGATCCTTGGGGGAGGCCTTGGTCCAGCAGTGGACGTCTTTTGGCTGAGATGGTGATGATGATGATGATGATCTTTTAAAAATAAAATGAAAGTCGGTTAAGAATACAATACCTACATTACAAAAAAAAATATTTTTATATAATGCCATAACCATTATACTTTTTATTGCTTATATCATTATGTGGTCCCAGGCGTGGTCCACATGGACCTGAAGCCCCACAACCTGCTGCTACACAAGGGGTCCAACGGGAAGTACATACTGAAGGTCGCGGACTTCGGGTGAGTAGTAATTTATTTATTTCTTATTACAAAGTAAATCCAACGCACTCAATCGATTTCTTGTTAGATGGCTCCCGCTGTGATTTAGCCAAGTTTAATGACAGACATGCTCGCTCGCACATCAGACGTATTCGTCAACATTCATCGATAATTTTATTTGTTTACTCAACAATGTTTCAGCAGCATTTATCTAAACACAAGATACAAAAGATGTTACTTAAACATAAGCCAATTATAGAAACATATTATGCTACTAAAACATGTTGACATAATTAATGAACGCAGGTAGGTAGTTTAAAAATAAAAAATAGGTAAGTAGATGAAATATTGTCGGATAACTTACAGAATAGGTGTGAATCTGATTGTGTTGTGTCGATGTGTATTAGTGCGTGTGAGTGTAATATTGTGGTTGGTTTACATACAAATATAATTTAATGCGACATTATAGATTTGACTTTGCGAGCATTCACGTGTGATTTAATTAAATTCTATGTTACTATACTTCTATTGGTTATCTGGTACCGGTATACCGGTTACAATGTTAAGTACCGGTACTCATCGGTTAACCTGTATTATTAATACCGGTATCAAATCGTTGCCGGTACTTTAAACATTGCCGTCAAATCGTTGCCGGCAAAGATACCGGTTTTTTAAAATAACGGTATTCCAAGCCTTGGTTGTTGTAACTACATCTGAGCCTCTCGAAATATCCTGGATTTTTTTTTGTTTTTTGGAGAGAGATTGCTGATTGCCTCAGACGGCATTTTCAGCTTCATGTTTGGGGGCGGCGAGAAACTTAAAGGGTTCCTCAAGCCGTGTGAAACGAACCTTCGGAGGTTTTCTAGAGGGAACGGCATCACGCACCAGTGCGCGTCCCCGTGCCCTACTACATTCTCCGAGAGGTTCGGATTGGATCGGGGAGCTGAACAACCCGATGGCGCCTCTAAACGCTCGGACCTCGGCTCGGGTTGACCGGGCCGTGGTGGTGGGAAGAAGCACCCGGGTACATGTCGCCGCCCCCAAACAAGCCCGGTGAAGTTGAAAATACCGTCTGAGGCATTCAGCAATCTCTCCAAAAAAAAAAATTGCTTGGCACATCGCACTCTTTTCTCCTTCCTCTACGCAGAGGTACATGGAGTGTAGTCTCAACTGATAGTTCAGGTAGCCGTATGCCGTAAATGGTAGTATGGCAATATAGCATAATGCTTCGTATAAATGTATAACCAATGTACTTTATTCGCGGAGTAACACATCACAATTATCTATCAACTGAAGTGGCTTTACTCAATACGCAATACTGAATATATTTTTTGGAAAACCATAATGTTCATAGCAAACAGACCGGGGGCCCGGCCGCCTAACTCGATCGCTTTGGCTACGTGTATGGTTTATGACGTCATCTTGTCATCTAGCTAATAGGTAGGCATATATCGAAAGCTATAGCCTATAGCTTTCGATATTGCTTTCATAGGCGGTACGAAACGACAAGATGACGTCATAAACTATACACGTAGCCAAAGCGATCGGTAGGCGGTCGGGGGGCAGAAGCGCTTAAATCATTTCATTAAATTTGTCTTTGTTTTAAATTTTTATTAAATTCAATTTGTGTATCACTAGCGACCCGCCCCGGCTTCGCACGCGTGCAAACCTCTAAAATTATCAGTGTTTCTCTACTATATTGTGCATGTATATACATATGAACCTTCCTCTTGAATCACTCTATCTATTAAAAAAACCGCATCAAAATCCGTTGCGTAGTTTTAAAGATCTAAGCATACATACATACACACATACATAGGGACAGCGGGAAGCGACTTTGTTTTATACTATGTAGTGATTGACAATTAATTTTTAAATTTTCAATTCAATTAGGTACCTATATATTTTTTTTAATGTAACATTTTTTTATATGGTCAATAAATGATTTTGATTCTGATTTTCCACTGCTGGGGCCCCCATTCCCTATGGATGGATAAGGAGAATGGGCCGTAAACCACCACGCGGGCCCAGTGCGGGCGGTGGTTGTTAACGACTGCTAATGCAGCCGGAACCGACGGTACGACGTGCCTTCCGAAGCACGGAGGAGCGAGAGATGATACATTTTTGGTCACCCATTCGATGACTGCCCATTGCGAAAGTGGTTTAACTTCAGCAATCGCAGACCGAGCGCGTGAACCATACAACCACGTTAATTATTATTGTATTAATAAATTTACATTTTTATAAATTTTTTTTTAGTTAACGTTATTTTGGTATTACGTCACTGTGAAACTACCCTCACAGTCGATAGAACACTTTTGCAAGTATTTAACAATCGATATGCTTATATTATTTTGAATTTTGCATTCACAATGCTATCTATAGTGACAAGATATACTTCTGGCTTCTGGGGCCTCGGTAGCTTAGCGGTCAGATCGTTGGGCCGGTTATCCAAAGGTCGTGGGTTCGATTCCCACTCGAGCTTCATGTGGCTGGTTGATTATTTCTAGTAAAATTTTATCTTGTACCTAACTATTATATATTATAGCATTGTGAATGCAACATTCAAAATAATATAAATTGTTTTGGTATTTGTTTTAAATTTATAATTAAGTTGGCTTATAAAATTTTTTAAAATTAAATAATACCTTATTGCATTAAATATAGTAGACAAAAGAAAATGTTGCGGTGCCCAACCAGGGCTCATGTGTTAGTACATGAGATATATGAAATGTACATCTATTTTCACACATGAATTGCAATAAATACCTTTGACTTATCACCTTAATCGTATGTCAATAACTGTGGCGCAGTGGTTGACGCGCCCGGTCTGCCAGTGCTGGGGTAAAGCATCTTTCGCAAAGGCCGGTCATCGGTTGGGTGTGACGCGCGTGACGCGGGTGGGGCGCAGGTTCGCGGCGCACGCGCCGGGCGGGGGCGGGGGGGCGGGCGCGGTGCGCGGCTCGCCGCTGTACATGGCGCCCGAGATGCTGCGCGGCCGCTACGACGAGCGCGTCGACCTGTGGAGCGTCGGTGAGTGCCGCCCGGTGGGTAGGTGGGTGGAAGGATAGGTGGATGGATGGATAGATAGGAGGATAGGTAGATGGATGGATGGATGGATGGATAGATGATAGATGGGTGAATAGATAGATGAAAGAAATACATTTATTGGCACACGCTAAGTACATCATACATCTATTTCATGAAAAAAATATTGAAAAATCAAACGTACATCCACAATAAAAAAACAAAAACAGAAGACAAAGTGTAACTACGAGTAACTAAGCCCCAGCCACAGCACATGGTAGGTAGGTGGTTAGATAGATGAATGGATGGATAATTAGATCAATAAATAGATAGATAGAAAGATGGATAGATATATTGATAGATATTGTTTATTATCACTACCAAACAAAATTTTAATACATTAAAAGTTAAGTAAAAAAATAAAGTGTAAGTATGTGTTGTTTTTTACCCTACCCTGACTATTAGTGTGACGTGAAGTGTGAATGAAGTGTATTTGAATAAACTAAATATGGCTAACATGTACGGAAGTGAAAGTTGGGTGTAGCAGGAGAAACATGAAAGCAGAATAAATGCAGTCGAGATGAGAGCGTTAAGAAGTATGATAGGAGTTAAACTGAGTGACAGGATAAGAAATAGTGAGATAAGGAAACGTTGTGGTCTGAAAGAAGATGTAGTGACAACAATTGAGAAAGGCATGCTGAGATGGTTTGGCCATGTCGAGAGAATGGATGAAGAACGATTGACGAAAAAAGTGTATAATCGAGTGTGAATGAAAGTGTTGGTAGGGGTAGACCTAGGCGGGCGTTTCAAGACCAAATCAGGGACGTCTTGAAAAAAGGCCAGGTCAAGAGTACCCTAAACCGAAGAGCATGTGTGAAGGGAATAATGAAAGTGGACGAAGCGAAACAAGTATGTAAGGATCGTAGCAAGTGGAAAGAAGCGGTCTCTGCCTACCCCTACGGGAGAGAGGCGTGATTATATGTATGTATGTATGTATGTATGTATGTATGTATGTATGTATGTATGTATGTATGTATGTTTGTATTTATGTATGTATGTATGTATATATTTATGTATGTATGTATATATGTATGTATGTATGTATATATGTATGTATGTATATTATATATACAATATCTTTATTTTTGTGATGTATTTTTGAATGTAACCTGTTAATGTACCTACTTAAGTTAATAAATAAATAAATTAAAATAAGAGGCTAAGTTTATGTAAATTTGGTAGTGCACCTGACCCAACATATCATGGGGTGCTGGTTCGAATCCTGCTCGTAGATATTTTTCAACGACTTGTCTTTTTTCAATATGTAATTTGTTCGCAATAAAATTTGCCATAATTATAAATAAATTAAGTTTAATCGAATATAGTTGACTTTGGCTGTACACTTTTTGATGCCAAAGTGAGCTTTACTCAATGTCAAATGTGTCTAACAACCGGTTGGGTGGCGTGGCGGCATTGCAGGGGTGATACTTTACGAGTGCCTGTTCGGCAAGGCGCCGTACTCGTCCAGCACCTTCAAGGAGCTCGTGGACAAGATACAGACCCAGGCGCCCATACAGGTGCGTCTAATATACCCTTATTCATTCCTTTTACATCCAGACTGGGGCATGCCAAATCGAAAAAAACGGAAATCGGCAAAAAATAAGTCATAATGTATTTCTAAAAACCGGTTTTCACAGTAAAATAACCGATATTTTTATATGATTTAAGTTTTCAATTCTGACTGTTGGGTTTTCTTTATACGGCTTGATTTGAAACTAGATTTCAAATTCCCACCAAAAACGAGCCGAGCCTAACTTCCGACGAATCATAACATCGAGAAGTTCCGCGGGCTAAAAGATGTTTAATTTTGTATGGAGAAAATGCCACACCTTGTACACAATACCGAACGATAGCTAATCGCCCAATCACCGCCCAGTCACCACCCAGACCCGACACAATATCGAAAAGTTCGTTTTCGACATTGACCCGACCGCGAATCGAACCCGGAACCTCAAATTGGTTACGATGGTCGTCAGTCCGGCGTGCAAGAGATGTGCGAGCATCTTGGAACGCTTGTAAAAAAACCGTCGTCGTCATAATCAGTTGTTCAGCACCTATTGCTTCCCTCTCAGATCCCCCCGAACCCTGCCATCTCTAACTCAGGTAACCACCACATCATCATCACCAGCTCTTCAAAGTCTGTTCTTGCCCAGATCCCCCCCAACTCGTCGATCTCTGCCGGCTGCCGTTCGCTCCTCTCCGGGCTCTTGCAGCATGACCCGGACAAGCGGATCAGTTACGAGGAGTTCTTTGCGCACGAATACCTCGACCTAGAGCACATGCCCAGCAAGGAGAACTACGACAAGGTCAATTGACATTTATTTCGTTATTACATAAGAAAACTTTGTTATATATTAGGAACAGCTTTATGTAGACAACTGGCAGGAGTCGGTTCAGAACCAGAGACATAACTCACTTTGGGCTACAGCGCCAGGATAGTAAGTAAGTATGTCGGAGACTTGGCGCTATCATCGCTTAGAAACGACAAGTATAGTCTACACTTGAGTGTGTCTGCGCAGCCTATGCTCTATGGTACGCGAAACGTCAACGGCAGTTGGCGCGACAACGGACTGAGGACATTTTGAACGGGAGCGGTCGGAGAGCACGCACGCGCAGAACTCACTTCGTTTCTAAAATCCGTTTGCATCGGGCAACTGTTTCTAAATAATTCAATTGTGATGTTAAAATAACATTGAAGCGACTGTAAGGAATACGGCTGCGTCTTTATTTTGAAGATCCAAGACGAATTGTGTTATCGACGAATCAGAGTTTGCTCGTCCGTCCTACCTACACAAACCAACCTCCGCCGCCGACATATATATAATATATTTTTTACGCCAAGCTCGCGGTTGGCATGTAAGCGCTCAAAGCTAAGTCAAAACGATAAATTCAAAATATTTATTAAGTGTAGCAGTCGGGCTTAGGTTCGAACCATAAAACTAATACTTACACAAAATTAAAATTAAAATGCTGCAAGAGCTAGACTTCTCTCAGCATAAGTTGCAGCTGCAAGAAACTGCAACGCTGATTTAGATTAATCAATATAGTTACAAAAACACTAATGTTGAAAAAATTACCACGAGCAGGATTCGAACCTGCACCCTTCTGACATACCGGGTCAGGTGCTCTTCCAATTGAGCTATCGTGGTTCTAACCAGCCCGCCGAAATTATTCAACACTATTTACTATAGCCTATAGCTTTCGATATTGCTTTCATATCGCTTTCGAAATGACAAGATTACGCCTCAGTTAGAATACGCCTCCACTGTTTGGAGTCCTCAGTATCAGAAATACACAGCTTTGATAGAGGGCATACAAAATAAATTCATTAGACGCTTGAAATATAGATTTAAAAATTGTAACTTAAACTCAATTCAATCATTAGCATCCCGTCGCAATTTCAGAGATCAAATATTTTTGTATAAAATTATTAATTATTTAATTGATTCGCCTTATTTACTAAGCAAAGTAACATTTAAGTGCCCAAGACCCAGCGCACGACAGAAAAGTACGTTTTTTGTACCTCTTTGTCGAACTAATTATACTAAAAATAATTTTATTGTAAGAACAACAAGTGCTTATAATAAAAACTTTAGTCACATTGACATATTTCACGAGAAGTTATCTAAGTATCGCCATCTTCTAAGATCAATGTGATATACTTGTACCGTAGTTTTAAATCTTTAAATTCTTACTTGCAATTCGTCTTATCAACATTTTATTATGTAATACTTAGCTTTGGAAACTAATAATGCTAATGTACTATTTACTATATTATGTTAGTTGAAATATTTAAAAGCTGTATGTTTCCTTAAATAAATAATAATAAAAAAAAAAAAAATAAACTATAGAGCGCGATAGCGAGAGCGATAGCAATAGAGTTAGGCGGTAGGCCCCCCGGTCTGCGTAGGCCTTTACTCATCTCTCTTTCTGTCGTTTGTATGGTGTACAATAAAGAATATTTTTATTTTATTTCATATTTATTTTTTATTTATATACCAACCAACCAACAAGATGAACACTGATAAAAAATATAGACACAAACATGAACTTGAAGCTAAGTGTTATTACAGGTTGCCACGGCGTGCAATGTGGACTATAATAAATTTACTTTAAAAAGAAACAGTACTATTTATATTATTTGAGTAGTCCAGTACGTTAGTTTAAGTTCCTCCTAAATAATTTAATTAATTAACAGTTATACAATAATGCTTCCTTTACGGCCTCACTTATCCAACAAAAAGAGTGTATAAGTCAAAATTGTATGTATATTTAACAATTCAAACTTGTCCAGGCGGTGTGTTTAATCAAACGCGCGATCTCCCTGGACGCGTCGGGCCGCGCGCCGCTCGCGTTCGCCTTGTACCGCGACAGCCTGCGGTACTTAGTGCCGGCAGTGGCGGCGGAGGCCGACCCGGTGAGGAGGGGCGCACTCACCGACAAACTCACCAGGTAAATGTGTACCGGGTAACGTGTACAGCTGGTAAATAATACATACATCGGATAACGTTTTTAATACACAACAATATATATACAAATAATAAATATACAAATATTTGTGGTATTTCATCTGCAAAGATGAATCTGCATGGCCATCGGTTGCAACGACCGTTTGGATAGATGGCGCTAGTGCCGCTTAAAGCACTCAAAAATATTAAAATAGCAGTGACAAAATTCAGCGCTTACGTCAGCCTTCCCGGTAGCATAGCGGTCAGTGCAGCCGCCCGGATTGCGGAAGACCCAGGCTCGATTCCTGGCTGGGTCGGGTGGGCGTTTAATTTTTTCACTGTATTTTATAAAATTTTATGAACACAACAATACGACAAACATTTCGTTCTATCTGTTTATACCTCCAACTTGCCAGGTACATGGAGAGAGCCGAGGAGATAAAACAGTATATGAAATGCGCGGAGGCCGGCGCGCCCGCGCTGCCCGCCCCCAGCGGCGGCAGTGGCCACGAGTACGGTGAGTGACGGTCATTACTTATAATGTAATTTTATTAAAAATAAACTTTTTCTAAATAAAATATAGCCTATGTTACCCGCGGGGAATGTAGCATTCTATCAGTGAAAGAATTTTCGGAATTGGACCAGCAGTTCAAGAGATTACCGCGAACAAACAAACAAAGTCGCAAACGTTACATCTTTATTAATAGCACATGAGTAAATACCTGAACAGAGTCCAAGCTTAAGTCCAAAGCACGGCTTATGTGTGCGTGACCTCTCACCGACGGGTTCACGTGCGCGCCGCGAGGACAAACCGGTTTACACCGGCACAGCCAGCGGACAATCTCGGCGAGTGTCACACGCGTTGTTTCGTGTTGTGAACTGTCATCGCTCGTAAAATATTGTAATTGTTTGAGGTTTTGTTATATTTGATTTGAATTATAGCGGTTTACTGTGAAATATGGTTAATTATTGTACAGTGTGTATGAACAATGCCAGAAATATTGCCTATTTCACGTAGTTTCGCGAACACTTCGATCTTAAAGCAAACATCATAAATATTGGCACTGAAACCTTAGAACGTGTATAATGACTGTACACACGCCTGCACATCAACCTACCACAAACTGTCACATTTCCTCAATAGACTTTGAACTTTATGACTAAATATTATGGTTGAAAATGTATTGAAGAAATTTGTCAGTTTTGGATAGGTTGTTGTGCAGGCGTGTGTACATTTGATCTGCCATATGAATGTTTTCCAATTCAGTATTAAAAAAAGACTTTATGTCAGATTGGAATTTATCTTAATCTGAAAATAAAACAAGTTATTGAAAAACAAAAATAATAGAAAGCAAAAATTTTTTGATATATTTTGTTTCATTTATCTTATCGTCGTGTGACAACCCTACCAAAGTAGGTATAAATTTTGCGCGCTCAATTCAATTCAATTCAAAAATCATTTATTCAGTTTAGGCTACAAGTAGCTCTTGTGAATGTCACTATGCCATCGGTTCGTAAGTCTACTCTGGGCGGGAGATCTTGTACTGAAAAGAACCGGCAAGAAACTCAGCAAGTGTCCAGCTCTTTTCTCCCTTACAGCGTCAAAAATATTGGAAAATGCCCTATTTTAGCAGGACACTTTCCATCACAAATAAACACATAAAAATAAAAAAAAATATAGAAGACAACCACAAGTAAAAAAACAAAATTAAAAATCTAAATTAACAAATTTACCTCAGGTAAAAGTTCCAATTTCCACAATGTCATACAGTACCACTACAGTACTCTAATAAAAGTCAAAAATTGTTTAAGAAAAACAAAGTCAAATTATAGTAAGTAATATTAAAAATAAGATAAGTATGCAAGAGCAGACAAGCCTCCACAGGCGGCGCCCGTTCACGAGTATGACATATGAATCAGCTCTATGGAAGCTTGGACTCTGTTGGTATTTACTCCTGTGTTAATAGTTTAGACTAGCTGACCCGCGGACTTCGTACCGCTTTGACAGTTTCTATGACAACAAAACAAACAAATCGTCAAATAGTTAACGCGCGACAGCGTATCAAACGAACAGACAAACTCACTTTTTACCCCAATTACACAATAAAACTATTTTTTATCGATTCAGCTTCATACTTTTTTACCCCCTTAAAGGGCGAATTTCCAAAAATCCTTACCTACACTATAAAAGGGGGCATGGTGCAAAATTTCAAGTTCCTAATCCTAGTGGTTTGGGCTGTGCAATATCAACTACAATTTCAATTTCAATTTATTTGCATCCAAAATGTTAATGTATAATTAAAATTATTGACACAATTTTGGACCCTGTTGGGCACAGCCATTTAGAAGAGAGGATGACGCCATTTATACATAAAATATAATCATTTCAAGTACTTAGGGCACGCTGTGACTGAGGATATGTCGCAGAACAGCGTCATAGAACGAGCGCGGAGAGTGTTGCGTCGTGGGAGCGGAGAAATGATAGGCTTCGTTGTCGGTGCAGAAAAAAGGATTTATTGGGTTTTACATCGGCTTATAAGTAGTGGCTCAGCGAGTCAGCGCCTCTATAGTTGACAGAATGTACTAAACCTACAAGATATTGCTATTTCGATCTATGCTATTTATGATATGTTGCTTATAGCATACAATTTGGTTATTAGTGTGCCTCCCTGGCGACAGAGGGCGCCGCTTGTGAAATCCGTGATGCAACAGAGAGCGTTGGCGGTCCCACGTGACATGGTCGCTCGCAGGTTCGCCAGGTGTTCACGACAAGTTGAAGTTGCCATAGCTAGGCGTTCTGTCAGACTTTTTATACTTGCCGCCTGTGGTGCGACCACACGCAGAAGACTGCTAATGCGCTCCGCGTACAATACAATAATGCATTTAGGATGCTGATGGGACTGATGGAAGCAGGAGTTAATGACTTCCAAGTCATTTTAAGAAAGCGTATAATGGCATCCTGATGGTTGTGATGGATAGTCCTGACTGTCCTATAGTCAAGCATTGGGTCCAAATGCATTTGCGTGTATCCAAAAATTATTAAAATTATTATTTTTTGTTTTATGTGTTCTCTCTATTAACACAGCTTTTAAGTTTACTAACATTTTTTTTACTTATATTAACGGGTAAGCGCAGTGCCTTGATCTCACCTGATGTTAAGTGATGATAAGGCCAATGGTGGAAGCGCACTTCACCCGGGATCCTCAAATAGTGAGGCACTGGCTATCTTATCTGTAGCTGCCGGAACACAACAATGCTACAAACATTGATGTTATGGCGACATATTTAGATAAGACGGTGGTAGCTAGCCAGGCGGACAAACAAGCCCTACCACCAACCAAACCGAGTACACAAACATGTACCCCCCGCTGGGAATCGAACCCGGGACCTCTGGGTCTAAACCGGTGGTCTTAGCCACTAGACCACAGAGGCGATTAAGATTACAGATCAATGGTCTGAAAATAAAGATATGTTATTGTTATTAATATTTTCACTATTGTACAGTATTGTTCATGCTATTGTAATTAGATTATGGTATTATAGATTATTGTGCGTTGATATGTCAGTCAGTCAGTCAGTCAGTCATTGAGCCAGTTTGTACATCGACTTAGGATGGGATTAACAGGTTTATATTATCTTCAGGGGGGTCGCGAAGTCCGTGCTCGACGTGCGGCTGCGTCCCCGGGGGGAATGACAACAGCTGCATTTGCGCCGGGACGGACCGACCGGGTGAGGTAAGGACAGACAATTATTATTATTTTATTTTTATTAGCACTTTACTCACGATTTCGTTCGCGTGGATTGGATTTAAAAAAAAAATACTTTTTAAAAATTACTGTGCTGCGGGTGCAATGAATATAGCTTTCTGTCTGTAGATATATGATTTTTGGAATCGGACCAGAAGTTCCAGACATTAGCCCCGACATACAAACAAACGATGTCGCAAACGTTGCCCTCTTCATTGAAATTTATTAAGATTATAATTTCTTGCAAAAGATACACATAACATTCTTTAATTAAAAAAAAACAGTATTACTTTAATTAAAATCTCATGGCATGTATAAAAAAGTTTATAAAATTCCAAAGCTTTAAAATCGAGTCAAATATTTTTTATTTAAATAAACTTTAGGAAAGTGCTTTTGTATCGTCCGAACATTTTTTTACCTACCACCCATTCAGGACGTCTGTTTCTTAGCTGCGGAGAAGCGTGGGCGCAAGAAACTCCACAGCTCCGATATAAGTAACGACATTTACAAAATGATATGCCGTTACCAAGTTATACTAGTTTCAAATTCAAATTCAAAAATCATTTATTCAGTTTAGGCTACAAGTAGCTCTTGTGAATGTCACTATGCCATCGGTTCGTTAGTCTACACAGGGCGGGAGATCTTGTACTGAGAAGGACCGGCAACAAACTCAGCAAGTGTCAAGTGTGTTTAAAATACTTCCTGTTACACAATTGTTACACTGTTACACATTTCACGAAATCACTCCCACAAATGCTAGAAAACGAGCGGAAAGGTGTTACACATCAAAAACAAACATTGATTTATCATAATTATGTAGGTGTGTTACCCAATGGCTATGGCTACTGGGTACCTACCTTTGATTGTATTGTTATATTATTAATTGAATTAATTCAATTCAAAATTAATTAGTTCAATCAATTCATTTCGTAATATTATATTTCATTTTCAACGCCTCGGTGGCAGAGCGCTCGGCCCGATACCCGAAGGTCCCGGGTTCAATTCCCAGGTCGGGCAAAATGTATTATGGATTTTTGGACGCATAGCCCGGGTTTGTGATCAGCACCCCCCCGCCCGATCCTCTAAATGACAGCACACATTTACAGAATACACTAAACATGCACACCAGTTTAGGCCCAAGACACCGTACTCGTAGAACAAGGGTACGAAGAACCGGTTCACACTCGCTCTACACCAGGTACAGACATGTACCTGGTCGGTTCTCTCCTCCTCCACGGCCCGGTCAACCCGAGCCGAGGTCCGTGCCTTTAGAGGCGCCCTCGGGTTGCTCCGCTCCCCGATCCGATCCGAACCCTTCGGAGAATCTAGTAGGGCACGGGGACGCGCACTTGTGCGCGATGCCGTTCCCTCTAGATAACCTCCGAAGGTGATTCGTTTCACACGGCTTGAGGGTCCCTTTACGTTCCTCGCCGCCCCCAAAAAGCCCGGTGAAGCTGAAAATGCCGCAGCGGCAATCAGCAATCTCTCTCCAAAAAAAAAAAAAAAGTGATCAGCAACCCGCATTTGGCAAACGTGGTGATTAAGCCATTACCCATCAATTGTAGCGATGATTTCAATGATGGAGGCGTTTGCCCAGCCGTGGGACAGTTATGGGCTGTTTACTTTTTTCTCTTTACATATTAATTATAATTACAATGCATTCATAAAATGTTTTGTTTTGTTTATATAATTTTAACGCAAATTTTGTTGCGAAACAAATTACAAAAACACAAATGTTGAAAAAATTCCACGAGCAGGATTTGAACCTGCACCCTTGCTCTCCCAATTGGGAGAGCACCTGACCCGGTATGTCAGAAGGGTGCAGGTTCAAATCCTGCTCGTGGAGTTTTTTCAACATTTGTGTTTTTGTATTTTTTTTTACAATGCATTCATTATAATTTACTGAGTATTATTGTGGCACTAAAAAATAAAATAGATATTTCATAGTAATTTTACTGGATGACATTTAAAAAGCAGGTGTCTGTATTCAATTGTTGCTAAAGCCACACATCAAGTGGTACCAGACTGAAATGAAACAACTTTTACGGATCTGCTCGCGTTTATTTTACACATTAGTTTTAATTAATGTTTATCCTGACGTTTGGAACCCTTTGCAGGGTCCGTGGTCACAGGGAGACAACTAATGTGTTAAATAAACGCGAGTAGACCCGTAAAAGTTGTTTCATTTCAATGTGTAGTGTTCGCGTAAACTTTAGAAAACAATATGGTACCAGAGTGTTCAAATTTTTTTTTCTTTTAATCATTGTTGGTGATTATAATCGTCTTCAATTACAATTCTTCAATTCAATTACTTTGTTAACTTTGAATCAAATGCTGATTTATTTTGCGTATACAATTTGATGATTAAATAATTGAGAAACAAAATGAAAATGCGTATAATCGAGTTGGCCGCGCGCGAATTTGAAGATGGCCGCCTTTCCCGCCGCGCCGCCTTCTCGGGTCCCGTCGTCATCCGTCGGCCGGCGTCGTGGCTGGTAAGCGCAAACAATCATAAAAACCGGCCGAGTGCGAGACGGACTCGCGCACGACGGGTTCCGTACCATCTAATATATAAAATTCTCGTGTCACAGTTTTCGTTGCCATACTCCTCCGAAACGGCTTGACCGATTTTGATGAAATTTTTTGTGCTTATCCGGTATCTATGAGAATCGGCCAACATCTATTTTTCATCCCCCTAAATGTTAAGGGTGGTCCACCCCTAATTTTTTTTTGATTTTTGAAATTTTTCCAATACAAAATGATTTGTTTGTAGTGTTGTCATGGAAACTGTCGAAGCGGTACGAAGTCCGCCGGGGGCAGCTAGTTATCTATAAAAACGGCAAAAAAATCATGTCTGTTGTAGTATGGGAGCCCGCTTAAATATTTATTTTATTCTGTTTTTTAGTATTTGTTATTATAGCGGCAACAGAATTACGTCATCTGTGAAAATTTCAACTGTCTAACTATCACGGTTCATGAGATACAGCCTGGTGACAGACGGACGGATAGCGGAGTCTTAGTAATAGGGTTCCCGTTTTACCCTTTGGTTGCGGAACCCTAAAAATAGGGGTCAGCAATTGATTTTAGTCTTTAGCAAGACCACCGGCTTCTCTCTTAGCTGGCTTCCTTTAAAATTTCAATGAAAGTCGTATGTCATTCTTTGCCGACGAAACCTGTCGAACACTGGTACATTACCTAAACCAATACTGCTACGTTATCTCTTCGTGTAGCCAATCGCCGCGAACGAGCGCACAAGCGAATCCCCCGCCGCGAGCGGAGCGGATGTTCGTTCGCGAACGCCGCCACGGTTCGGCCTGAAGCGACTGTTCGGAAGACAGACTTCCTTGCCTTACCTCAACAACGAAGACTCTAGTATTGTAAGTGTTCAGTCTACGATTGGCAATTTTTTTATATTTTTCTTCATAAGCGAAGCGCATTTCCCAGTTATCAGCGCCTTAATAACGCAAAGAGTATTAATTTCGTAGTGTACTTTAATATTTTCCTTTTAATTTTAATATTACCTTTTTATTATTTTTAAATTTTGCATTAACAGTGCTATAATATAGTAATAAGATAATATTTTACTAGAAAAAATCAACCATCTTCAGGAAAATCGAGTGGCTTCGAGAGCTTTAATATTCAAAATTCAAAATTCAGTAAAAATCTAAGCAGTGTAAAAATTCAGCGCTTACGCCAGCCTTCCCGGTAGTATAGCGGTCAGTGCAGCCGCCCGGATTGCGGTAGACCCAGGTTCAATTCCTGGCTGGGTCGGGAAGGCATTCAATTTTTTCACAAAAATTTGTAAATATTTTTATTTTCTACATAGTTTACCTATTGACTATGTATTAATAACTTGATTTGTAATAATGGAGCCCCTTGCCCAGCAGTGGGACAGTATATAGGCTAATTGCTACTTGTCTTTCTAGGCTGATAACTCCTCAGACAAACAAAAGGTGCCTACAGGAGAACCTTCCAACGATGGATGTCGGATCACTTGATGGACGAATGATAAAGAACGCATTTTGAATACTCTATATATACAGGTTGACTTTTTTATCACCGTCCAAACCTTCCGACATGCATCCCGTGACACGAACGAACAACTCTTACTATCGGACCAACTCCCTAACTCGACAATGAAATTCATCTGTTCCATACATTTTGGTCGAATGAAATTGATGTTTTGTTTGTGTATAATAAATAATAAGAGTTTGTCGTTTGTATCACGGGAGTCATCTCAGAAAGTTTGGACGGTGGTAAAAAAGTCAATCTGTATATACTATATCTAGCTTTTACAATTTTGCATGTTATAATCTTCGATCAATAATGTACTAGTTGAAGGAACCGGAACTAAAATGCATCTCGATTGTGGTCCTGTTCGCTCACACCGATACATTCAAATTTCGAATAGCAAAATCTGAAAAACATTGGATTTCGTAATAGTTTTAGTTACAAAAACACAATGTTGAAAAAATTCCCACGAGCAGGATTTGAACCGCACCCTTCTGACATACCGGGTCTGGTGCTCTTCCAATTGAGCCATCGTGGTTCTAACCAGCCCGCCGAAATTATTCAACACTATTTACTTTTTACTTTGAAAGCCAAAGGCGCCCATTCAATGTCAACAACTACCGTCATTAACACCCCATCATAATATTTTTACAAATACTAAAGATCAGTTAAGAAGTAGGCAAGCTACTTATAAAATGTTTTTATTTTGTTTATATAATATTAACGCAAATTTTTGTTGCGAAACAAATTACAAAAAACACAATGTTGAAAAAAAATTCTGCTCGTGTTACTTTAGTGCCGTTTTAGTTACTTTAGGTTATTATATTATTGTGAATACTATTATTATTTACTTGTAATATCACCTTTTTTATAGTATCAACAACTTCAGCTTACTGTGAACCTTACAGCTTCAAAATAAAGATTAAATCAAGGTCGCCACAATATTTGTACTTAATATTGACTGTCATCGCCACAAACGTCATTGCGGCTCCGTGGGCCCACAGCCGCGTACCGCTTCTAGCGCTCATCGGGAATCTAGTGCACACGCCTGCACATCAACCTACCCAAAACTGACAAATTTCTTCAATACATTTTCAACCATACAACATAGTATTAAAGTTCAAAGTCTATTGAGGAAATTTTACAGTTTGTGGTAGGTTGATTTGCACGCGTGTGTACATTATTGGTCGAACGTTATTATGGTGACGAACGTGTTCTTTAAAGGTGATATTGTAATAAATTTGTGCCCGCACATCGAACTATGCAAAACTGTCAAATTTCTTCAATAAATGTTCAACCGTATGTCTTATATATAAAGTTCAAAGTCTATTGAGGTCATTTGACAGTTTGTGGTAGTCTGACGTGCAGGCGTGTGTACATACGGCTATTAACAAATATAAATTTAAAATTTCGTTAGCTTAGTAAGACAGAGTTTGTTATGTTGTTTGTTGTTTGATGTCAAGATGTGATTTGAAATGAAAGCGAAATGCTTGCAGCTGTGATAAAATGGCGCCTGCGCAATTTTGTTTATGAATCCAAAATAAGTTTTGTTTTGCGGTTTGATACCTGAGTTTATTAAAAGGTTTGGGAACAAACGGCTACTTGAAATAATGTAAATATAACTTTTTTTTAAATAATTTGTATTTTTTTTTTGTTAATTTTTTCTTCAGCAGTAGACTTTTGCAGGCTGAGGATGATGATGATATAATTTGAAAAAAGACAAAGTGTTGAAAAAATTCCTCGAGCGGTATTTTTTTAGGCCCGCACGCGACTTCGTCCGTTTGAAAACACGTATCCCATGATGGACTATTGCAGCGCCACCTACCGGGTCCAATTGTAAATCTAAACCATTGTCGAATCCACTTGACCACACAAATTTTTTTTTTATCAAATCGGTCCAGCTGTTTAGAATGAGTTCAATTACAAACACACGCACAGAAGATTTATATATATAAAGATAGAGCATTTTTATATGGTTTTGTTTGTTGTGAGATGAGATGTGATGAGAATGGAGCTAAATAGCTTTGCTGCTATAGTAAAAAATTATTTAAAATATTTATTAGCTTTGCTTTATTTTTTTTGTGAGTTCAAAAAGTTTTGTTTTTGTTTTGATACTTCAATTTTATATAAGGCTTGGGGACGGCTACTTATATTATAGTAAATATAATTTTGTAAATTGTTGTTGTTATAAGTTGTTGTTGTATTTTAAAAGTCAGGTATTTCAATTTAGGAAAAATTTGTTTATTAAATGAAAAAAAAAAACATTTTCATGTAACAAAATATTAAATCCTTCTCTTTTATTTGTTGAGAAAACGTATGTTTTCAACTCGGGAGATCTGGTAAAGCCTGATATAAGCCTACCGGACTAGCTTCCACCATTTTGTCAATGTGTGTCGCTAACAAGATGTTAGTGATATTGTTGTGTTCCAAAGTAAGAGGTAAGTTATAGGTTAGCCAGGATTCTGGGAAAAGTGCGCTTCCACCATTGGTCTTGTCATCACTTAACATCAGGTGAGATAAAGACCAAGAGTGCTTTGCCGCTTGCTGTGATAAAAATACTTTTTTATAATTATATTTATAAGCTTAACGCCATTTAAATTTGTGAAACGACTTCTTCTTGGCGAGAAAGTGAAGAGTCATGTCTGCGGTTTTGTTTTAATTTCTAAAATTTGTGTTATGTCGAATATTAATGTGAAATTATGGTGGATTATTAACCGTTAAGTGTTCGTAAGTGCGCATGAGTAGGTATTAGCAAATGAAACAAAACATTGCAACTTCACTTTTCAAATTCTACCAAGAAGTCCGCCCGAGGTATTAGTAAAGCCCCACATCTTTACTGAGATACTCGAGGGGTTGGGGGGTATATCATTTGTCATTTCTCATTTCTATTATCTATCATTCATCATCATCATACTAGAAGGAAATATTGCATATTTATGTACTAAAAATTAAATACATGTAAGAAAAATTACTTTAACGCCAAATCTGCTAATCGCACGAAGCCATCAACTAAAAGAAAAGAAAAATTGTTTATTTTCAAAGTTGATTAGTACTACAATGTAATAATGGGTTTGGGGACGAACGCCTACTTTTATAAAATAGTTTAAATTTCTTAATAAAGTTTAACACTACACATTTAAATAAAACAACTTTGCGGATTTGCTCGCGTTTATTTTACACATTGATAATTTTTTTGTTATATGGTTTTTTTATTTATGTTTTGTTTATGTTGCGTTTCAGAAAACGTTTTTAATAACTTATTTTAAAAATAAAGACAAAGCTCACATTTTTTTATGGTTTCCCTAAAAAATATAATCTCTAATGTAAATCTTTTTAATAATTCGTGTTATGGTCTGCATTACAACCCTTTCAGACCGAGATCGCGACATCCCTCGGACGGAATTTCGACTTAAAATCGCCGGGCTATAGTTTATAACGAGTCGTCGACTAATATTATGATCATCGTCGATATTTATTTCATTATTTGTTCGGAACGCCCCCGGCTCCAGCTTTTTTTCGTAGCTTGTCGTCATAGTGTAGAATCGCATGCAGTGCAACACTCATCATACAATTCAGAATACTAGTGGTCGCCCAGTGATCGAAATTCGACCGTAATTTTATTAAGGCTGCACGGATTGTGTCCTAAGCAATGAAAAATTAAAAAAGATAGAATGTGTGCTTGGATTGACATTAACAGATTTCGGCCGCTCTTCCATTTTTGACATTTTCGAAAAGTGTATTTATTTTATTTATTTATTTTTTGTGTCAAATACATGGTAGTGTGTGTAATGTTTGTTTGATTGATATAAATATAAATATATATATAAATATTAACATTCTGCAATCATTCTTTATTTATACTATAAGTGTGCGAAATTTCATACTCCTCCGTCCGCGCAGTTTTCGTAAAAAGGGGTACAAAGTTTTTGTTTCACTTATATTAATATATAGATTATAGTTTATTTTTATTATTTTATAAACAAAACACTGAATAACTAACAGTTTATTTGTAAGAGGGTACATATTTGAAAGATTTTAATTCAGCTTTAGTTATTTTTAATAGAAATTGTTTTTTTTTTATTATAATTTATTAATGACCATATATACTAACTAGTCCTTCAGTCGAAAACTTAATGTAAACGTTTTTCTCTTGTCTTGTTTTCTATATGATGATGATGAATGATAATAGTAATGAGAAGTGAGAAATGATAGACCCCCCAACCCCTCGAGTATCTCAGTAAAGATTTGGGGCTTTGCTAAGTCCTCACGCAGACTTCTTGAGAGAATTTGAAAAGTGACGTTGCACTGTTTTGTTTCATTTGCCAACACTCATGCACACTCACGAATACTTAACGGTTAATATTCCACAATTATTTCACATAAATATTCGACTTAACACAAATTTTAGAAAATAAAACAAAACCGCAGACATGACTCTTCACTTTCCCGCCAAGAAGTCTAATAGGAATTGATGTGAGCAGTGTTGCCACACTACTTGTAATGTTACCAATGCAATATTAATTTAATGCTTAATAAATAATTTATTATTAATTAAAAATGTTGTTCACTATTTTCATTAGTTGTTTTGTTATTTCTCTAATTTTAATAATGAAAAACCCTTTACCCCTTGTGCATAATAATATGGGAAGGCTTGAGCTCAGCAGTGGGGCGTTTCAGTCATCATCATCACCAGCTCATATGTTCCCACTGCTGGGGCACGAGCTTTCCCTATGGATGGAAATACAATAAAACGGGCCGTAAACCACCACGCGGGCCTAGTGCGCGCGGTGGTTGTTAACGACTGCTAGTACAGGCCGGGGGGGCCAGCGCCACCGGCAAGATGTGCCTTCTGAAGCACGGTGGAACAAGAGATGATAAATGTTTGGTCATCGAACCAACGGATGAACAGCCTATAGCGTTAACTACTCTAGCTTGATTTCGTAGAATGGCAAGAAATAGATAAGAGAATCCGGAGATCGGTTGACATTGATGAGGGCTCCTTTTAAAGCAAAGCTATTTAATTACGATATAATCTGATCATTATAAAAACTAAAAAGTAAGAGAAAGCTAGCAATTCTATTGTATAATGTGGTCCGAAAATTTTTGTTTTCATTTAAAGAATTATTGTAACTGAATAGCTTAATACTAGTATATTAGGCCAATATAGCTACCATTCTTACCTTTATCTTATGTTTCTATTATCTATTTCGCGTTTCATTAAATAATAATTATGAGCTGGCTGCATGTTTCCTCGCACGAGTCCGTCTGCCTGCCAAATAAACTGAACATTTAAAAAACAACTGTCAAATTCTTTGCTTCAGAAATATGTTTTAGGTACTGTTTTTCAATAGGTACCTGCCTATTTAATATTGCCGATTTTGTGGTTTCGGCATTATTTTATCTACATTAACATTCAAGAAAAACTTAGTTATATTATATGTAGTGTTTATCTTTGAATATCACAATGTCGGCCGCTGATGATATTACTAGCATCTTTCAAGAAATTTTATCTAACAATTTGGCGTATTGCATTGTATGCCTCCGAACGGAGAAGGAGAGGAAGATAATTGAGTCAGAATCTCTGATGGGATGTCTTGGGATGCTGCGGATGCGTGCTCCAACTGTAAGTAAACACCAAAGTTGTTACACCAAGATTTTTGAACACAATCCACATTAAAAAGTTCGTAAATTAAAAAAAATCTGTATTGTTTTTTAAAGCTTAGGTACGCGATTATTACACGTTGAAACAAACAACTTTTACGGATCTACACGTGTTTATTTTACACATTGAATTTGTTTAATTTTATCGACGTTTTGAACTCTTACCAGAGTGGGATCTCGGTTCTGGAGAAGTAGTTTCATTTCAATGAATCTTCTTTTCTCTAAACTCTTTTCAACTTCAGAGGTAAACCTTTACTTAAAATCGCCTAGCTGCTATATAGTTTGTGCGAATTAGCATGCCAAGTCAATTGTTGTCAATGCCCCGATTTTGTCTCTAATAATATTTGTATCGCTTTTCCCATACAAAACTGTTGCAACATTTATCGTTCAGTATCATACATAATGCAGACCGACTTCTTATTTTGCTGGGGTAGTCAACATTGATAATTTCAATAAATAAAACAAATCAATTTAAAATGAAAAGAATATTGCTAAACTACTGCTCTTGTATATATGAGTCTTTCTCCCAACCAACCATATTGAATGGTCACACTTGCACAACCTATGGTTATTTACACATAATAATAATATTTATAATATTTTATAAAATACAGTGAAAAAATTAAACGCCCACCCGACCCAGCCTGGAATCGAACCTAGGTCTTTCTCAATCCGGGTGGCTGCACTGACCTCTATGTTGGGTGGGGGTTTAATTTTTTCAATGTTTTTTCACTGTATTTTATAAAATTTTATAAATATTTAATTTAGCTTCAGTGCAGCAATTAGCACTTGAAAATAAAAAGTAAAAACATAGTAATAATGTTAATAAAATTGTATATCGTTCCCATTGTCCTCTCTACCACCGGAGTAGTACCAAATAATATAAAAAACACCTGAAAATAGAAACTGAATGTGTTAAAACAACATGAAAACAAATTAAAATCTTTTAAACAACATGCTATATTTGTTAATGAATATTTGAGAGTTACAACTACGAGCTAGTGAGAAATAAAGACAAATTTCAATTCAATAAATGGGCGCCTTTGGCTTGCAAAGTAAAAAAGTAAATAGTGTTGAATAATTTCGGCGGGCTGGTTAGAACCACGATAGCTCAATTGGAAGAGCACCTAACCCGGTATGTCACAAAGGTGCAGGTTCAAATCCTGCTTGTGGAAATTTTTTCAACATTTGTGTTTTTGTAATTTGTTTCACAACAAAATTTGTGTTAAAATTATATAAACAAAACAAAAACCACTTTATTTGGTTAAAACCAAATAAAATAAATACTTGTACGCTTCAATATATTCACATCTCCCCCCCCCAGTACAAGACAAAGCATTTAATACATCCCATATCTCCCCTAGTACAGACAAAGCATTCGATACATCTCATCTCTCCCCCCAGCACAAGATAAAGCATTCAGTACATCCAATCTCTCCCCCCAGTACTAGATAAAGCATTCAATACATTCCATCTCCCCCCAGCACAAGATAAAGCATTCGATACATCTCATCTCTCCCCCCAGCACAAGATAAAGCATTCAGTACATCCAATCTCTCCCCCAGTACTAGATAAAGCATTCAGTACATCCCATCTTTCCCCCAATACAAGATAAAGCATTCAATACATCCCATCTCTCCCCCCAGTATTTTTTTTAATATTACCAGATTTTATTTTATTTTATTTTTATTTTTTATTTAAGGCACAATTACAAACTACAGATAAAAAAAATACCATAATACATTCATGTACAGTTAACAAGGTATATTCGCGTCCAATCACAAAAGTGCGCTGCACTTACCATTACCTTACCAAATAACAAAAGCAATTAATACTAGGTTAAACAAAGTTTGGTAACATAAAATGAAGTTAAATAAAAGTTAAGTTAAACAAAATAAAATTGCTAAGCTCAAAACAAATATGCAAACACAATACCAAAACAAGTTTTAATGTCTATGTAGCGTTGCCATTAGTGATCCCTTGAAGGCGGGATACCACAGCATAGTTATCGAAATAAAAATAATATGAAATACACAAAGACACATAATATTGTTTGCTTAGTTAACAATAAGATTATAAACACAAATATGAGTCAAAGATAAGTTACCAGTGTCCTTGAATAATCCTTGAACAAGAGAATATGGGGCATGTGTAATTGATATCATAGCGTGATAACCAATCACCGGTACAAAAATCGCCCCCCAGTACAAAACGCTCTGCTTCGTGTGCGAGTCGTCGCTGACGCGCGCGCTCCGCTTCATCCACGCGCTGCACTTCGCGGGCGCGGTCAACAATTGGTTCCGCACCGTCGCCGGCAAGCTCAAGTACCTGGACTCCATGCCGGGGGACCTGGCCAGGGTCACGCAGGTACCCACTACGCTCATCGTGATACATCAGTACAAAAGGGAGATTGCGTGTCCGTGAGAGCACAAGTAAGGAGACCCCAGAAGCAGGGGCGTAGCTACCACCGTATCAGCCGTGGCAAGGGTACGGGGCCCGGGTTACATGGGCCCAAACGTGTGTTACAAAAATTCGTGAATTATGTTAGCCGCAACATCGCATTTAATTTGAGCCCCCAATAAATTTAACATATAGGGCCCGTCAATGGCAAGCTACGCTGCTGGCAGAAGCGCTTGAACAACGCACACGTAGACCCCTTGCGCGGACTCAGACAGGTCTTGGAGTAGAGTCCGACCAAAGGCAACTGTTGCGTTGCGTAGTGAGTTTGTGTGCGTTGCTCGAGCGCGCTTATATGAAACTTAACTTCTGCACTCTCCTTATTTAGTGATATCAGAACTTTCATTACATCATCATCACCAGCTCACTTGTGCCCACTGCTGGGCACGAGCCTTCCCTATGGGTAGAAACACCACAGGGATTTTTGCCGCTGATTTCCTTCACCGCACTACACGCAATCGACTGTCTTTCCATCCACACCATCTTGATGGGTGGCGGTCTACTACTGTGCGTTTCTCGCGTAATTTTTTACCACGAACTACAGTGCTGTAGAACCAGCTCTCAGCGGCGGTATTTCCGTACCATTACGACTTAGGGATCTTCAAGAAACGAGCCTATTCCTTCCTTAAAGGCCGGCAACGCATCTGCGATTCCTCTGGTTTTGCGGGTGTCCATGGGCATCGGTGATTACTACCCATCAGGTGACCAGCCTGCTCGTTTGCCTCCTTCTAATAAAATAAAAATGAGAACGGGACGTATACCACCACGCGGGCCCAGTGCAAGCAGTGGTTGTTAACGACTGCTAATGCAACCGGGACCAACGGCAAGACGTGCCGTTCCGAAGCGGGGAAGAGCGAGAGATGATACATTTTTGGTCACCCATCCGATGACTGGTGTTATGTAGACCGGGCGCGTTAACCACTACGCAGTGTAGCCATCGAACATCAGAGCCGGGTTAAGCCATGCCTTAGGCCGTATACAAAAAGAAATAGCGGTTATGGCGGTGCCAACGCTGACCTGCGCATGTCGAAGCTTGTCGGAACCTGTCGGAGACGTTCGGCGCTTATCGGTACTGGTTTTGTGCATTGTATAAAGAAGGCGCCTATTACCTGCTCAGATTACCCGCGCAAGCCGGTTCCGATAAGCGCTGGTAGATCGGCGCAGGCTGCCTGCTTTCTTTCTGTATACGGCCATAAGCCCCTAGGCACTGTATGTATCATCTAGGCTCAGCTTTTTTCTATATTAAAGACCGAGGGGACCCTAGACGACGTGGGGCCCATAGGCCCGTGCCTTTTAAACCTTTAACATGCATGGTAAGCATTGTTTTGTAGTGTTTAATGAGTACAACTTAAATTAATTCACATTTACAATTTATCTGATAATTCAATTTATTTGAAAATGTAATTAATTGTTTTTTTTTTTAATTTGTAATTTAATACTAACAATAGGTTTAACTGCAGTTATGGATCCTTGTTTTCCAATAAACAAAAATAACAATAACTATTGTTGTTGACTTGTTTGTTTGATGTAGTTTTTGTGTTTGTGTCGCGTCCAGCTGATGACGTTCGGCAAGGGCATGTCGCTGGAGCAGTACTGGGGGGAGCTGCGCGCGCGCACCGAGCTCAGCCAGACCGAGGCGCTGCTCGTCAACAGCCACGGGTTCACGGTGCGTGCGCAATCTCACATATTCAGTGCTTATTGTAGGGCTGCCACACGTCCCATACACCGGGACATGTGCCGGTTTGAAGCGTTGTGTCCCGGCCAGGCCAGTAAGTCAGTGGTCCCGGTTCGGCCTAAGAAAATCAAGTTATCCTTTTTACCATAGATATTTATTGTTGATTTTTCACATTTTATTTGGTTTTGGTTTTAATTAAACGACGTTCGACGACGTCGACAACCTCGACGTCGTTGCAACCGATGGCCATGCAGATTCATCTTTGCAGATGAAATACCACAAATTTGATAACACAACGCTATAGTAAATTTTACTTTTTTATTTTCAAGTGCTAATTGCTGCACTAAAGCTAAATTAAATATTCACTGTATTTTATAAAAAAAATTATGAATATTTAATTTAGCTTCAGTGCAGCAATTAAGCACTTGAAAATAAAAAAGTAAAATTTAGATTAGAAGAGTTAATATTTTGCCATACAAATTCTCGTTTTCGTTAACGTGATCGAATGGCGAATGCAACTCGTTACTACACACCATTTATGTATGCTTGTCACAGTCATGAGGATATGATAAATGAAACAAAATATTTGATTTACACACTGTACAGTAATTAACCATATTTTAAAGTAAACTACTCTAATATAACAAAACCTCAAACAATTACAATATTTTACGAGCGATGACAGTTCGCAACACGAAACAACGCGTGTGACACTCGCCGAGATTGTCCGCTGGCTGTGCCGGTGTAAACCGGTTTGTCCTCGCGGCGCGCACGTGAACCCGTCGGTGAGAGGTCACGCACACATAACCCCGCAAACTGCCGTTCCACACCACAGCTAGGGTCGGCTGCAAGAGATCTCTTCTAGAGATAGATAAGCTCACCTTTGTATATGTCTTGTGTAACGTCTGTTTATATGTGCAATAACGGATTAAATAATAAATTAACCGTGCTATTTAATAGTGTACCTGTCGCAGCGCGCTCTTTAACTCTGTTTGGGTGTTCACTCATGTGATTAAGGTACAGACGGCTGCACCTGTCCAAAACTGTCAAACTATAATGCCTTACACATAAAGTTCAAAGTCTATTGAGGAAATCTGACAGTTTGTAGCAGTCTTACTTAAAAACATGTCTTAATTAATTTGAATTTGGAAGAAACGATAATGATATTGTTTGTATGTTTGCGCAGCATGACGTGTCGGAGGAGCCGGCGTCGCCGCCGCCGCCCGAGCCGCCCGAGCCGCCGCCGCACAGGTCAGTCCCACGGCGGAGTCCCACCGCTGGGACACGAGCCCACGCCTAAAGCACTATAATTTTTTTTTAAATAATTTTCTGATTTCCTCAGACGGCATTTTCAGCTGTACCGGAGCGGCGAGATACTTAAAAGGGTTCCTCAAGCCGTGTGAAACGAATCACCTTCGGAGGTTTTCTAGAGGGAACGGAATCGCGCACTAGTGCGCGTCCCCGTGCCCTACTAGATTCTCCGAGGGGTTCGGTTCGGATCGGGGACAGGCTCTAGTAGTAGCCTTTTGGCTCGATCCTCCAGGGCATAAAAGTCTTGTTTTCAATACTTAGCACGGCAAATGACTCCATTCCATCTGATGTTAAGTGGTAATGGAGTCCAAACGCGAAGACAACAGGTGCGGCGTGAAAACAACGCGGCATCACCCTCACCCTGCCGGCCCACAAGGTGACTCTTCACGCCTCGAAGGACATCATATAACTTGTGAGCTTGTTATGTTATAAATAGCTTGCCTACTTCTTAACTGATCTTTATACCCTATATATATACTTATATATATCCCTATATATATATATATATCTTTATACTTTATTTATGTATACTAAATTAAAATATTTATTTAGCTTTGTATATGGCATTGGTTAACTCTTATTGTCTAGTTATTGATATTTGACTGTAAATCTTCCAACAATCAAATAAATAAATAAATAAATCTACCCGCAGAGACCCGGAGCTCCAGAACATAGTGATAGTAGACGACGACGACGACCCCCTCATCCCCCCCCAGCCCCCCGATCCCCCTCAGCCCGCCCTCGTCTCCATCGAGGAGCTGCTCGATGACCCTCGCTCCATTAACCTCAGCCTCACCCCCGACCAACAACAAGTCCTCACTCGGGACGTCAACAAGCCAGAGTCCTTCGTACTGTACCCCATAGCACAAGGAATAGACCAAGTGTTGTATGTGCCATATTTAAACGGAAAGATTGAGAATGGAAGTTTTCAATACGTGGACTTTGACGTGATACAACAGAACGTTTCGCAGGAGCGTCAGCTGAATACCGCTCCAGAGTTCAATTTTAACGTGTCTAACACGAATTGGGGAAGCAACAGTGAATGCGAAGTGAAAGTGTTCGCGTATGACAGTGTTAGCGATGGGATAGTGGCGGGGGACAAGGGGGGGTGCGGGGTTGTGGCGAGGCAAGCGGTGATGAGCAACGCCAGGGTGGATTGGGAGGACAAGATACCGATGGACGTGATCTCGTTTGTGGTGAGTTACAACGTTTAAAACCAGTGGTCGGCGTAGGTAGGGCTATTTCACGCGATTCGTCGATCGTTGCGTAACGTGGGCATACCCTCTCATGTAAAAATCACTTTTAATCAAATATTGCCTACATTTCATTTATGCAAATTTAATGTGCGCACCCTAAAAATGTCACCAATTTTTTAGCTATAAATACTTACCTAGTTATCAATAGGAAAACGGCAGTTTCATAAAAACAATTTCGTTGCTATAAGCGTTACGACCAACTGTAATGCACGATAACAAGTATGTCAAATGTCTTCTAATGAGTATTTACTGCGTTCTCTTTGTGATTTGAAAAAAAAATATACGTCATTGTTAATATTTTCTATTAAAGTAAAGATTTCAAAAGGTGAGATGTCAAATGTTACACATCATATGCGACTACTGTAAGCCTCGCTCGTTTTTTTATTTTTAAGTGCTAATTGCTGCACTTAACCTGAATTAAATATTTACACTACTGCCGCTAAAAAGCAGTCAAAATCAAAGCAGTGAAAAAATTCAGTGCTTACGTCAGCCTTCCCGGTAGCATAACGGTCAGTGCAGCCGCCCGGATTGCGGAAGACCCAGGTTGGAATCCTGGCTGGGTCGGGTAGGCATTTAATTTTTTCACTATATTTTATTTATTACCATATTAAAACATATATAATAACAATTATGTTTTTTGTCGCATTGTTAAACCACTAAGGCTAAATAACTAATGCTATATTTATATATTTATGTGCAGGACGCGACGGACCCCAACGCGGAGCATTTCGTTACCCCCCTAAGCGACCCGTTAAGCGTCCCCCCCGCCCCCCCCTCCCCGCGGCCGCCCGCCCGCGCGCGCGCGCGCCCGCCCAAGATCAAGAAGAGCCGGGTGGACTCCGACGCTGACGTGGTCATCGATCTGTGCTAGTGGACTGTGTTGTGCAAGTGAAAGTGTAAAAACAATATGTAAATAAAAAACCTTGTATGGGAACCTGGAACCTTTAAGGCTAGTTCAGACACGGCGATAGCCGCGCGATTGACAGACCGTGCGGTTTGAACTGCAAAAATGTCGACTGTTCAAACATCGGCGGTTAGTTAGCGATTAGCGATCAGCTTGACGACGGAAGTCGAAGAGGAACTAGCGTGTCTGTGGTTGCTCCAGAAAATAAAGAAATGAAGAAAAAGGCAGCATTGGGTGCATCCAATATTAAGGGATCGGCTGACACCTGGCCAATTCGTGACGCTGTATCCCAATTTAACAATGTTTGAAAGAAAATTTTATCAAAGCAATCCGAACACTGAATATTCCATGTCTTTTCTCCACTTCATTAATAAATAACTCGGTATCGAAGCGATCCATAGCGAGCTCACGCGTGCGAGCTGTTGTGATGTGTTAATCGCGCGGTGCCCGCAACACTACTGAACGCTAAAGAAGATCTCCATAGTAATAGAACCGGGCGTCGCACGATTCTATTTTGTAGCGGTTGAGTGGCGGTAACCGCGCGATTATGTCGGAATGATTATATAAATATCTACTTAAATAAGATCCGCGCGGTTCCCGCACGATTCTCAAACCGCGTGGTGCCCGCCATGTCTGAACTAGCTCTTATAGTAACGTATGACACACTTATTTTTTTTTGTATTGGTTTACGGCTCCGGATGAAATCCATCGAGCATGTTTGTTCGTTCTATCTTCTTAGGTAATACATAAATAAACAATATCGATTATTATGAATGATAATAGAAACGGGAAGAGAGAAATAATATTACCCCCCAACCCCTCGAGTATCTCAGTAAAGATGTGGGGCTTTACTAAGTCCTCACGCAGACTTCTTGAGAGAATTTGAAAAGTGACGTTGCACTGTTTTGTTTCATTTGCCAACACTCATGCGCACTCACGAACACTTAACGGTTAATAATCCACCATTATTTCACGTTAATATTCGACATAACACAAATTTTAGAAAACAAAACAAAACCGCACACATGACTTCACTTTATCGCCAAGAAGTCTATGACACACTTTAAGTGCACTTTGACAGTTTGGGAATGTCATATGACATTACGACCATCTTTACAGTCGTTTGAATGAACTCTTCGATCAAATAATGTAGACGCCTGCACGTCAACCTATCCAAAACTGTCAATTATTTTTAATACATTGACAACCATATGTCTTAATATTAAAGTTCAAAGTCTATTGAGGAAATTTGACAGTTTGTGGTAGGTTGATGTGCAGGCGTGTGTACCATGATGAAGGATCCGGAGTAAAGGCATCTCAAAGGCATAACGATACGATTAAATTTCGAATAACAATATCTTAAAAACATTGGATAGCATCAACAACTGCAGCTTACTGTGAACCTCAAGTCTTAAACATACAGACTAGAAATCAAGGTCGCCACAATATTTGTACTCAATATTGACTGTCATCGCCACAAACGTCATTGCGGCTCCGTGGCCCCAAAGTCGTTTACCGTTTCTAGCGCTCATCGGGAATCTAGTACGTTATTGCTCGAAGTATGAACCTTAGGATGCTGTATGACACCTTCGATTTGCAGTTTGTCATCTTAAAAGTGCCATATGACACTTATAGGAGTAACGTACGACACTCTTAAGGTGCGTCCAGACCCCTCTGTATCAGAAGGAAATATTGTAAAATATCTTTCTGGGACGAACTGTTATATATGTCGGAAATTTAGAGAATACTGCTGAATGGACAATGTATATAAGCTGACCAAGCAACTCGGGCATTACAGCGATAAACCCGCACCCCTGTTGGTTAGTCAGTCTACCGGCAACCTGTTTGTACAGCACTCGCTTTATTTTCAAACACACACGCAAAACAAAAGCAAAACGACCTACTAGTAAAACGTATTTAAACAAAAATAAATAAATCCAAGATAATAAGTAAATTATTTAAAGTAATGTTTTTTTTTTAAATAATGTAACAAATAGAAAACCTTTATTCATAGGTATTATACTAAGAGACCGCGCGAAAAAAAAATACTACCACAAAATAACGCAATTTAGTAGCTGCGTTATTTTTTGGTAGTATTTTTTCAGAGGGTCCCCGAAAATAATATGTTTTAAGTGCGAATGAATGTAAATTTTAATTTTAGTGTTCGCGTTTAATGTTATACAAGCACTGCACTCTTCCCTCTTCGAACATCTCCAAAAACTCGTACCATTCTTATTTGTAACACTATTATTGTACCTGTAGCGATCTCGGAGTAAAACTTTCTTGCCTTTCGATACAAAAACAAACGGACCCTGTTTTTCCTCCTATTTTTCTTTCTTTTAGTTGATGGCTTCGTGCGATTAGCACATTTAGCCAGTGTCAAAGTAATTTTTCTTACAAGTAATACATAAATATACAATATTTCCTTCCAGTCAGTATGATGATGAATGATAATAAAAATGAGAAATGAGAAATGATATACCCCCCAACCCCTCGAGTATCTCAGTAAAGATGTGGGGCTTTACTAATTCCTTGGCGGACTTCTTGAGAGAATTTGAAAAGTAAAGTTGCACTGTTTGGTTTCATTTGCCAACACTCATGCACACTCACGAACACTTAACGGTTAATAATCCACCATTATTTCACATTAATATTCGACATAACACAAATTTTAGAAATTTAAACAAAACCGCAGACATGACTCTTCACTTTCCCGCCAAGAAGTCTCTTCCTCCTATTTATTTGCAACGAAACGTAAAGAAACGTAAAGAAGAAAACGTAAATTTTAGAAATTAAAACAAAACCGCAGACATGACTCTTCACTTTCCCGCCAAGAAGTCTCTTCCTCCTATTTATTTGCAACGAAACGTAAAGAAACGTAAAGAAGAAAACGTAAAGAAAGAAACGTAAAGCAATCCCGTACATTTAGAATTCGATGGACATGATTTGATTGACATTACATAATATATGAATTGTAATTCTGCAAGTGGCCAGTACTAAATGAAGCTAGTCACTTTTATAAAAAGTAAAACACAAATAGTCCTTGTTTATCTGAAGAACTATTAGTGGAGTACTTACACAATACACCATACAATATAATGAACATTATGGCATAGGCAAGTCCTCTTGTCCAACATGCCGTTTTGTCATTTCAGTCGTTCTACTAATATGACGATTTTAAATTTCAGACGTTTTACCAGAAGGGTGGTTTTGCTTTTGTGTCGTTTGTCCCAGAAAGACATTTTACTAAATTGTCCTTCTGATACGGAGGGGCCCAGACTATATGCAATACATGTTATATAGTCGTGTAGCATGTTTCATTTGTGTGGACGATAAGTGTCGATAAAACAACCTTTTACAATTTGTTGTAACATGTCATGGATAAGTTATTTATCTTGTTATGTGTTGATGTGGACTCACCTTTAGGGTGTCGTATGACCCTTTAGAACGCAGTACCTATGTCACCCAGTTTGACATTTTGTGAATGCTATATGACACACTTACTGCCGCACTCATAGACGTCAATTATCATTAATTATTACTTAGCACCTTAAACTGTCTATTATAAAATAGTCTCTAACAGTGACGTTATAAGCACATTTTCGACTGAATAACTGTACTGTACTGACTAGGTGATAATTGACGTCTCAGTAAGTCATATGACCCTTTAGCATGTAGCTTTAGAGTGGTCCTTTAGAGCGTCATATGACACTTTAGAGCAACGTAACTAAGACGATCTTAGTAGTTTCACCCGAGTTCTTCCCGTAATAAATAACACTTGTTGTGAGACTCCATTTTAATTTCTATCTACCGTACAATTTATACCCTTACCACAAATAATAAAAAAACACTTGAAATTGGCTAAATGCTAAACGCGAAGCCATTAATCTTTGATTGTCGTGTGACCCCTTTTTGAAACCCTTATGCTCGTTTTAGAGGCTTAGAGGTTATCTAAAACTTACGGATCTTCGATGAAATAAGGCATTAGGGTGCCTGTGACAAATAAAAATAATATAAGATAAAATGCCATATGACACCTTTCGAGTGACGTATGACACAATTATATTATTATATAAAATCATCTTGTGAACATTCTTTATTGTAATAGTACAGTAGTAAGTATACACTTAATAGAGTTGTATACTTAATACACACACACTGAAGTTGTATAATGCCAAATCAAAGTCATTACTAACGGGGTTATTTCCATATTTTTGTTGTGTTTGAGTATGTTTGGGTACAGCCGCATGCGCCGTGATCGCGGATTTACTAAGGTACATAAAAACCGGCCAAGTGCGTGTCGGGCCACGCGCAGTGTAGGGTTCTGTAGCACATCTCAATAATGAGGATTCTTGAGAAGAGGGCTTTAATGAACATTTATTTAACGATGGCTCATATACTTAAATGTAGATACTACTGGTTTCACACACATGACAACGTTATTTGAGTAGTTCCCAATGAGGAATTTGTACTGCGCCAAGTACATTTTATAAGTTGGTCGACTGTTGCTCGTTAACTTATAAAGGTAACCTAAATAAAAATATTTTCCAACATTTAACTTCACCACTTTGTCGGCGTGATTAATATGTATATCCATGCCAAATAACAGCTTTCTAGTACTAAGAGTCTATGAGCTAGCTGGGGACAGACAGACGGACGGACTTGGCGAAACTATAAGGGTTCCTTGTTGACTACGGAACCCTAAAAACCAGTCTACCCCCTACCGCTTATACTACTCCCCGATCCGATCTGAACCCCCGGAAGGTGCTTCGTTTCACACGGCTTGAGGAACCCTTTAAGTTTCTCGCCGCTCTCAAAAAGCCCGGTGAAGCTGAAAATGCCGCCTGAGGCAATCAGCAAATTTTTCACAGCAAATTTGCCACTATTTGATACTTGAAGACCACTAACTACATGGTAATAATCCCGATTTTAATTCACATACATTATTGTGACCATACAAACGCCTGCAGATCAGACCACCACTGTCAAATATAGACTTTAATTAAACTTATCTTAGGCATACGGTTGAACATTTATTAAAGAATGTTTTTGTTTTGTTTATATAATTTTAACGCAAATTTTGTTGCGATACAAATTACAAAAACACAATGTTGAAAACACTTCCACTGTTAATGACGGTAGTAGTTGACATTGAATTGGCGCCTGTCTTTCAAAGTAAAAAAGTAAATAGTGTTGAATAATTTCGGCGGGCTGGCTATCAACATTTTTTCAACATTGTGTTTTTGTAATTTATTAAAGAAATTTGTCAGTTTTGGATAGGTTGATGTGCAAGCGTCTGATGATAGAAATTAGCACATAAACTTTGCAGTAAATTACTGTTTTTTTATATAATAATATACATCTATCTGACATACTAAGTTCTGACTCTATAAGACTTGTAAAATAAAATAGAATACATTGTAATGTCGCCAAAAAATTATATAGAATTTCATTTATACTTTACTGGATAACAGAACAGCTAAGAATCCTGGTCTACAGGCTTACATAGCCATGCCACAGAGTAGAGAACAGATGCTAACATGCAAAATCATATTTATGTAGATTTAAAAAAACTCAAATTTATTTTATTATTACTTTTCCATTCATTCCTGTAATGTTTCGACTTCTATTTATGTTTGTCCATGAGATTGACGACCAAGGGCAACGTATCAGCTTGACCTAGGGTTGTCACTTTACAGTTTTACTTTGTAACAAAGAACCTCAATATCTCGGCCATCTGGTGCTTTTTCCTTACCAAACACCCTGTATAATGATAATTGTACATACTTATAAATACATAGTTTGTGTGTCACTGGGCTCGGAAGAGATCTCTGTTTGAGATAGGCCCCCCCCGTATTTGTTCGTTATAAACGCACAGAGACGTGTTAGCAAGTTTAGAAAGTTTGTTATTTTTAGTTTTTATATTTTAATTAAGGCTAGATATAAGTTGCTTAAATGTCCTAAAGTCTATTAAAATATTGTCTTTTTCTTTCTTTTATATTTTTTAATATTACTGTCGTAATTCCTTTATGCAATTATTTTTAACAGACTATTCTCGATGGTGGAAAGGAGAAACAACTGATAGGTATGTATGTATGTATGTATGTCTGTCTATTTACAAACTGTTCAGCAGAGCTGTTAAATGAAAGATTTAAAAATAAAAAATAAAAATATGTTGGTATAACTTTTTTATTTTGTCTGAATATAATATTGACTATAGGTCCGATTTTTTAATTCTCAGATAAGTTTTATCCAACGAATAATATTGTCATTTTGACATATTTCCTAAGGAGAATCTGTCATTATATCAAAATTTTTCAATGAATAAATTTTAACTGACGATTGAAAAATCAGCCCTTAGTAACTATTTTTCGACAGTCTCCTGATTTTGTGTCATACCTAGACTTTCTTTAGTTCTTAACAATACTACAAACTGTTTCCTCAATGGACTTTGAACTTTATGTGTATGGAATATGGTTAAGCATTTTGTTGAAGAAGAAACAATCATGGCGAGACCCATGTCATTGTACATTGATTTTTACAAAAAAAAAAGAGTTCATTTAGAAATCTCTACCAAAGTGGAGAATACGTTTCCGGGAATTAATTGATAGACATGACAATTTTCTTAAACCTATAAGTAATTAAAATATTTTAAAATTTAAGTATCAGTTGATCCCGTTTTCAATCAGAGATAGTCTGACGCGCGGGCTCATTTAAAATATTGTATTTTATTCCAAGGTTCTAAACATTGTAAACTCCTAAACGTATTCTTTAGGCTTCCAAGATAAATTACAAGACAATTCCATTTTTCTATTTTATACATTTTTTGTGTACAAATCCCACCATGATCCTTAGATGGTTTTGGAAGGTGTGATGGGCAGGCGTCCGTCTCTACCTAAATGGTCCATGAGCCAAGGACCGTGAAGAGTTTGCCTTTGTGGTCTTTGTAAATTAAACCTATTTTCTCCATTCTTCCTATGCGTTTGCGGTAAACTGACTAATTCATAAAAAAAATTGGTGAACACTTGAGTAGGGTAGCGGCATCAGAGTCCGACACATTTTTCGTCGCTAAAAATCAACATTGGTTGTCAAATTGTTAATGTCAAATAAATGTTACGGGATTACGTTATGTATATCTAATAATACTAATGTTGTTTTTTTTTTGAGAGATATTGCTGATTGCCTCTTCGGCATTTTCAGCTTCACCGGGCTTTTTTGGGGGTGGCGAGAAACGTAAAGGGTCCCTCAAGCCGTGTGAAACGAATCACCTTCGGAGGTTTTCTAGAGGGAACGGCATCGCGCACTATTGCGCGTCCCCGTGCCCTACTAGATTCTCCGAAGGGTTCGGATCGGGGAGCGGAGCAACCCGAGGGCGCCTCTAAAGGCACGGACCTCGGCTCGGGTTGACCGGGCCGTGGAGGAAGATAGAATGTGTGAGTTTGGATTGGCGTTGACAGATTTCGGCCGCTCCTCTTCCTTTTTGGAAAAGAGTTGAAATGCGTGTGTGTAATGTTTGTTTTATCAATTTGATGTATTTTTTTAAGCAGAATTTAAAAAAAATAACAATCTGCATTCCTTCTCTATATAAAGTGTGCGAAATCTTTATCTGCTTCACTAACTCGCTCATTCAGGCAGTTAATTGTCATTATTACAGGTAGGTATCACATCGGAATTAATCAGTAGCTAACTGTATCCTCAAAATTGGGTCTCAGTTTTAGACAGTGTCTGTCTTGTACAAGCACAACGCCTATTAAAGTTCTCAAATTAGACACTGGCTAAATCATAGCGAGAGCCATCTCACAAGAATTGAATTGAACTGACAGCTGGGAAGCAAGCGGTCTATATTATATTGTTGCTTCCTGTCCCCTATTTTTAAGGAATAAAGGAAAATGTCGATAACTGGTTCTTGTCGATAACTGGTGCCATTACCCTACTTTGCGAAGAATTGTAGAACTCAAAGCTTTTGGTTCTTTCAGTTGACGGCTTAGACACAATTAAATGTTATGTCTGTACCTGCTAAGTGTTATTTTGTTGTAATTAATCATAATAAAAAGAATATTCATGAGCTGTGTACTTTTATTTTTAGTTCCAATTGATTGAGGAGGTGATGAGGAGCTCGATGTCGCTCGATGGTGGTTAACGCGCCCGGTCTGCGAGTGATGAGTTTAAGCAACTTTCGCAAAGGTCGCTCATCGGATGGGTGACCAAAAATTTATATCTATACACCTGACGTGAGACAATAAAATTATGAATTATTACCTCGAGCTCTTCTGTGCTTCGGAAGGCACGTTAAACCGTTGGTAACGACCGCATTTCCAGTCGTTCCAGTAACAACCACCAATCCGCTCTGGGCCCGCGTGGTGGTTTATGGCCCGTTCTCCCTATCCATCCCTAGGGAAGGCTCGTGCCCCAGCAGTGGGGACATAAAATGAGCTGATGATGATGATGATAGATGTAAGTCGGTCATATAATATCTTGACATGGCTCACCCATCATGGCATTGCCACTATCACCAACTCTAAATTTGACTTTATGGATAGGTAGTATGTCGCCAAATATCAGTTTGTTTGTTGAAAATTGGACCTTTCGCGTAAAATTTAAAAACAATACCTTTCAAAGTTTTAAGGGGTCAGTTCATAGCGCTCACCTGTACCCTCTGATATTTGGCGACAAGTTACATAATATCGACATACATTTAGACATGGATTTAGAGTCTGTGATGGTGGCCAAACCAAGATGAGCCACACAATATCTCACAGTGTACCCGCGGTTTACATAGAGTAAACAATTACATTATTGACGATGGAAATATCAGTAGGAGGCAAGCGGGCAGGCGGGTCACCTGGATGGGAAGCAATCACCGCCGCCCAAGGACACCCGCAAAACCAGAGGAATCGCAGATGCGCTGCCGGCCTTTAAAAAGGAATAGGCTCGTTTCTTGAAGATAAATAATAATAATAACGGTGCTGAGCACTGAGACCGCAGGAACATAAGAGTAAGGAGCTCCTCGGGCGGTACTACCGAGCCTTAACAGGGCCCGATGTGGATCTGCTCGCGTCGGCAAACTGGCTACGATTTGGAGACCTCTTTGGGGAAACCGAGGGATTTGTTTGTGCAATTGCAGACGAAGTCATGACGAATAATTATCGGAAATATATGTTGTGGGACGGTACGGTCGACACTCAGTCCCGGTGAGTCACTCAGGCATATTATCTCCGGTTGTTCTCATCTGGCTAACGGTGAGTACTTGCACAGACATAACCTTGTAGCCAGGATTATCTATCAGCAACTTGCTCTTCGATATGGTCTTGTAGAATCTGAGGTGCCGAACTATAAGTACACAATACAGTTCTCGAAAATGGTTATGCAACGCTCTATCGGGATCGATCTGTTATCACGGACAGGACTATTATTGCCAATAAGCCTGATATAGTGTTGGCAATGCTCATCGATATCACCATCCCGCATGATGAGAACTTCGTGAAAGCCGAGAAGAGCACGCTCACTAAGTACCTTGACTTGGCTCACGAGGTGACCGCTATGTGGGATGTGGATTCGACGATCATTGTCCCCATATTCGTATCTGCAAGCGGCCTTAGCGAAGAGTCTCGACTAACATCTAAAGAGGCTTTCGCTGGATGGCTGGATTAAGGATCAGATACAGAAGGTAACACTCCTGGACTCGGCAAATGACTGCATTCCACCTGATGTTAAGTGGAAACGGAGTCGACGCAAGGACAACTGGTGCAGCGTGAAAACTACGCAGCATCAGTCACCCTCACCCTGCCGGCCCACAAAGTGCCTCTCACCTCGTTTGATGTAGTGTTCTCAAAAAATCGATTATCGATGAATCGATTATCGCCATCCCGAATAATCTAAACATCGATAGGACTATCGATAGTATCAATTACAATTATCTGGGTATACAATACTATCGATACAATAGATACCTGAATTAAGACAGTACTATCGATTACATCGATTATATTGCTGAAATCGATACATCTACAAATTATTTTTAGTTATAATTATCATTCTTGTTGTCTTCCGATTATATCGAGTATATTGAAAAAAAATGGGAATCGACTTAATCAATACTATCGAATAATAATCGATTTACAATCGATTGTTCGGCAACACTAGTTTAAAGGACCCCATGTCACAGAAGGGAGGGAAAACGTGCTTTTCCAAATATCTTTGTTTTTGTAAGCTATAATGTCGACTTTGCTGTCGTTGGCGTACAAGCCACGCTCTCACTTGTCGATTATAGCCGACTGTGGCAGTCAAGGTTGGTAGTGGCGTGGTAGACAAAATGGGGTACACAACAAATAAAACAAAATCATAATATATAATATTATTTATTAAGTCGAACTTATATCTAGTCACAATGAGCGCGGTCGGAATAGTTATTGCTGGCAGAGAAGCGAGCGACACCATCCAGGTTCAAACTTATTATAGCAAGGTAACATAGGGTAGCGGCACCAGCGGTCGACACTCCAACCTAATTATCAACAAGTTTGTTTCAAAACTGATATTATACGCTAAGCTAGTTTTCATTTTATTCATTAAAAAAAAAGTTATAACAATTCAATCATTCCACACCAGCTTTTGTCGCCAAAAATAACACAATGTTACGGGACGACAGTTAGGAAGCAAGTGGTCTGTATTAAATTGTTGCTAAAGTCAAAAATCAGTTGGTGACCCTTATTTTAAATACAAGAAAAGTGTCGATCATTGGTGCTATTACCCTACTAGTTATTTTTATATTCTATTTGATAATTATGTGGTGATCAAGTCATTACCCAGTAGTGGGACAGTTATGGACTATTCCCTATTACTCCTTATTTTATTACTTTTGATGTATTAGATTTAAATAGTTATTATAAAACATAAGTTTAGTTAACTGAATTTATGATATGAACCACTTTCCAATAGAGGACTTAATATTTTTATTATTTTAAATATGTATTAATTCACAATGCTATATACAATCTGTATTGGCATGCACTGTACAGTGTGTGTGAGTGGATTCTACACTCAAATATACGTAATAAAACAAATATTTAAAAAAATTCTAAGCTCAATAGTTTAGAAATGGCAGCCATTTTTTATTGTATTGTCTTCGATTTTTGCAGGTGCTAAAAAAGGTGAAACTAGTCGCAAGTAAATAACAATCAGTGAAGTAGCCAGAAGTACGAACAGCAATAGGACAAAAAAACAAATATGTCGGTTTTCAACAACAAAAATGACGAAAAAACACAAAGTGACCAATTTACTACTTGGAGTTTGGAATTTTTTTATCATGTACCCACCCCTAAAGTTTGTACAGTGCATGCCAATACAGATTGTATAGTTATAAGATAAAATGTTACTGGTTGATTTTTTCTAGTAAAATTTTATCTTGAAATAACATAGCATTGTGAGTGTACAAATTAAAAATAATAAAAATATTTAATAGCATAAATTTAGTTGAATAAACTTCTTTTATTCAAGTATAGGTGGCACGGATGATATCTCTAAATAAAACTGATTATTGTCTGTCGACGCACTGTGCCAACTTAAATTGAAAATCAATAATCTAGACCGTTCTAGGGTCGACGCGAAGCGGTCATGCCGTCTCTTTCTATTCCACACGCCAGAAGAAGACAAAACATATCTTCGGACACAAATTTAAATAGCAAACATTTAATCTACAAATATTGTAGATTTAACATTTTCGTTATACACAAAAAAATACATTCCACAGAATTTTAAAATTTTAATTACAGCTTTTAAATTTTCTAAATAGTCTCTGTGACACTATTTGGTGAGCATAGACAATCAAGAATTTAAAACTTTATACATTATCTAGAGATAACAAAATAATACAACAAACGAAAAAAAAATATAAGCTAAATGAAACGCATCATTAGGGGCTCTACAGACCGAGCGACTTTGATCGGCAATCTGCAACTAGCTGCTTCCATATAACCTAAAGACACTGCGCAGATATACCAACTCTAGTTACCGAGTTTCGGTGATCGACAACAGTTTTCAGTCGCTGCGCTCGATGATAGAATCAGTAATGTTGTTTAATCAAATTTGTAGTTAGAAACTATCAATTTTTTACTAATTGTATCTAGAATCACGGCAAAGGTAAAAAAGTTCTCAAAAGTTGAGTTTCTGCAACTAAATTAAAGTTTTTTTTCAACTAAGTTTGTAGTTTTTTCAACTAAGTTGGAGGTTTTTTCAACCAAGTTGAAGGTTCTTTCAACTAAATTAATAGTTTTTTCAACAAAGCTAATAATTTCAGCAACTAAAATCACTCTATCTAGGAGCGCCTTAATGCAGGGTGCGTTTCGTTTCGGTAATATTTTTCTTAGTGAATTCATACTTTTATCTATCCGGACATACTTAATTTTTTTAATACTAAAACATGTTAAAACAGTAATACACAGAAACTGGTCGCATTGTATATTCGTATCTTCGCCTTTGGCAGTGTCCGCGCGCCTAACGATGATTCCAAACACATTGCGTATTCTGTGACGAGCGTAAACACTTTCGTCTGCTCGGTGACAACTATGTTGAGTTGGTGTCTGTCGAGAGTTACATTTCAAGTTTAATTTAACAATTTTTATTGTTGGCTGCAACGCTTCGGTGGCCGAGTGGAAGAGCGCTCGGGTTCTATTCCTAAGTCGGGCAAAATGTATTTCGGAATTTTCAATGCATAGCCCGGGTTTGTGATCAGTGACCACCGACCCGCATTAAGATGGTTATTACACATCAAATGTAGCGAGGACTTGATTTCAACGATGGAGGACTTTGTCCAGCAGTGGGACAGTTATAGGCTATGTACTACTACTTCATGTTAAAATATTCAATAAACCTTAGGGTACAACTACATTATAACTTCTTTTTTAGATATTTATAAATTTTATAAAATACAGTGACAAAATTAAACGCCCACTCGACCCAGCCAGGAATCGAGCCTGGGTCTTCGCAATCCGGGCGGCTGCACTGACCGCTATGCTACCGGGAAGGCTGACGTGAGCGCTGAATTTTGTCACTGCTTTTTAATTTTTGAGTGCTAACAGCGGCATTTGTTTATTAAAGAAAATACAAGTATAAGTATAACATAAATATTAATAATAATAATATATATATGTCGGCGACATGGCGCTAGCATCGCTTAGAAACGACAAGTATAGTCTATACTTAGTGTGTCTGCGCAGCCTATGCTCTATGGTGCGCGAAACGTCAACGGCAGTTGGCGCGACAACGGACTGAGGGGACTTCTTGGCGGGAAAGTGAAAAGTAATGTCTGCGGTTTTGTTTTATTTTCTAAAATTTGTGTTATTATGAATATTAATGTGAAATAATGGTGGATTATTAACCGTTAAGTGTTCGTAAGTGCGCATGAGTGTTGGCAAATGAAACAAAACAGTGTAAATTAACTTTTCAAATTCTCTCAAGAAGTCTGCGTGAGGGCATAGTAAAGCCCCACATCTTTACTGAGATACTCTAGGGGTTGGGGGTATATCATTTCTCATTTCTCATTTCTATTATCATTCATCGTCATCATACTGGAAGGAAATATTGTATATATAAGTATTACTTGTAAGAAAAATTACTTTGACACTGGCTAAATGTGCTAATCGCACGAAGCCATACACTAAATGAAAAAAAAAAACGGGCTGAGGACATTTTGAACGGGAGCGGTCCGAGCGCACGCACGCGCAGAACTCACTTCGTTTCTAAAATCCGTTTGCATCGGGCAACTGTTTCTAAATAGTTCAATTGTGATGTTAAAATAACATTAAAGCGACTGTAAGGAATACGGCTGCGTCTTTATTTTGAAGATCCAAGATGTTTTGTGTTATCGACGAATCCGAGTTTGCTCGACCGTCCTACCTACACAAACCAACCTCCGCCGCCGACATATATATATTAATATAAGTATTCGTTTTTTTTAAATTTACAAATATAAAAAGGAAAAAAAGTTGTTGTTTTATATTTGTTTTAGTTTATAAAAAGCTCACCCGAGCGTCAGTAGTTGTAGTGGTCGCCGTTGGCGTCGTCGGGGTCGTACTTGTCGTCCTGCGGCTCCTGCTTGATGAGCACGTCCGCCGCGATGCTGAACTCCGGGTAGTCTGCGGGCGGGCGCAACACCATTCACACAACATAACCATCAGTCACCGGGTAACCGACGCGAAAATAGCCGAAGTCGCCGACAACACAATACTATAAAGTGTACTGCCCATCCACACCGAATATTTAATTCCACAGAATTAAACGTATAAATAACATCACGTTACAATTCTGTAAAACATTAGCCAATGTTTTATTTGACCTAAGCACGAATTTCTGTAACCTAAAAAGTTATTAATAAACACTCAATCGACGGAAAGAAATAGTGACGTCATAGTTTGCTAATCCCATACAATTTCTATTAAAAATAATCGTTTCGACAGTTGTTAAAGAAGTTTCTATATCGACTAACCAGTCAACTACCCAATTGTACCATTGTGAATTGACCATTGTTACCATATTAATTTGTAGCGACTCCGATCCGACAAAATGCGGAGATGATTGACACTCACCGTCGACGGGCTCGGTCTTGACCTTGACCTCCTCGGGCTTGACCTTGGGCTCGCGGCGCTCCTTGTCGCGGCGCGCGCGCTTGCGGTCGCGGCGCGGCGACGAGCGCGAGCGCGCGCCCCGCCGCCGCTCCGAGCGCGAGCGCGAGCGCCGCCGCCGCCTGCGATATTTATTTTTATTTTTATGTGTTTATTTGTGATGGAAAGTGTCCTGCTATGATAGGGCATTTTCCAATATTTTTGACGCTGTAAGGGAGAAAAGAGCTGGACACTTGCTGAGTTTGTTGCCGGTTCTTCTCAGTACAAGATCTCCCGCCCAGAGTAGACTTACGAACCGATGGCATAGTGACATTCACAAGAGCTACTTGTAGCCTAAACTGAATAAATGATTTTTGAATTTGAATTTGAATTTGCGACCGCATTCGTTACTACACGTTATACACGACACTATTTTTTTTTAGAGAGCTTTCTGAAATGTTTAGCCTAAAATTAAAATGATCATATAAGTAGTTCACTCGTTTTAAACTAGATGCCGGTATCAAAGTTTGTAGTCCATTCTATACAGGGTCAGGCCTCCGACACTCCATGTACTTGCGCGCGTTAATAACCTACCGAGCGGTGTATCGCCGCAGATTTAATAATCAGTGGGCTGTCGCAAGCGCTCGCCGTCGCACGCTCGTTCGCTGCGCTAGTAACTATCTGTGACGTTGCATTGTAACATTGGTTTTATTTCTAGTGTTTACATTGTGAACATCCCTACTTTTAGAAAAAGTTTTAATATTTTATAAACATACATTAGGTTTCCGTAAATATATCGTAATGCAACTGTCATTATATATTTGATGTTATTAGATAAATAAAGAAATAAACATAAAACATTCGACTAGTTTTAACACTTATTCCATTGTATAAAGATGGATTGATGGAGATTTCATTGTTTAGAATAGAATAGAATAGAAAAAGTATCACAAAATAACGTCCCAAGTAAAATATTCATAATTTAAGACACATGAATCGCGTCGCGTAACCAGTCAACACGACTCACCTCTCCTCCTTGTCCTTGTCCTTGTCCTTGTCCTTGTCCTTGTCCTTGTCGTCCTCCTTGTCCTTGGGCCGCTCGCGCTCGCGGCGGCGGGGGCGCGAGGCGGAGCGCCGCCGCGAGCGGGAGCGCGTGCGGCGCCGCCCTGGCATTCATAAATCACTATGTATTTAGTGTGTGCTACGTCTCTGCAAACGTTGTAGGGAAAGTGTTGAAGTGTATTTGTTTATGCATACTAAGTTAACGCATGACTTCTTGGCGGGAAAAAGAAGAGTCATGTCTGCGGTTTTGTTTTATTTTCTGAAATTTGTGTTTTATCGAATATAATTGTGAAATAATGATGGATTATTAACCGTTAAGTGTTCGTGAGTGCGCATGAGTGTTGGCAAATGTAAGAAAACAGCGCAACTTCACTTTTCAAATTCTCTCAAGAAGTCTGCGTGAGGAATTAGTAAAGCCCCACATCTTTACTGAGATACTCGAGGGGTTGGGGGGTATATCATTTCTCACTTCTCATTTCTATTATCATCATCATACTGGAAGGAAATATTGTATATTTATATTACTTGTAGGAAAAATTACTTTGACACTGGCTAAATGTACTAATCGCACGAAGCCATAAATTAAAGGAAAAAAAAAAGTTAACGCATGTTTTAAAGTCTGTGGGCCACAGCGTATATGTGTGATGGTGCTTAGATTAGCGTTATCGTAATATGGTTATAGATTAAGTGTTTTTTTTTCTGTGTATTAAATAGTTCGGTACACTATTTAAAAAAAGTGCGATTAAGCTTACGTATACAAGTTGACACAAAGTGAGTGTGTCACAGCGTGTGAGGGTGTGAGCGTGGGTGTGGGTGTGGGTGTGGGTGTGGGTGTGAGTGTGAGTGTGAGTGTGGGCGGGGGCGTGCTCACGGTCGCGGTCGCGGTCGCGGTGCTGCTCGAGGCGGTAGCGCTCGCGCTCGCGCTCGTTGTCCTCGCGGCCCGAGTGCTTGATGTTGACGTCGGCGCCGCCGCGCCGCGTGCCGCCGAGGCCGCCGCCTGCGATCGAACTCAACGTCGAATCATTCATGTTATGAACCGAGATGAATAGGTGCTAGTACGTGTATGAATCACACATAACCATGAGGTTGTTGCCAGGCGATTGTAGGCTCTAATGTAGCTCTAAACCAGTTGTACGTCAGACACCGTGGCACGTAGGCCTACTTTTGTTATTACCTTTTATAAACCTAGAAAAACAGTTCATTACATCGTGACATATATATGTGGCGTTTCATTTACCAGCGAGCGTCACAGTACGTACAAATGGATTACATTATTAAACACTAATAAATACGAAACTAAAAAAACGAATACATACATTGATATATAAAAGGAACAACTAAGCTGTAGAAGCGACAAAAGTTTGTAGTAGTAGCGCAGAGCTCAGGAGAGCGGACAGCTGCCCTGGACCATACAGTCTCCCGCCAGAGCAGCCGCGTGTCACTGCACATTTTGTCTTGGTGTACTCCTCCCTAGAACTCTAAATCGTCTAGTCACCTATCCTTAACCCCACCACATCAACTATCCCACCACATCCCCGATCTCTTACATAGCCGTTGACCGTCCTCGCTCGCTCTACATCCACCAGCACTCGCTTGCCGATAACCGTTACCCCCTGTCTCCTGGTCACCAATCCTGAACTCCACCACCCCTGTACAACCCCGATCTCTTACCCAGCATCCTAGACAGCCACCTCTTGACGGTCCTGGCTCGCTCCACATCCACCAGCACTCACTTGCCACCTATCCTAAGCCCCACCACCCTGCACAACCCCGATCTCTTACCCAATCTCCTCGGCAGCCACCCCTTGACGGTCCTGGCTCGCTCCACATCCACCAGTACCCGCTTCCCGTCGATCTTCTTCCCGTCCGCGTGCTTATACGCCGCTGCAACAGTGGACTCGTTAAGTGGGCGTGGGAGAGACGGTGGGATCCCACGGTCGCGTCTGTTCGATGAGTGTTGGCGGCAAAAGTGGGCATACTTATTGATGAGTTATAATAACTTGATAATTTATGTAGTTACAAGAAAAGAAAAATACTAGAAAAAAATCAACCAGTTTCAGGGAGCTCGAGTGGGAATCGAACCGGATTGGATTACCGATCCAATGCTCTGACCAAGAGTTTACGTGTTTATAAACTGTTAAAGAGCAATGAAGAGAATGTTTTATGAAGAGCAACAACGGTGTGAATGCTAAAATGAGTATTTAAAAACTTATTATGAATCTCAAAATACAGATTCCATAATTTCACTGTAAATTTATTAATAATTACACAAAACATTTTATAATAATTTTAAATTAAAAATTATTTATAATATTAATTAATATATTTATTAATTACCAACCACTATGAAACAGACACGCACGCAAGATGCAAAACTACAAATTCGTTTCAGCTCATTTGGATCGATACAACATGGAAAAATTAATGATCAATCCATATGAACTATAAAAAATATATATATCCTTGTTCAAACCTGCTTTAATACATTGTTTCAACATTTTGAAACAGTTTTTTTCTTTTTATGTTTTAAAAAAAATATTTATTGTAAAATTTAAATATTTTTTTTTTTTCATTTTTAAATTATACCTGTAAAAGACACATTGTATATACCTACTTCCATACCTACCGACCAAGCCGACTGACTCCGTGACTGAGTTTAATCAATTGGCATATGTGAGGTGTTAGCGAATTGTGATCAACATTTTTAGGAAAAAAAAAACCACAAAAAAAATATGTTTTTCCTATTTCAATAATTGGTTTTCGAGGGATCTAACGTTAAAGGATTTTATTTAATATATTACATTGTCCTACTGTAGCACACTGGGCAAATTCTCCAAAAACGAACCTAGTCTTGGCTGTATTGATATTATTAAATTTCATTTTTGTAATTATACATGATAAAAATACATAATAAACAAAATAAACGATAGTTATAGGACGATCAATTAATTTAATAAATAATGTTTTTATTTGATCGCTTATTTTGTTAGTCAAAACCACTTTTTCTTAACATAAAACAAAGAAACCCAGGCAAATTATTAGATTTTTTTATTGATTTTACATAGTAATATGCATTAAGCATATATACAACATTTTCACAAGACGTTAATGTATCGATCGAGTAAAAAGAAAAATATTTATAATTGTAACAGTGCATATGTTATATTTTTTTGATCAAAAATCGAGCCTTTGATTTATCAACTTTTTTTTTATCAAAAAAACACTTTCAAATCGAAACGCATTACACAAATCCGAAAAACACCTCTCATATGTAAAATAAAAATGTCATACCCACCGTTTGCAACCTACCGTCAATTTTACTTACTTCTTAGTTTACAATATCCATCATCCGGTTTTTTTTTACTTACATCTTTTTACCATTTTACAATATTTTACCGAAATCCATGATGAGCATGCGAACCCACATTTACCTGGTGCGCTTTTACTTACGACATTGCGCATTGACTTATCAAAACACTGACAACGACTACAGTTTTTTTTTTACCAAAAAAAAAACAACAAAAAATTTTTGTTTTGACGGATTTTTTAAATAATTAAAATATAGTTGTATGTTGGTTTCTTACCACCACATACAAACCTAATAACTTGGCCGGTATACTGAAGTGAAGGGTCATACGGCTGGGTCTGCGGTCGAAATAGAAAAACTCTTATTAATCATATACATAAAGGGGCGCCGTTGTTGCTAGCTCTTTAATTTGCTATTATTTCTTGTTAATCGAGGTTTTAAACCTCATGGTCAACCTTTTTGGAGTAGTGTTGCCATAGATGAAAAATTGAATCGCGGGATATGATTAAAGAACACATAGTACGTTATTTTTTAAAGTTTACTGAATATAATAAATAAATAAAATATTGAGGGTTAATACATTAAATAAAAATAAAAAATACGCACGGTTTTAAAACTCTACAAGTAGTATATAAAACGCTAAGCATTGTATACAACAACAGCAAAACGAAACTTATTTTTTGAACATATTACTAATTTCGTTTTTATCGTTTTAATTTATTTTTCAGATCTATAGTAAAAAGGCATCATATTGCTCTTTAAATAGACCTTAATATTACCTACTGTCCTAATAGCGTCGGTAGCGATAAAACGTAGCAGGAGTATCTGCCTGTTTTTAAAGAACATATTTTGACGCATCAATTGTAAATAGATTATAATAAAAAATAGAGGAACAACACAGATTATTACCGATGACAATTGTTCGAACACAATGGGTATGACAGAATACAACAAATAAATTATAAAGAATAGCTCTTTTAAACTAGTTTTATAAAAAAAAAAATTCTTGAAATAATTTGTAAAGAACAAAGATGTCGATACTAATATTAATACAGCAGGCGCGAATCGAGACAAAACATTAAAAGGGTATTTTAGCTTCTAACCAAATATAAAATGTAGGTACCCAAGACTCTTCAACAGCAAAGGCCTCAGGTAGTACAATATATTTTTTTCCTTTTTTCGACCTCCGATAACAGATGATGGCGCAAGATGGCATGGATGGAAGAAGAAAAAAATTTAAGTTTTGCTTAACTTAAAAGGAATATTTTTTAATATGTAAATAATTATTATTAATATTAAATCAGTAAACAAAACTCATAAAATATATATATATAATTTTTTTTGTATTAATTCAACACTAAAATCCCTTTCAACATAGCGTTTCGATTCGCTGTATTTTTCGTACATATCATCAACAAACTCCGCTCCAAAAAGGTTGAGCCCTCTCAAAGTCATTCCACTCAAATGACAGAGTCCACACAATTGTCAAGATTTTTTTTATCAATCATCATCCATCATCATCATCAATTTATTGCTTTATGCCAAGTTTATAAAATTATTATAGCGTGCTTATTATTCTTGTTAAAAGCAAAGCTATGAATCGATTATAATAAAACTGTCACGAACAAAGAAATAAAATCTTCCGTCATTTATTATTATAACATACAAAATATTCTTTTTATTGTTTTGAATAAAATAATAAATCAAACAAAATAAAAAAATATAAAATAATTAATGTTTGCGGCCGCAATCACAGCAGGTTGGAATAAGTACGGAAATACCGGGATTTGGGTGAGACTTACTTTTTCCTCCCCTTTGCTGTAGAGACATGGGGACCTAAAAATGTTTTTAAAAACTGCTCGCCTGTACGAGGCAACGGGTGACTGGAGACCAGGTAACTATTTCGCACAGCGCATTAGCTTGGCCATTCAAAAAGGCAATGCCGCCAGCATTTTAGGCACCTTGCCTCGGACAGGCGACTTAGTTGAAGTTTTTTATTTATGAATTCGTAATTATTATTTTTATTTTTTTCATTATTGTTTTTTATGAATAAAGACTACATAGTGCAAGTTGTTTCAAAAATAAATTTAAAAAACAAAAGAATAAATAAAATATTTTAACACACTTAATAAAATAAGCTAATAATTTAAGATTAAATAAAATATAATTATTACTAGTACTATTATTGTAATTATTAATCTGTAAACTGGCATTATGACAAAATTGGCAGTTCTACCAAAAAGCAATTGACAAAAAAAAACTTGACAATTGTGTTATTTATTAAAAACAATGGTAGTATTTTTTTAAATTATCACTGGGGGACGGACACTTTGCTATTTTGTATAATAATAATATAAGTAACGAAACGAAACGCAACAACTAACTTTTTAAACCTGTTTTTGCGGATTGTGTTATACAGATTTAGTTTATTTTAGAATGGAGTCTTCAAACTATTTGCCCAATCTATTATATTATATAAAATTCTTACTAATAGGATCACTTACCTTTTAGATTTTAAAGGAAATTAAAAAAAAATATTAAGATGATAATAGTTAGATAATTATCAAGGATAACAAAAAAAAGCGCTAGCGAATATTAACTGTATTTGTACGACGAACGTGTTTTGCTTGAAATATATCTGGTTAAATCGATCAAATGCAATAAAATACTTCCACAACACACGCAAAACATAGATTTTGTTCTGTTAAAACCGCCCTAATTATTTTATGCATTCATTATTTTGTTACAAAACAACTAACTAAACGACTCGCTCCGGTGATAATTCGAAAATTATCAGATAAACTATCTGATAAATTTTAGTAAATTTCAAGTAGGTAAATTATCCGATAATAATTAGACCTATATCTGGCAACATTACAGACAATTATACACAATTATAGAAAAAAATATCGGAAAAAAACATCCGATAATTTTCAAATTATTCAATTAAATCTTTATTTATTTTTCTACAAACGCCGCATTTTGACTTAGCCTAGGTGCGTGTTTCTTTTACACTACACACAGGTCCGTCCCCCGCTACGTGGAGGGTTGGCGGTCACTCACAGTGCATGTCGCGCTCGTGCTCGTACTCGATGAAGGCGTACCCGCGCGGCTTGTCGTTGTCCTTGTTGAATACCATGTAGATCTGCAGGGAACCATTTATCATAATGTTAAGTGATGATAAGGCCGCCTTTACTCAGAATCCTCAACTAGGCACTGGCTATCTTATCTCTAGCTGCCGGAACACAATGCTACAAACATTGATGTTATGGCGACATTTTAGTTAAGATGGCGGTAGCTAGCCAGGCGGACGGAAACAACCCTAACCACCAACCAAACCGAGTACACTTAGTAATCATGTGGGGTACATGGCTGGGAATCGAACCCGAGACTTCTAGCCCGAGACCAGTTGTCTTAAGAAGAAGTTTTAAAAATGGGCTAGTACAAAATATCCCAATGAGCACTGAGAGAGAAACCTCTGAGATGGGATAAGACAGATCAACTAACCTTTTTGATAGCTCCATATCCTTCAAATTCTCTTCTAAGTTTGGACTCCGATGTGTCGTAGTTCTGTAAAAAAAAGAAACACACAGTTGCCTCTTGCTGTGGACTTGTCTTGAAAGGAGATGTTTAATTTTGTATGGAGAAAATGCCAACACCTTGTACACAATACCGAAAGATAGCTAATGTATGAAATAAGCTTACTCGAAATGATTTTCTTCAAATAAATTAGTAGTTTTCATGTAAGAATTATCTGAAACACTAAAATAAATCAACTTTCGTGATGGCAGCGGTATTCTGCCAATGTCAAGTAGCTGTCAAAACATCGATGCTTTTCGGTTTCTTTTTACATTATTACATAAAAACGATGAAGCGTATTGAAGTATTACTTATTTTAACTAAATACATGTATTTTTTTAACATTTTTCAGTAAACGTAACCGGGTCTTGGCATAAAATTAAACATCTCCTTTAAAGCGAATATAATTTGGTATGTGGAGTGAATTAAAATTAATACTTAGAAAACACGTTATGTAATCTCACACACAATATAAGGAGACTATAATTTGTATGAAGTTTTATGTTGTTGTTACTTGTATGAAACTTCTCCTTTTTTTGTGTCTTAAGGAGGATTAAAATAAATTGTTTTCTTCTTTTATTTCTTCCTCAAATGCCACGTGAAGAGTCACCTCGCGGGCTGGCAGGGTGACGGTGACTGATGCTTTTTTTTTTAAGTGGAAATGGAGTCCAGACGCGAAGACAACTGGTGCAGCGTGAAAACAACGCAGCATCAATCAACTTCACTCTGCCGGCCCACAAGGTGCCTCTTCACGCCTCGTTTGAAGGACCCCATATCATAGGAAGGAGGAAAAACGTGCGCTGGTAGACTATTCCATCTTTTGGAGGTGCGACAAAGAGACGAGTCACCAAATTTCTTTGTGCGCGATGGGATATGTGTGACAGTGAAGCGATGCTGCGTTGTTATATTCATATTCATATTCAACATGTTACATAATTTTAATTTAAAAATAAGTATTGCAGGTGCATGTAAGCGATACCCTGTAAGGGTGTAGCAATTTATAATTCTACATAATAAAACTTTGACTTCCTACTTCTATTATCACTAAGATAATTTTATAATTTATTTAAAATTGACATTAGAATATTTCTTATCTAGTTTCTATGTATAATAATATTTATGTAGCTTTATTATTTATTACAATTTTAATAGAATAGTATATTTATATTTTTTTATAGACTAAACCTTTGATATATTTCAACAAATGACATAAATTCTAACACATTATAATAACTTTTATTGATCAGATATTCTTTGTTATTCATTGTCTTCGCGTCTGGACTCCATTTCCACTTAACATCAGGGCATCACGCACTAGTGCGTGTCCCCGTGCCCTACTAGATTCCCCGAGGGGATCGGATCGGGTTTGTTAACCAATGCGTCATCGAGCTCCGTTTTCCTGTGCCTCAATCGGATCGATTTTTTCGCCGCCTAATTTGTGACCGACTTTTATAGGATGTGACCTTTCATTTTCAGACTAAAAAATCGGTCTCCGTTAATCGGACGTGGGCGAGGGCTCTTAAGACTGCTAAGACAAAGATTAAAACAAATTCTTGAAACGTACCACCCTGGCCACGAACAGCGTCTTGAACGGGTCAGCGGTCGCCCGCGGGTTGGCCGCCGGGTCCCACAGCGCGATCTCCTGCTCCAGCTTGTAGGCGGTCTGCTCGGCGCGCTCGCGGCGGCGCCGCTCCAGCCGCTCCTCGCGCGTCTCCACGCGGGTGGGGGGCGGCGTCTCCGACGGGTGCTGGGACAAAACATATTTTATTATTGTTGTTTCACAGCCAGTGGGGACATAAAAATAAGCTGGAGATGATTCAAAATCATTTATTCAGTTTAAGCTACAAATAGCTCTTCTGAATGTCACTAATAAATAATACTCTATTTGAATCAATATAATAAAATTAATTTATATAATTTTTATACTGATATGATAGCTTTTACCAGCAGTGTCCTAAAGTTAACAAACAGTGTTGCGTTAAATAGATCATTAAGTTTTTATTTAGAGTATGTTGAGTGTGTTATGCTCTCTTTATTGTCTCTGCGGTGGTGGCGTGTGCGTCGGGTTGTTACGTTCCTCAAAATATGGTTGAGCGAAGCGATGGCTGATTCACGTCATACTCGTGAACGGGTGCCACCTGTGGAGGCTGGTCTGCTCTTGCACACTTATCTTATTTTTAGTATTATTCACTGTAGTTTGACTTTGTTTTTTTAAACAATTTTACAGGGACTGTATGACATTGTGATAATTAAAACTTTTACCTGATGTAATGCTTATGTTAAAGCGATAATAATATTAAATACTAGTTGTTGCCTGCGACTTCGTTCACGAAGACTATAGTAAAAACATATATATATATATATATTTATATCCTATGTGCTGGTCTGGGTCACGGTCTGTATATGAGGAAAGTTTCATTAAAATCTAATCAGAAGTTTATACGTGAAAGAGTAACGAACAGCCATCCATACTTACAAACTTTCGCGTTTATAATATTAGTAGGAAGTTGCCTGATTAGATAAAACAATTGCGGTTTAATATGATTAAAAATAAATTTACAGCTTGGCTATTAGTGCATTGTTTCTATACAGTTAAAGAATATGTCTATACTAATATTATAAAGAGGAAACCTTAGTTTTGTATGTATCTATGTTTGTAACGAATAAACTCAACAATTACTGGACTGATTTAAAAAATATTTCACCATTAGATAGAATGCTATATTAGCGCTGGCTATAGTAAAAAATAAAAAGTACACCCTTGCGAAGCCGGGCGAGCCGCTAGTAGGTACTTAATAAACTTTCTAATGTAACACACTATTCATGTGTAAGTATGAAGTAAGTAATTGTATAAAGAGGAAAAATGCTTTGCCCAAACATTGGGGCTAGGGGGCGACCCTGGGTTTTGCGGGACTCTCCTCCACGAAGGCGCGACGAGGGGAGAGGAGGTATACTCACTGAAAACTAACCACCCCCAAACAGGAACACGACAATGCAAAACAATTAAAGTTGGCGGCGGCAGTGGATATGAGGGTGGTCACCATCCAGTTGAATGCTATCACCAGGCTAATGATGTTAGAGGTGTTATACCATGTTTATCAAAACTTTAGGGTGGCGTTGACTGCTTGCTGTCATTAATTTTATGAATGTTTATCTACTTCGGTTTACCTTTTGTCTTGTCATAAAAATCTATCTTACGGAATATTGCTTTATAATTTCATTTAATATTTTAGATCCTAATGAGGTCTTCTAATAAATGAAACACCTACTTATGTGTGCAAAAGCTATAAAAGAAAGGCCGGTATGCTATGTACAAACTATGGCATAATAATATGACGTTACTAACCTCAAACACGTTAAGAAATGCTCCGACTCCATCGTAGCCTTTCTGTTTCTTCTCGTGAGGAAGTTTCGCTGCAGGCGGGAGGTAGGGAACGGGGTCGCGGGCCGCGAAAAGGGCCAATAAGTTCGGTGGCAAAAACTGCGTCATTTTTTCACCACGCTTCAAACGTTAAGACACAGAGCGTACTAAATAAATGTACACATTACATGACCACCACAAAAACTCAACCGTCAACACTTTAACGACTATATTTTTGGTTTATTTACTTATCAAATATTTCACTCTATCTAATAAACACGGAAAATCACAGCACAAAAATCACCACAGAAAGAAAGAAAATAATCCAGCTAGGGCCATCCGCCATTTGTGTGTGACTGTGTGAATAAAGCGCTTCTGTTTTTTTTTTGCGTATTTGCGTTTCGTTTCTCTTGTTCAAGTCTAAGGTTCAAATTACCTATCTATAGTTCGTAGCTGGCGCGTACACTCTCGCTCGTACTCTCACTCAGTGCAAATATACAATATTTCCTTCCACTATGATGATGATGAATGATAATAGAAATGAGAAGTGAGAAATGATATACCCCCCAACCCCTCGAGTATCTCAGTAAAGATGTGGGGCTTTACTAATTCCTCGGCGGAATTCTTGAGAGAATTTGAAAAGTAAAGTTGCACTGTTTTGTTTCATTTGCCAACACTCATGCACACTTACGAACACTTAACGGTTAATATTCCACCATTATTTCACATTAATATTCGACATACCTAACAATAATTTTTGAAAATAAAACAAAACCGCAGACATGACTCTTCACTTTCCCGCCAAGAAGTCTTTCTTTCTTTCTTTTAGTTGATGGCTTTGTGCGATTAGCACATTTAGCCAGTGTCAAAGTAATTTTTCTTACAAGTAATACATAAATATACAATATGATGATGATGAATGATAATAGAAATGAAGTGAGAAATTATATACCCCCAACCCCTCGAGTATCTCAGTAAAGATGTGGGGCTTTACTAAGTCCTCACGCAGACTTCTTGATAGAATTTGAAAAGTGACGTTGCACTGTTTTGTTTCATTTACCAACACTTATGCACACTCACGAACACTTAACGGTTAATAATCCACCAATGTTTCACATTAATATTCGACATAACACAAATTTTAGAAAATAAAACAAAACCGCAGACATGATTCTTCACTTTCCCGCCAAGAAGTCCGCCAAGAAGTCACGCTAAGAAGTCCTTTCTTTCTTTCTTTTAGTTGATGGCTTCGTGCGATTAGCACATTTAGCCAGTGTCAAAGTAATTTTTCTTACAAGTAATACATAAATATACAATATTTCCTTCCAGTCAGTATGATGATGAATGATAATAAAAATGAGAAGTGAGAAATGATATACCCCCCAAACCCTCGAGTATCTCAGTAAAGATGTGGGGCTTTACTAATTCCTCGGCGGACTACTTGAGAGAATTTGAAAAGTAAAGTTGCACTGTTTTGTTTCATTTGCCAACACTCATGCACACTTACGAACAGTTAACGGTTAATATTCCACCATTATTTCACATTAATATTCGACATACCTAACAATAATTTTTGAAAATAAAACAAAACCGCAGACATGACTCTTCACTTTCCCGCCAAGAAGTCACGCTAAGAAGTCCTTTCTTTCTTTCTTTTAATTGATGGCTTCGTGCGATTAGCACATTTAGCCAGTGTCAAAGTAATTTTTCTTACAAGTAATACATAAATATACAATATTTCCTTCCAGTCAGTATGATGATGAATGATAATAAAAATGAGAAGTGAGAAATGATATACCCCCCAAACCCTCGAGTATCTCAGTAAAGATGTGGGGCTTTACTAATTCCTCGGCGGACTTCTTGAGAGAATTTGAAAAGTAAAGTTGCACTGTTTTGTTTCATTTGCCAACACTCATGCACACTCACGAACACTTAACGGTTAATAATCCACCATTATTTCACATTAATATTCGATATAACACAATTTTTTGAAAATAAAACACAACCGCAGACATGACTCTTCACTTTCCCGCCAAGAAGTCGCTAAGAAGTCCTACTATGCATGATTTTATGATTTTTTTTAGTTGATGGCTTCGTGCGATTATCACATTTAGCCAGTGTTAAAGTAATTTTTCTTACAAGTAATACATAAATAAACAATATTTCCTTCCCTGTATGATTGATGATGATGAATGAGAATGGAAATGAGAAGTGAAAAATTATATACCCTTCAACCCCCAACCCCTCGAGTATCTCAGTAAAAATGTAGTGCTTTATTAAGACCTCAAGGGGACTTCTTGAGATAATTTGAAAAGTGACATTGCACTGTTTTGTTTCATTTGCCAACACTCATGCACACTCAGGAACACTTAACGGTTAATAACCCACCATTATTTCACATTATTATTCGACATAATACAAATTTTAGAAAATTAAACAAAACCGCAGACATGACTCTTCACTTTCCCGCCAAGAAGTCTTCATTTTATGATTAATGTCTGTCACATTTTTTTATTGAACATCAACTAAAGAAAAAAAAAATAAAAAAGTACTTAATAAAAAAAAATGTGTTTAAAAAAAGAGGTTTATGTGTTTAAAATTAACAAATTTTGACGTTTCGGTATTCTATTAGGCAGCGCTGCTGCCGTAGTGTTGCAGGGACGACAAGTAACGCAAATAGGTATTCCACTAACAAAACTGCACACTACACCTGCACGTTTACTGCAAAATAATCGTATTCCAATAAAATATTTTGACATTTGTGTAGTAATGACAGCAGTATTGGTGCAGTTTTGTGCAGGTTTATTGAAGTAGATCGTGAGCAACTTTTGCACAGAGTAATAGAAGCATTTTGAAAAGTTAAAGTAAAGGCAAATTCACTGTTCAAGAATTCGAGAAATACACGAAGATTGCGGGATATTGAATTCAATGTCATTACATTATTTGGAATATTGTCTGTAGTTCCATTGAACTAGAGAACAATAATATAATCATAAAACATTTTATTTCTAAAACGATTTACTTGTGTCTTTCCTTGTTCAAGTAGTTATTTTATTTAAACATTTTAATTATATGATTGACAACAGTTGTTGTCACATATATGATTTTGTTTAATAGACACTGATAGGTATTATATAATATGGACATTCTGGGATATGGACATTTTGGGACATGGACATTCTGGGATTTGGAACTTTTGGGGTTTGGACATTATGAATCTAAACGCCTTTGCCCATTCTTCGGCCGGCCGTCCTATCCATGGACCTTGGAGTATTTAAAGAATTTAATGTTTATGACTGCTCAGGTATAATTATATTTCTCTATGCTGCTCAGTCCATCGCCGGGGTGGGCAAGTGCACGTCCTTCTTTGGATTTGCACCTGCCCCTAGCAAAGTCCGGGTGGGCTTCCATGTTTCTACTATTCCTTCAAATTGTTGGAAAGAGACCGCCGTATTTTCTTTTTCCATTACTTTAATTTTTGCCAACACTTGGAACAAAAGTTTTGGTCAAGTTTTTTTTTTATTTTTTATTTTTTAATGGCTTCTGTTGTGTTTTTCCAACACCAATAATTTCGCCAATGTCGAGTGATTAACGAGACACGTTATAATTTGGAAAATGGCCAGTAGAAGTATCAAATTCTTGAACTTCAACTTTTCAAATTGCAAACCGCGCATTCAACTATTTGACATTGACAACGACAGTAATAAGTATTTTTTTAGACTCTGGACATTGCGTTTTTGGCCAAATTTATGGATCCATTCAAGTTTTCATTCGTCAATTCATTGGTAGAAAATAACTTTTATTTTATGATAACATTTTGTTCTTTTAGTTTTATTGGGACTTCTTGGCGGGAAAGTGAAGATTCATGTCTGCGGTTTTGTTTTATTTTCTAAAATTGTGTTATGTCGAATATTAATGTGAAATAATGGTGGATTATTAACCGTTAAGTGTTCGTGAGTGTGCACGAGTGTTGGCAAATGAAACAAAACAGTGCAATGTTACTTTTCAAATTCTCACAAGAAGTCTGCGTGAGGACTTAGTAAAGCCCCACATCTTTACTGAGATACTCGAGGGGTTGGGGGGGTAATATCATTTCTCATTTCTATTATCAATATTATCATTCATCATCATCAATATTGTTTATTTATGTATTACAATGAAATTAAGAAACTATGTAAGATTTCGGCATATGGACACGAATCCCTGCCATGTATAACTTCAAATTAAAAAAAAAAAAATAGTTTTATTGCAGGGTTATTGCAGGATTCGTTCACAGCTGTAGTGTAGTAGTCGCGCAGTTGCAGTATACTTAGTTGTGTTACAGAGAATTTTAATAGAATACGTCTATTTCCACGGCACGTCTCCTACACGCGACAAATGACAGGCATAACCGTGCAGTTGCAATTTTTCAATAGAATTGACCTGACCGGGAGCTATTTACATAAACACAAACTAAACTCCTTCAATAGACCTTAAACCTTGTATATTATGGTTGAATATTAATTGAAGTTGGATAGGTCGATGTGCACGTGCAGGTGTCTGTACGTGTCCAGATAAAGCACCAATTTACAGAATGATGTGGCTCGATGGCGCTAATTGTTGGAGTTAAGAAACTTCCTCAAAGATGGATCAACGGATTGGTGACCAAAAATGTTATCACCTCGAACTCCTCCATACTTCGGACGGCATGTAAAGCCGTTGGTCCCGGCTTCATTAGCAGTCGTTAACAACTACCGCACGCACCGAGCCCGCGTGGTGGTTTACGGCCCGTTCTCCCTGTGGTGTTTCCATCCATAGGAAGGCTTGTGGCCCAACAGTGAGTACATACAGGGTGTTTGGTAACCTGTAGTCCCGAAGGCAGATAGGGCCCCGTTCACAGAACCCCGGAAAATTATGAACACAACTGAAAAGCACCACATTGCCGAGATATCGAGGTTCTTTGTTACTAAGTAAAACTGTAATTATAACAAAATAAATTTGACTTTTTTTTGTGGAAAAGTAAATTTACATAAATATGATGACAGTGTTCTTTATACTTGGTTGCATGGCTATGTTTCGGGAATATACACATACTATTTGTTGCCCGCGACTTCGTTCGCGAAGATTAGAGTAAAAAAAAAAGAAAAAAAAGTATCCTGTATGCTGGTCTGGGTCATGGTCTGTATATGAGAAAAATTTCATTAAAATCCATTCAGTAGTAACCATACCATATTATGGTCCAAAATAAATAAACACACATCACAATAATTTCTTATATTGTACAAATATTCTTTTTGCTTCCCAAAATGGATAAATGATCACCAAATATTTACACTATTATTCAAATTATTGAGGATACTAGCTGCCCTACTCCTGTAGGTCACGTGATAGGTTAGAAATTTAAGACAATCGCGAAGCGCAACGTAGCGATTGTCTTGAATTTCGAGGTTATTTCTTTATATTAGACAACAGAAAGCAAAAACTACCAAATTGAAACTCGAGGCATAAAATATTGGTATTATCTATTTGGTAACAATATAACATTTAGTTTGTTTTAAAAATCTCAATTCCACGCGGATGAAGTTGCGGGTAAAGTGTTAGTCTTATATCTCTCACTCTCCTGACCGATTTTGACCACAGCGACTGTATGCATACCTAGGCATATCTCCTGTGCTCACCCATTTTGTTGGAGAAACTACGAGCGCATTTTGGGCATGTCAGTACCCCGCCGACGTAATGGTAGGTGATGGGCCGCAGGTGGAATGGCGAATGAAACTCGCACTACGCACCCTGTAGGTATGAGTTTCATTCGCCATTCGAGCACGTTACGAAAACGAGAATTTGTATGACATAATGTTAACTCATCTCGTATGTCACCAGGAGGCGCTGCTTCAATGCCATACTAATTTTCGTTTTCGTAAGCGTAATCGAATGAATACAAATCAAAACTCACACTAGGCACCCTGTTTGCAAATAGGCCGATCAAATCGGCAACTGGCAGAACCGACATACATGTGTCTACACACCGCAGGGTCTGAGATGTACAGGCTATGTGCACTAAACACATGCATGCACTGAATGTTACAGCGACACTTTGAAAAAATACATCAACTTTCATTGAAAGTTGTAGGAATATGACAGGACCAACGAACCTGAAATTTTGATATAGATAACTTCATGCCTTTGTCTTTAAAAACCCTTGCTCAAAAACACGATTGTGCAATGTTGACTCAAACGTAATTCTTAATTCTGCTTAATTTGCGGTCTCAATTTCCGCAGGCGCTACGTATAACAGAATCTAAAAAACTTTTTTTATCAAATTACTGGTTTCAGTTGTTAAAATATACAGCAACTAAATTACTTCTATAATTACGAATATATTTGAGTGATTTCAAAACATATAGATTATGTAATTTCATTGCAATTTTAGCATTAATGATTTTTTAGAGGTGTTTTCGTAAAGAATTACGATCGAGTCAAAATTGCACAATCGTGTTTTTGAGCAAGGTATTTTAAAGACAAAGGCATGAAGTTATCTATATCAAAATTTCAGGTTCGTTGGTCTTGTCATACTCCTACAACCTTCGATGAAAGTTGATGTATTTTTTCAAAGTGTCGCCATAAACAATTCAGTTATTGATGTTGCTCCTGCGCTGCCCTATGTCAATGGCGGGCGACCGACGACGACCCGCTGCCACCGCCTCTTCACTCTTACGAGACGTCACCGGACGCTATAGCTAGTTTCACTCAATGATTTTGACAGCCTCCGTAGCCGAGTGGCTTGCACGCCGGACTTGGGCGGCGCTAACTCTGAGGTCCCGGGTTCGATTCCCGGTCGGGTCAATGTCAAAGAACTTTTCGATATTGTGTCTGGTCTGGGTGATTGTGGTATCGTCGTTGATTCTGATTTCCATAAAATGAGTGCTTTAGCTACTTACCTTGGGATCAGAACAATGTATGTGATGTTGTCATTTATTTATTAATATTATTAATAGTTATTAATATTAATTCGCTGTCGCGACAGTTCTAGATCGTCTTGCTGAGGCTCGGGAGGTGTGTGGTTGAGCGATGGTCTGCCCGACCCACTAAACCACAGGGAGACACGTCTCCCTGTGACCACGGACCCTGCAAAGGGTTCGAAACGTCATAAACATTAATTAAAACTAATGTGTAAAATAAACGCGAGTAGATCCGTAAAAGTTGTTTCATTTTAACACTATCTTATCTAAATATGTCGCCTTAACACCAATGTTAGTAGCATTTTTGTTCAGACAGCTAGAGATAAGATAGCCAGTGCCTCAGTAGTTGAGGATCCCGGGTGAAGTGCGCTTCCACCTTCGCCCTAATCATCACTTAACATCAGGTGGGACGAAGGCCAAGTGCTTACCCGTAAGTATATAAAAAAGGAATTCACTCAATAAGTACTCCCGAGAAGAGTTAAGATTTTGCCATATAAATTCTCGTTTTCGTTAACGTGATCGAATGTTAAAAATAACTCACATCACACTACGCCCTCAGAATTATACCACAAACAATACGAACACGAGTTTATTTCGAAAACTTTCGGACGATTAGAACAACGACGACCGCGGTGGCGGCAACGAGCGCCACCAGCAGTATGGCGAGGATGATGCATAGAAACCGGCGGCCCAGCAGCGAGCTCTCCCCCGCGAGCGGCCCGCGCAGCCGGAACGCGCTCTGGTACTGCGGATGTATGTGGGGCTTCAACTTCTCCATTACTGCCAACTGTTATTACCACCAGCTGTCCTGGAACGAACAGACGTCAGTCAGCATTACCTCACATCACAGCCTCCACCAGGTCATTTTAATGTTCCCACTGCTGGGACTTCCCTACCCGTCCCTAAGCCGTTCCCTCTAGAAAACCTCCGAATGTGATTCGAGGCACGTCTCGCCGTTGGTCCCGGCTGCATTAGCAATCGTTAACAACCACCAATCCGCACTGGGCCCGCGTGGTTCTTTTTTTTTGGAGAGAGATTGCCGTTTGCCTCATACGGCATTTTCAGCTTCACCGGACTTTTTTGGGGGCGGCGAGAAACTTAAAGGGTTCCTCTAGCCGTGTCGAAATGCACCGTCAGAGTGTCACGCATGGCATCGCGCAAGTTAAGCGTGTCCGCTTTCCCTACTAGATTCTCCGATTAGTTCGGATCGGAGCGGACCAAATGGGCAATCACTAAATTGTAGATTGGGTGCCTTTTTCAAAATTCTTGCGGACGAACTGGACTTTTTTTTATGAATACAGATCTTCTGGACCAGAGGTCGCCAAACTAGTTTTGGTCGAGGGCCGTATTCCTTTTTTTTAAACTTTTTACTAGTCTAGGAAACTTTTCACCCCTATCATTATCGCGGGGCCCCAATCCGTGGGGTTATAGCCCTGCGCCCTGTTTAATAAAAATTCAAATTCAAAATCATTTATTCAGTTTAGGCTAAAGTAGCTCTTGTGAATGTCACTATGCCATCGGTTCGTAAGTCTACTCTGGGCGGGAGATCTTGTACTGAGAAGAACCGGCAACAAACTCAGCAAGTGTCCAGCTCTTTTCTCCCTTACAGCGTCAAAAATATTGGAAAATGCCCTATCATAGCAGGACACTTTCCATTACAAATAAACACAAAATTATAGAAGACAACCACAACATGTAAAAAAAAACACAAAATAAAAAAACGATAAAAGATAAGTACAAGCCGACTTTGTAAAAAAATTTACATAATTTTAGAACTACAAGCTTCGATCATTAGTGTACCTGTATGTACTTATCGGTATCTTCGTTTGACAGAAGTAGCGATACCATTTTTTTAACGGTGTTCAACGCCCTAGTTTGTTCATTAACTCATTCAAAGTTTAGTACGTGCGCAGACGTATTCAAAAAAAGGCATCAAGCGCGCCCACTGTCACTTATTATCTACAATTCTACATGAGAAAAGTTAAAGAAACAAACCATTTAACCGACGCTATGTCTTGGCTTTCATGAGGACCAGCGCAACGATCAAAACGGTCAACAGAGTGCCCACTAGTGCAATCGCCAACAGCAGTATGATACTGGTGTGTCTCCGACTTTGCTGGACGGAAGCGTGTGTGGCGGTGGATGAAAAAGGATACATACGAGCACAGTGCCAGTACTCCACCTTAAAATAAAAAGGCTATTGTCATCGTCATCATCTCAGTCAAAAGACGTCCACAAGTGGACAAAGACAAAGACTGGTAGAGAATGCCTCAGGCGTTAAGTCTGCCATGTGATTTATGTCGCAAAAGTTTTTAAATAAATACGGGCCTCCCCCAAGGATATCATAACGACCGGTTTTGTGCTGCTCGCTCGCATCCAGCGGCTTAAACATAACAAATAATAAAATAGGTAAGGTATAGTCACATCACAGTGGCACCCAGTGATCGACAGGTGCCCAGTCTTCGACAGGGGTCAATAACAGATTTTCTTAGAGTTTAGCAACAAATTAATACAGACCACCGAATGAATGCTTCCTACTGTCATCCCATAAAATTTAATGAAAATCTATATTATTTATAGCGAAGAGAACTGTATCGATTCAGTGTTTGATTGCCGTTACCCTTATAATTACTTTTAAGGCGAACGTGTCTTTATAATGTAAAACGGAAAAGGCGACACCGGCAAGAGCGTGGCTTTTAAGTTGAAGAAAAAATATTTTCAGTCAATGGCAACTTTGCTTTTTTAAGGTGGTTATGTGTAGTTTCAAGTTTGGACAGCCCTGTTTCGGAATATAATAAAGTTTAATTTGGAGTATAGCAAGTCCTACAAACTCACCTAGAGTTGCCTAGGTAGGTAACCTCCTCATCAGCTCATTTTGTGTCCCCACTGCTGGGGCACGAGCGTCCCCTATGGAAGGATAGGGAGAACGGGCCGTAAGCCACCACGCGGGCCCAGTACGGGCGGTGGTTGTTAACGACTGCTAATGCAGCCGGGAGTCGGGACCGACGGCTTTACGTGCCTTCCGAAGCAACACCTGCTTACCTACTATTACGTTCAATACTTTTTTTTAAGGGAACATAAGGTGTATTTATACAAGAAATAATAAACTACAAATGGAAGAAGGAAAGCCCTTGTGCCCTGCAGCAAGAAACCAGTGTAAGCATGTCACCAGTATAATCTTATAAATACCTTGTTGCTAAAATAACGAAGACCCTCGATGGCGCAATGGTTAACGCGCGCGAGGTTATGCAACTTTCGCAAAGGCCGGTCATCGGATGGGTGACCAAAAATGTATCATCTCTCGCTCCTCCGTGCTTCGGAAGGCACGTAAAGCCGTTGGTCCCGACTGCATTTGCAGTATGGTTGATGGTAGGGCTTGTTTGTCCGTCTGGCCAGTCTGGCTAGCTACCACCATCTTGCCATGCAATGCTACAATGTTTGTAGCATTGTTGTGTTCTGGCAGCTAGAGATAAGATGACCGACGACCTGCCTGACTGGTTGAGGATTCCGGGTGAAGTGCGCTTCCACCTTCGGCCTTATCATCATATAACATCAGGTGAGATGGAGGCCACGTATCTATCCGTAAGAAATAAAAAAACCTTACTTTCAAAACAAAGCCCGGCGTACGTAATAATAATATGGCCATGAGATGCCAACCAAACCGAGCACAAAATGTGGGAGTGTGGGTTTTGAACCAGCGGTCTTACCCTAGACCCTCTGGTCTTAGAATATAATCAAAACATATTCAATTCATCAACATCATCATCTCAACCAAAAGACGTCCACTGCTGGACGTCTGCTTTCTCCAAGGATCTCCACAACGACCGGGTTTGTGCTTTTTTTTTTTGAGAGAGATTGCTGATTGCCTCTACGGCATTTTCAGCTTCACCGGGCTTTTTTGGGGGCAGCGAGGAACATAAAGGGATCCTCAAACCGTGTGAAACGAATCACCTTCGGAGGTTTTCTAGAGGGAACGGCATCGCGCACTAGTGCGCGTCCCCGTGCCCTACTAGATTCTCCGAAGGGTTCGGATCGAGGGCGCCCCTAAAGGCACGGACCTCGGCTCGGGTTGACCGGGCCGTGGAGGAGAGAACCGCCCAGGTACATGTCTGTACCTGGTGTAGAGCGAGTGTGAACCGGTTCTTCGTACCCTTGTTCTACGAGTACGGTGTCTTGGGCCTAAACTGGTGTGCATGTTTAGTGTATTCTTTAAATGTGTGGTGTCATTTAGAGGATCGGGCGGGGCCGGGTGTGTGCTGTCGCATCAAGGGGCCTTCCGCGACCTTTACCAGCCCGTCGCGCGTCGCGTCGTCGGCCCATCTTGTTAGCGGCCTTGCTTGTGCTTACACTGTGTCTTTTTTTACATTTAAATATATACTTTAACTTCAACTTTTGTTTAAGAACCAAAACAAATTACTTACTTATTCAACAAGTTTTATGGACCGCACTCTAAAAATGTGTGTTACTTTCTAAATATTCCATATTTCAAGGACTTTACATAATTTTAATAATTGTACTTTTAAAGATTGTTTATTGTACCTTAAACTATTAAACGCGTGTAATGTGTAGGTACTTAAATTCCAAAAAAGACAAGACCTTAATTGACAGACCTCAGACATTCGCGAAACACAGAGAAGGAAAGCTATTTAAAAAAAATAGCGAAGAAGGTTTATGGATGTCAAGGATTTCTACTCTAATCGCAATCAGGCAGCGAAAAGAAATACACGCAACACAACAGTTCTTTTAATAAAATAAACAATATTTTAATAAACAAATCATTTTAATTCACATCTCAAGTAGATACATAGTACTTAGATAGAAACCGCAGTGATCGACATTTTTCCTTTTTTTCCGAGACTATTCAAGGGGTTCAGATCGGTAGGTACCTATGTATGAATGTATGTGTACGTAGCTACGTAGTAGTTGGTGAGATAGGAGGGTAGTGACAACGATGTCAACACTTTAAGACATATGTTGGAAAATTTTTATTGAAATTTTACGGAATAACATTTTAACCATCTCAGTAGTCTAGTGGTTAAGACCACCGGTTTAGACCCAGAGGTCTTGGGTTCGATTCCCAGCGGGGGTACATGTTTGTGTACTCGGTTTGGTGGGTGGTAGGCTTAGATGCTCAAAGGTGGCAGGGCTTGTTTGTCCGCCTGGCTAGCTACCACCATCTTATTTGAATATGTCGCTACAACAACAATGTTTGTAGCATTGTTGTGTTCGGGCAGCTAGAGATAATATAGCCGTTGTATATATTATTGGAATGTATTCAATTACCAATATTTTTAATGATAAGAACAAAATAAGTAATTAAGTATGTCGATTACCGGTTCCTGTCGAACACCTAGTAAGTCTAAATTTATATTTATACAGTTATTAAAGAGGTAACGTTTGTTTGGTTGTCGGGGCTAATCTCAGGAAATACTGGCTCAATTCCTAAAATTCTTTCACTGATAAAATACTACATTTCTTGTAGGTAAACATTGGCTATATTTTATTTCGAAAAAATGTTTTTTTAACTCGCTGGAAAAATGCTATCTAGTTATGAATAACTACTCAAATCACGTGAAAATTTTTAATCGTTACAAGTAATTATTTTGTACTTGACGCCAATGACGTAAGACTTGTCGAGGATGCCACAGGCGGCGATGAAGTCCGCCTTAGTCTTGTACTTGTAGTACACGCGCTCAGACTTCCACTTGTGCGCGAACTGTGGGTCCTGGAAGAAGGGTTCTGGAGTCTGGATGTCAAGCGGTTCAGATTGGACGGGAAGAACTAATCTGGAATGCAATTTTAAGTATAATTACTAGGGCTTGCACCGATAAATCGATAATTTATCGATGTTTTGTGAAAAACTATATTTTTTTAAATTTATTTATTTATTAAGAAACAATAGCCACCGCTACAGAGGCGATATTAACAGGTTGACCGCCGTCGGATACAGACACAATAGAAATTCAATTGCGGTCAAATGGCGTTTAAGGTGTAAAAAGAAAATTTAAATTAAACAATAATGATACCATTCTTATTAATAATAATTTATTCTTATTACTTCTATAATTATTTCTTTAGTATCCAACACAACTTTTGCTATTTCCATGAATTTCGGCAGGCTATGTCCAAAAACATCTATACTGTTCGCCGAAAGTAAATAAAATGGCGTGTGGCACAGGAGCGAACTTGAGCGGAGAAATATCAAAATGAAGATATAAACAATAGTACATACATACATACCACAGAGGAGTCATAACAATGACAGCTTCAGCGTAAACAACGTGCACGTGACTAACTAACATTAGGGAATGAGATTAATATTTATACAATTTTATAAAATACAGTGAAAAAATTGTATAAATATTTTATTTAGCTTCAGTGCAGCAATTAGCACTTGAAAATAAAAAGTAAAAATGAGATTAATGGTATAAATGTTCATGTATCTTCGGACAGGGTCAGGGTATATAAGTATGTATGTATGTATCATGGTTGGCTACCTGGTGGCGTGCAAGAACATGCGGTGCGGCGCGTTGTCTTGCCGCTCGCTGTACGTGTAGTCGCCGAGGATGGTGTGCCCCGCCGCCGAGCAGTGCACGCGCAGCTGGTGCCGGCGCCCTGACACAACCCTCAGGTACACCACACAATTTTCATACTTTACAAGCACTTGGCCATCGTTTCACCTGATTTTAATTGATGATAAGGCCGCAGGTGGTAGCGCATGAACCCGGTATCCTCAACTAAAGAGGCACTGGCTATCTTACCTCAAACTGACGGAAGTTGGAACACAACAATGCTACCAACATTGATGTTATGGCGACATATTTAGATAAGATGGTGGTAGCTAGCCAGGAAGACAAACATGCACTACCACCAACCAAACCAAGTACACAGACCTGTACCCCCGCTTTTGTATGGCTGACATGCCTTGTAGTACTAGAGTTAAGATAGCCCAGTGCTTCAGTCTCCCCCAGCCTCAAACTTAGCTGCCATCTTTGGCTGTATTATCACTTAACATCACTTGAGGATACCGTTTAACGTGCGCTTCAATCGGCCGTATCACTACTTGTTATAGGCGCAGTATACTCACCGGTGATGGGTTTAAGCAGCACCACGGTGACGGGGTCCGCATCGTAGTACCCCGTCTCGAGCACGAGCAGCCGCGTGTGCGCGCGTCGCGCCTCGCCGCACGCGCTCGCCGAGCTACTGCGGGCTGCCATGCGGTGGCTCGACTTGGCAGTTAGGGAGTCTACGCCTGACAGAGGCGAAACATTAACTTAAACTTTTATTTGCAAACTATACAGCGTCCCAAGCCTCGTTACAAATGAAAAAAGACAAAGCGTTGAAAAAATTCCACGAGCGGAATTCGAACCCGCACCCCATGGCATGCCGGGTCAGGTGCACTCCCAACGAGAGTATAGTACTTATATAGTTGTTGTTATACTATAATAGTTGTAAAAACCTTTTTTCAAATTGTTCGCAACAATATTTGCGTAAAGTTATATGTAAATATAAATAAAAAAACTAAATACATACGCGCTCGAGCAACGCACACATAGACCGTCACAAACATGGAATCTCGGACCTACTTAAATCAGTCCGAGGCCGAGCGCAAAGCTGCTGCGAGATTCCGGGTTTCTTTTTCCGAGCTTTTGAACTTCTTTTTTGATAGATTTTGCTGGTTGTCTCAGACGACATTTTCAGTCTCACCTGACTTTTTTGAGAACGGAGAGAAACTTAGAGGGTTCCTCAAGTGGTGTGAAACGAAGCGCCGTTAGAGGTTTTCTAGAGATAGCATCTCCACAAGTGCGTGTCCCTATTCCACTTAGAAACAGGAGAGCAGAATCTCCCATCAGCCTATATCGGTCAACTGCTGGATATAGACTTCACTGCGTCACTGACCACAATCAGCGGTTACTCTCACCCAGCTCTTGCCAACTACCTTGTTGAAGATCGTTGTTCCACCTACTCTATGAAGGTCTCACATTAAGTTTGCTGAAACCCAGTCTCCACTCAAAACCTCAAAGCATTTAACTTACCAACGTCGAAGTCGATATCCGCCACCTCGCAGTTCATATGTCCCCTCAAAACAGCCAGGTAGTACTTCCCGGTCTCCCGCTTCTCGAACAGCTTGCCGGCGCGGGCGGCGGCGCCCTTGCTCTTCGCGATACATAGCACGCCGCTGGTGGAGTAGTCCAGACGCTGAACGAAGTGTAGCGGGTTGGGGGACGTAGCCAGGTGGGAGTCGGGCGACGCTATGTGGCAAGTCACCGTGTTCTGGTCAAAGGGAATGCGGTACTGTACAGACACCAGCACATCAACCTATACAAAACTGTGAAATTTCTTCAAGAAATGTTCACCCTAAGAATGGTAAATGGTAGACCGTAGGATGTATATTATATTTTTTTTACATCCACCTAAATTTTTTGAATGTCACTGGCCTAACTCCAAAAAGGTACTTTCTAAGAAAGGAGTATAAAATTATTTTTACGGCGCGCCCCAGTGATAATGTTGTTAGAATGTTCAAGTTGCGGTGACCGCTTCCTATCAGGCGGACCGTAAGTATGGTATTAGAGACTTGTTGCCTGCCACCAAGTTATGAAAAAGAAGGTAATTAAGGACCAGATATTACTTATACACAAGTTTTTTACTACGGACCCTTTCTATAGATACAGTCGATACTTGCAATTTGCATTAATAACACACATCACTATTGTTTGGCGATTGTTTGTTTGTATTTGCACATAACCTCAAAAATTGCAACAACCTTTTACATCTTATTTAACGAAGTTGCTCTCTCACCTTCTCATTTTCATCGTCAGAATTGATATACATATCAAATGGTTTATTCACAACCAAAAAGTTGTCACTTTCGTACAGTTTTTCAACACCCATTTTTATCAAAATTATTTTTACAAAATAAACAGGATGTGTTCACGTTTGTTCATTGAATAATATTATTTGGTCATAAAAAAGCTTATTGTATTCCCTGGTTCAATTGTAAACTATGTAATTATCTTTATTTTGCACCACAATCGCTAAAAGAAATAATGTTGTATGCTCTGTCTGTAAAACTCTGTTTTAGTTGTTGAGCTCCAAGTGGCATTTTAAGTATGGGTTGATAAAGCTAAACTTTTTCTTCACATGATGATAATGATTTAAATTAATATAGAACACGGTTGCTTTTTATAGTAACGATAACGAAATGGATCTGATTAATAAATAATAAATAATTTGTGTAAATAATGACGGAAATGAAATGTGTCAATAACATATTTGACATTCAGCGTTTTGTTTCAACTAGTTTTTAAGAAATTAGGTATTTCTTGTGTCGTGAACGCATTTACTCATCCATGACATTCATTTAACTGTCAATGTCAATATTTTGACCTGACCACCCGACCAAATCAAATTGTCGCTTATTCGAATAGGCTAGCACTAGCAGTACCAACAACAAGGTACTTCTTAATTTATCTAAGTGTTCAGAAACAAATGTATGTTTGTCAAGTCGAGTAGATTTTAAAAACCTTTATTTGTAAGTAAAACGTAATAATGAAGCGTATCAAGAAGCATAGAATAAAAACGGAAAAGCCGGAGACTTCCACTTCGTACTCGCGGCCGCAGGAGGACTACGATCTGGCTTACTACATCCATGATCGAGTGGAGCTAATGCATCAAGTGTTTTCGGTGCTGAGGCATAAAGATCTGAAGGCTATGGCGCCCGAGTGCGTGCGACACATCTCCATAGACGACCTGCAGGAGCTGTGCACTGAGGAGGTACCGTTTGTTTTAAAATTAATTGTGTGTTATATTGAGGTTAATATCTCACATCATAAGAGTGCACTGGAACACCCGTCGAGACTTACCCTAGTGTAGTTTTCGCGCATACCATTTCATGCGTGGTGCCACGGGTTGCCCGGTTCACACGCACTCTACACCAGGTACAGACATGTCCTTTCCAGAGCCTTTAGAGGCGCCCTCAGGTTGTTCCGCTCCCTGATCTGATCCGAACCCTTCGGAGAATCTAGTAAGGCTTTGGGATGCACACTAGTGTGTGATGCTGTTCCCTCTAGAAAACCTCAGAAGGTGATTCGTTTCACACAACTTGAGCCCGTCTCCCTTTCTCTCCGTCCCCAAACAAGCCCGGTAAAGCTGAAAATGCCGTCTGAGGCAATCAGCAATCTATCTCCAAAAACAGGAACAACACTATTAAATAATTACACAACTTAACTGTTATTTAGATTCAAATGGTAACCACCAGAAAATAACATGTAATTATTTTTATTAACCAAATTCTTTATACCTTTTTTTTTTTTAATGGCTTCGTGCGGTTTGCACATAGCCATTTTATACCTTTAGACGTCTTAATTATTAATTTAGATTTTTGTGAGGTAAGCTACCAGCCAAACACATAAAAGTAAGTAACAAATCAATGCCTTTTCAAATAATATAGAAGTTACTGTATATATGTATAAATCTTCTGTGCGTGTGTATGTCACTGAACTCCTAAACTGCTGAACCGATTTGGATGAAGTTTTCTGTGTGTGTTCAAGTGGTTTCGAGAATGGTTGAGATTTACAATTGGACCCGGTAGGTGGCGCTGCTATAGGGGTCCATCGTGGGATACGGGTGTTCTTAAGCAGACAAATGATTTGTTTGTTTTGTTGTCATGGAGACTGTCAACGTTTTGTTTGTTTTGTTGTCATGGAAACTGTCAAAGCGGCACGAAGTTCGCCGGTCAGGTAGTTATCTATAATGATACCTATAAAAGAAAAACTAAACAACATCACATACATTGCTCTGACTCCAAAGTCAGTAGCTTAAGGACTTGTGTAAATCAGAAACAACAACTGTACCACAACCACCAAGGCTAGAGAATATATAGAAAAAGTTCGTTTTTCTACATTGACCTGACTGGGAATCTGGTGCCTCCGATATGGCAACACCAGAAACACCAGAAGGTTGTTAAAGCCAAAGTTGGCTAAAGTTAATAATGATGTTTTAGTAACAACACATGCAAGATCTAGATCGATCGATCTTGACGACCTCCTCGGTCGAGTGGTTTGTGCACCGGTTTTCATGGTGTCGCCATCTCTGAGGTCCCGGGTTCGATCCCCGGTCGGGTCAATTTAGAAATTATTGTTTTTCTAAATTGTCTCGGGTCTGGGTGTTTTCTATGTATAACAAGTATGTATTTAAGTATTTTAAGTATGTTTATCCGTTGTCTAGTAACCGTTTAACGAGTTTCATAACGAAGCTTCTCTAGGGCTAGATAATTGGTGTGAGTGTAGGAAATTTCATTATTATTTATTAGATCGGATACACTTTGGATCCTTTCATTTATACCACATTTTTCTGTTACATATTGTATATAAGGCCTATAATAATAATTATAATACCGAATAGAACAACGTTTGGTAGGCAAGTAAGTAAACTATAACTTCCAGCTGCTCGGCATCAGCTCGAAGCGGCTGTGCGCGATGCTGGACGGCGCCGACCCGCCGTCCGACACGGAGTCGTCGAGCGCGTCGCCGCCCGCCGCCGCCTGCCTCGAGACCATCTCGCTGGACAGCATCTCCTCCGACGACGAGATACTCAGCCAGAGTAGCGGCAGGCACAACCGGAAGGTATCGGCGTCATCACCAGCCTTTATGTCACCACTTTTCGGAGTCGATGCAGCACCTACTGTGTGACTGCGACTCTCTGGCTAGGAAAAGAATGGGACTCCTGGGATCGGCCTATCCGAAACCGGAGGACTTCAGGCTCTTCGCTCTTAAAGACGTTGCCAAACTCATGGCCTCTATCTTTGCGGAGAAGGAAGAGTGAAAGGATTTATGGATGGGGTTGCACAAAAGATCCCGATGGGTCGAGGTGTTACTGCGAGAGGGAAACCTCGGCAGGCCCCACTAAGATAAGATAAGATGTCACCACTGCTGGGACATGAAGTCCCTATGCATCTTCCCTATGGATGGAAACACCACAGGGAGGACGGGCCGTAAACCACCACGCGGGCCCAGTGCGGAACGCCTTGTGACTCATGCTAGCCTGATACTTCAACCACCTCATGGCTTCACTCCCAAGTATGTAGTTCACTCCAGGCATGCCTACCTCCTTGTGACTCATGATAGCCTAGTTCTTTGGACTCTCTGTTTAGCTAATTTCATATCCCCACTTCTGGGGCACGAGCCCTCCCTATGAATAGAAACGCCACAGGGAAAATGGGGTGTAAACCACCACGCGGGCCCAGTGCGGGCGGTGGTTGTTAGCTACTGCTAATGCAGCCGAGACCAACGGCTTTAGAAGGAGCAACAGGAGCGAGAGATGATAAATTTTTGGTTACCCATCCGATGACCGGTCTTTGCGAAAATAGTATAACTTCAGTGATTGCAGACCGAGCGCCTTTACCACAATGCCATCAAGCCCCTTTTAAGCTTTGAATTAAAATAAATAAATTGAAATAACTTTTACGCATCTATCTACCCGCGTTTATTTTACTCATTAATTTGATTTTTTGAAACCTTTTGCCCTATTTACCCTAACTTGCATACCGTCTTTTTATTTTCATCTGGTGCGTTCCGTTTTACTCAGAAAGAGCTTATCGTATCTTGGTCTATAGGAGTGATTAATAATTATAATAATATTTCTATTATCTCTGCTAGGAATCGAACCCGGCACCTCTGTGTGTGAGACCGTTGATCTATCCTGACATATGAAGAGTTTTAATAATACCTACTCAATTGGTCAGGTGACTGGTGACTGGTGAGTCAATAGAGAAACTTTTTAGCAATCTCAAAACGATTTTTAAATTGAAATTGTATGGGAACGGCGGACTATGACGACACTGTTGTGTTCCGTCAATTTTAAACACTTTAGAAATTCACCATAATTATCACGGTGATGGTGATATTTAATCGGCTACCTGAAAAATTCAAAGAACTTACTATTAAGAAGTTCCATAGTAGGTACTTTAAATAGATGGCTTATCGCACAAGTCTTTTACTCTGTGCAAGAATATTCAAAACACAAATTCTGCAATTCGTGTACATTGTGTTGTGATTAGGGTTACCATATGACAGGCGTTTGCCGCATTTGACAGGCATTTTAAGATTTAAACAGGCATGCGGCGACAGGCATTTTTGAACTGACTGACTGATATTTATCAGTATTGGTTTTATTAATTCAATATGAAGTCTGATATTTTAGTAAGTAATTAAACTAACGATTGATTAACAACTCTTGATAATAAACACCTATCTTCATTGTTATCTATTGTCTTTTACTTTTTTTTTTATATATTAACGGGTAAACACAGTGCCTTGATCTCACCTGATGTTAAGTGATAATAAGGCCAATGATGGAAGCGCACTTCACCCGAGATCCGCAACTAGTGAGGCACTGGCTATCTTATCTCTAGCTGCCGGAACACAACAATGCTACAAACATTGATGTTATGGCGACATATTTAGATAAGATGGTGGGAGCTAGCCAGGCGGACAAACAAGCCCTACCACCAACCAAACCGAGTACACAAACATGTACTCCCGCTGGGAAACGAACCTGGGACCTTTGGGTCTAAACCGGTGGTCTTAGCCACTAGACCACAGAGGTGGTTAAAACCTACTACTACCTACTTGTTACCTACAGCTTTTTACTTTCATCGGGCATTATGAAGGAAAATCAGGCATTTCAGGTACCTTACACAGGCATCCCTCCGTTTATATAGGTATATGGTTATCCTAGTTGTGATGCGATAAATTCTTTGCATTGATATTCGTTGTTGTACCAAATTGTTTTATTGTGCGCATTGACATATTATTTTCTAATTTTAAATTGTATACCGAGTCGGCCGGTATTACCGACTGTAATTTTATTTATATATATGACTTGGATTTTAGTTGTATTAGTAATTAGGGCAATTGACATTTATTACAGGGATTTATTCAATTTCTTGTTATAACATGGCTCGGTAATGACTTTTAAACTTTGTTTACTTCTTTTCTTTCTTTTAGTTGATGGCTTCGTGCGATTAGCACATTTAGCCAGTGTCAAAGTAATTTTCTTACAAGTAATACATAAATATACAATATTTCCTTCCAGTCAGTATGATGATGAATGATGATGAATGATAATAAAAATGAGAAGTGAGAAATGATATTCCCCCAACCCTCGAGTATCTCAGTAAAGATGTGGGGCTTTACTAATTCCTCGGCGGACTTCTTGAGAGAATTTGAAAAGTGAAGTTGCACTGTTTTGTTTCATTTGCCAACACTCATGCACACTCACGAACATTTAACGGTTAATAATCCACCATTATTTCACATTAATATTCGACATAACACAAAATTTAGAAAATAAAACAAAATCGCAGACATGACTCTTCACTTTCCCGCCAAGAAGTCCTTTGTTTACTTTGTTATGAGATAACCACTACATTTTATTTTTTTTTGTTGTATCCTTGTTGTACAAGGCAGAGGAGCTGCACCATACAGCCTCAATGTTGCTTCTTTTGGTGATTTAGTTGTCTTTTATGTTAAATAAATTAATAATAAATAATAATAATAATATTATTAACAGTTAATTAAATTAATTATTTTATTTTATTTTTAATTTTAATGTATTTTTGCATGTTACCGTGGTTGGCTGAATGGGATGAGCGTAAAATTGTCACAACACCTCCCCATGTACCCTATTCATGCGCAAATAAAATAAAAAACAATTTTATCATCTTCAGCCTATACTAGTCCACTGCTGGACATAGGCCTCTCCTTGTGCACGCCACCGAGCACGGTCCTCGGCTACTCTCATCATGCCCAGGTTAAATAAAAAATAGTTAGATGTTTAAAGAGCTGTTACGTGACATCGTTTAATGTTTTTTGTTTAATTCTTTTAGCACAAACACCGCCACCGGTCCAAGACCAAAAAGCCCGGTAGGAGCAAAGACACGGCAGAGGACCCCGAACAATCGCGGGCTTCGAGGGCCGGCCTCACGGTGCTCGAGCTGTTAGAGCTGCAAGCGCGCGCGCGGGCGATCCGCGCGCAGCTGCAGAAGGAACAAGCGGCCAGTAAGTAGCTTGCACTTCAATATCTTTTGTAGCATGTCTATACCTTTGGTTACAATAAATTAAGACTTTATTTGGACACTTTACACACACGCACACAACGATAACCACCCATCCGATCCGAACCCCTCGGAGAATCTAGTAGGGCACGGGGACACGCACTAGTGCGTGATGCCGTTCCCTCTATGAAACCTCCGAAGTAATTCACACACTGCTTGAGGAACCCTTTAAGTTTCTCGCTGCCCCCAAACAAGCCCGGTGAAGCTAAAATTGCCGTATGAGGCAATCAGCAAAACTCTTAAAAAAAAAAATTATTCCATTACAATTAACAATGACACAGTACAACGGAAACTCCCGCTCCGGACGGGCTCACGGTCGCGCTATGAGAGTACTTGTTAAACAGGACGCTCAGTCGGGCTGTCACCGCACGCGCGTTTGCCTGTTTGTGCGTTCCGTACTTTATATTATATTTCCGTTTTCCGTATTTTATATTTGTAGGTAAGTAAGTAATACTTACTTAAATGGCTTCATTTGGTATGGCACTTACTATAACTTATTATTTATAAGTATCTATGTAGGTAGATACGTAACGTAACATGATAATTTATAAATCTCATATTTTGTAAAACTTGAATAAAATAATGATTTCAAAGTAAAGAAAAGTTTATATTTTAGCGATATTATTTTTGGACATAAGCCATATTCAACACTAAGCAACCCTGGCAACGCGCCTGGACGACAGAGGGGCGTAACGACGTGAAGGGGGAGTAGCTATATGAATGGCGGCGTTTGGGACTCGGTCAAAGAAGATACCGTTGTACTGTGTACCGTACACACATCCACCTATCCAAAACTATCAAATTTCTTCATTAAATGTTCAACCATATGCCCAAGACACAGTCATAAAGTTCAAAGTACCTATATTGAGAACGGAAGAAGAACAGGGGGCCTACCGCCTAACTCTATCGCTATCGCGCTCTATAGTTTATGGCGTTATCTGGTCATTTCGAAAGCGATATGAAAGCAATATCAAAAGCTATGGCCTATAGCTTTTGGAGAGCGAGAGAGAGAAAGCGATGGCGATAGAGTTAGGCGGTCGGGGGGCAGAAGACGTAATATTTTATAATAAAAATAATGTTGGTTACAGTTTGCTTACAAAAACTATAATGGCACTATTGCTTTTCAAGTCAAAATTCCTCTACCTGTAGTAGTTAAATAGTCACTAGCACTCGCCGTGCCTGCCGACGTTACCCGTTAATAACTTGAGCTGCGGCGACCTCATGGGCTCGCAAATAATTGAGGATCACATATTGTTTACTAAAGTTTACGCGAACAGTACACACATTGAAATGAAACAACATTTACGGATCTGCTCGCGTTTATTTTACACATTAGTTTTAATTAATGTTTATCCTGACGTTTCGAACCCTTTGCAGGGTCCGTGGTCACAGGGAGACTGAGGTGTTGGTCGTCTCATAATTAGTTAGTAGCTTGTATACATTTGTTGTGAACGTCTGGAAAAATATTATTTAAAAGTCATGTATAAAATAAACGCGAGTAGAACCGTAAAAGTTGTTTCATTTCAATGTATATTGAGGAAATTTGACAGTTGGTGGTAGTCCGACGCGCAGGCGATTATATGTTAGACTTTAAGGTATTTGTATTTGAGTAAAATATATGTAATAAAAGGAAGAGCTCGATGGCGCAGGTTAACGCGCTCGGTGTGCGAGTGCTGAGGTTAAGCAACTTCGCAAAGGCCGGTCATCGGATGGGTGACCAAAAGTATATCATTTCCTCCTCCTCCTCCGTGCTTCGGAGGGCGCGTAAATCCGTCGGTCCCGGCTGCATTAGCAGTCGTTAACCACCACCGCCTGCACTGGGCCCGCGTGGTGGTTTACGGCCCGTTCTCCCTGTGGTGACTCCATCCATAGGAAAGGCTCGTGCCCCAGCAGTGGGGACATGAAATGAGCCGGCGATGATGATGAGCCTAAAATAAAGGTTATCATTATAGAGAAGCAGTCGACCTCTATAGCGGAGTCCATCCCGTCTGATCACGACGACATCGAGATCAAGGAGGAGCCGGCGACCGTCGTCGAGATCAGCAGCGACGAGGAACAGCCCAAAGTGGAACCCGGGACGGGTGAGACTGTGTACTATTGCATATTCCTTACAGGAGAATCCTTACAAGTCGTACAATGGCGTGCCCATGATATGGCGAAATACAGCACACACGTCATTTTAATTTTAATGTACTTTCTTATTTTATAGGTAGGCAGTAGGTATTATGTTTTTGTTTTGTTTATATAATTTTAACGCAAATTATGTTGCGAAACAAATTACGAAAACACAAATGTTGAAAAAATTTCCACGAGCAGGATTTGAACCTGCACCCTTCTGACATACCGGGTCTGGTGCTCTACCAATTGAGCTATCGTGGTTCTAACCAGCCCGCCGAAATTATTCTCGAAATTATTCGAAATTATTATGTTAATGACGGTAGTTGTTGACATTGAATTGGCGCCTTTGGCTTTCAAAGTAAAAAAGTAAATAGTGTTGAATAATTTCGGCGGGCTGGTTAGAACCACGATAGCTCAATTGGAAGAGCACCTGACCCGGTATGTCAGAAGGGTGCAGGTTCAAATCCTGCTCGCGGAAATTTTTCAACATTTGTGTTTTCGTAATTTGTTTCGCAACATAATTTGCGTTAAAATTATATAAACAAAACAAAAACATAGTAGGTATTATCTTAAATTTTATTCTTTGTTTTGTTTTACTGTTTTTTTTATTGTTTATATACCTACCTACTGGTTTTGCTTAATTTAGAAAATACAGTGCCACCCGGGTAAACACAGTGCCTTCATCTCACCTGATGTTAAGTGATGATAAAACCGAAGGTGGAAGCGAACTTGACCCGGAATCCTCAATTACTAAGGCACTGGCTATCTTATATAATTAACCAACTGTCGAAACAACTATGCGATGTTATAGCGACATACTAATATCCTACTAATATTATAAACGCGAAAGTTTGTAAGTATGGACGGATGTTTGTTACTCTTTCACGTAAAAACTACTGAATGGATTTTAATGAAACTTTCCTCATATACAGACCATGACCCAGACCAGCGTATAGGATACTTTTTTTTTTGTTGTAGTCTTCGCGAACGAAGTCGCGGGCAACAACTAGTAAGATATAAGATTGTGGCAGCTAGCTAGCCCCCTGACCGCCTAACCGATTGCTTTGGCTACGTGTATAGTTTATGACGTCATCTTGTCATCTAGCTAATAGGTGACGTCATGAAAATACACGTAGCTAAAGCAATCGAGTTAGGCGGTCGGGCCAGGTGTCCGGCGCTCTGCCACTCGGTAATTAAGGTTTAAAATTAAGCTTGTAGCTTAAGACTAATTTTTTATCTCATTTCTTGGCAGAAACATCAACCAACGCTGAGCCAGATACAATCAATGACAGTGAGGCAATTACCAAAAGGAAGAACAACCTCATCATAACAGTGCCAAAGACAAAACAGACCAGAAAGATCAAACTGAACCGAAGCAAAACGGTACTGACAGTTGCCGACAATAATAAAATTGCAACAAGTTCTGTAGCTATTGACAATCCAAAAACTGTCACTGTGGATGAAGAAGCAGGTCAAACATCTGAACAATCTAAAAGCACTCCTACTATAAAATTCGTAACAGTTTCAAAAGAAGAACTAACGAAAGAGAAAGCTAAAAAGAAGACTAAAAAGAAAGAAAAGAAAAAGAATATGGACAAAGAAGGCAGTGACCACGACGAGATCACTCTACAGCTCTCTGATACGGAGAAAATGGATTTACTAGAAGATTTGGATCGAAAAAACTTTGACAAACTATCAAGTTCCAGTTCAAAGGACTCTGAGAGTAGCAGCTCTGATTCTGGCAGCGAATCTCAAGAAGAAATGATAGCTGATAAGCCTGCCGTTAAAGAAACTCTACCAGCGTCTCAAAACAAGAATAAAAACAGACCAGCAAATAAAGCTTCAGTGAAACAAAGAGACACAACATCTCAAAGCAAAAGTCTTGAACAGGAAATGTCAAAAGAATCTAAAGTAAGTGCTGATATACACGTTGTTGAAGAGAATACGGAAGAACAAGACACTCCTGCAGCCAATTTAAATGTTAATAATGATAAAAATGATGAAAGTAATAAAGAAATTGATACTGGTAACAGTAGCAATACTGAAAATACTGCAATTGTAAATGTTTCTTTAATTGATACTATAAATATTGCAGAAAAAAACTCAGATGACGTTAAAGACAAAGACAAAAGCAGTAGTTTTATAATAGATAATGAAGAAATAGTAGCTGAGGCGTCTTCTAAAGAAATTAGAGATGCAAATACATCACAAAGTACTTTAATAAATTTAGATAATGACACTCCAATAGCTATCGTAACAAATGAATCTGAAAATAAAGTAACTGAATTAGAAATTGTAGAAAAAGAAACTGGAACAGTGAAATTTCTAGATGATTCTAGTGTAGAAGATGTTCCTCTGGCAGCTACAGAACCATGCGAAGCAATGAATAAAGTAACAACAAGCAAAGAAGTAATCGACGCTCCTGTTAAAGAAGATATAGAGAAAGTGATTGATTTAGATCAAGGTCCCGAGAACAAAGATGCGTGCCAACTTCCAGAAACATCTACTGAAAACACAGCTGATAATAACTTAAAGCGAATAAAATCTAAAGAGTTATCAGACGGCGAAATATCTGAAAAAGCGAGTTCAGAAATCGAAGCCTTCGAGCCCCAACCAGAAGTGGTCTGCATATCCGATGAAGACACGTCAAAAAAGACACAAAAGAAAAAAAAGAAAAAAGAGAAAAAACACAAGAAAGAAAAGAAATCTAAAAAATCGAAGAAGGATTTTCGTGAAGGCGACGATCAAAACTTTTACAAAGATACAACTGAAACGGCTATACGAACGAAAGAGACAGCAGATGTCACTGCTACATCTGTTGACAACGATTATGACGTTTACGAAATTCTAGAACTTTCCGATGATTCTTCGTGTTACGAAGTAGCAGGTACGGTGTTATCTAAAGAACCGACCGCGGAGGAAATAGAAGCTCTCTCCGCCAAAATAGACCAAATAGAGAGAGAAGAAGTAATCACTGAACAAGAGATTAAAGAGCATGAACAAAGAGAAATGGAAAATAATTCAAACAATGACGATTCAGAACAGATCTCATGGAAAGACCGTTATTTAGGCAGTAACAAAGTCAAAAAGGTTTTAAGTACGTCTGGTATTTTTAATGCGTTGCGAAAAAAGAATAGAGAATTAAAGAAAAAACTAGAAGAGTCTAAAAAGAAGGATGTAGTCGAAGAGGTTGAAACAGTTGAAATGCCTGTAGAGGTTACTATAGAAAATTTAGAAGACGGTTCTATTGAACAGTTTAACGCTTTACAAGGGTCCAACAAATATGTAGATCCCGTACCTGAAATTACAGAAAAAGTACAGGATGAGACAGTAGCCACAAAAGATGGGGACGAGACGAAAACTGATGAACAGGCCACAGAAATAACTCCAGTCACAAGGGAAATGAAGAAAGATGCCAAACAGTTATTGAAAATGTACAAAAGATTGTTGAAATACAATGACATTACGAAGAAAAAAGATCCGAGCAAAAAGAAAAATAAGAGTAAGAAGAAGGGTAAAGATTCTGGTGTTGCCAGTACCGAAATAAGTGGTGTGTGATTTGTAATAGTTATTAAATGGAATATTAAATAAGCTAATGTTATTGTTTAATAATTTAATTTAGAAACATTTAGTTTTATTTATTTTCATCAGCCTTTGAACTTCCCACTGTCAGTTTCAGGTCTTGCCATGCTCAACAGCATTATGGAGATAAGTTATTATGTGGTTATTACCCACTACGGGGCGCTATATCAAAGTGTGTTGGTGTGGCATAACGACTGCTATTGATGATAGAAATTAGGTGTCCGTTAATTAAGCTAGAGTACACATGGTCTAATTCACTTTTTTGTTTGTTGTAATAAAGACCTTTTTAGTGTGTACGCTGGCGTACACGTGATCGTTCTCGAAAACTACTTACATTACAGCAACGAAATTTACATACACATTTAGTATCTTATTAGTGCCCTCGCTATGCAAAATTTCATAAGGATTGCTCTTTAAGGAACAGATATTAAACAAGACTTGTGATTGACATTTCGAGCTGACGCCTATACAGCCAGCGTACCCATATTAGTGCTTACAGAAAGCGAACTTTTTTTTTTTATGGCTTCTGTTGTGTTTTTCCAACACCAATAATTTCGCCAATGTCGAGTGATTAACGAGACACGTTATAATTTGGAAAATGGCCAGTAGAAGTCTTTTTATAATTGTTAGACTCTGTCAGTAGAAATAGTTTGTGTATTCGCAGTGGAACTATGTAAAAAAAATTTTTAATTAATTAATTATATAGCCCTGCACTGCGTCCATATTAACGGTCGTGCGACTGTTTCGGTCAGCGGACCGACACGAAACGTCTAAATTAAAAGTTCCGTTCGCCCTGTGGTGCTTTTTTTAAATATTTACGGGTTAACACAGTGCCTTGATCTCACCTGATGTTAAGTGATGATAAGGCCAATGATGGGAGCTTTCATCCACTGAGAAGGCTTGTAGGTACACAGTATGCTGACGGCTCGTATGCAGTGGGGACATTAAAATGAACTGTTGATGATGTTTAATGATGACATTCATTTACAGTTGGTATGCCTTGAGTGAATTATAAATAATTGGTAAAATTCAAATAAAATACTTACGTAAAAAAACTATTTAAAAACAAGCTTTTATTATTTGTTAATAAAAAAAGGAACTAAAAAGTTAAAAATAATTTAAACCTTTTATTAAATTTGATTATAAGAAAAAAATCTTTATAAACAAAAGCCTCCTCCTACTCCTACCTACTCCTTATTTCTATGAAACCCAGTAAATTTTTTTAGGTATTATTTTTACATAAAATAAAAAAAAATCTGAACACTAGGCTCTATTGGCTTGACTCCTCTGTCGTCTACATAGCACAATAAAACAAGTTTATTCAAACAAACAAATCTAACAAATATCAATGGCAAGCAAGCAAGCTTTGAATATTTTGAAATCGCAAATTGTTACAAAAAATACCGATAAAGTATTTATAAAATTATTATTTTTATCAACCGCACGACCGCAGCTGTAATATTATTGTCAGCAATGGACGACATATGCACCGCCTGCCTTTGTGCGGGAAGAAATCTGTATTTTATTGGCGAAACTGGACATTACCACTTGTATTCGCAAATTCTGAATGAAATTCCGGTAAGTTTTGTCCCCTGTTCCACCTATCCCTACCAGGCTATCTCCACCGGTAGGGATAGATGGATTTTTTTTCCACCTGTCCCCACTGGTAGAGATAGGTGGAACCTATTTAGATGCTTTTATTTTTGTGGGGATACGTGGAAATATTATAGATTTTATCTCCACTGGTAGGGATAGTTACACAAAATAATTCCACCTATCTCTACTAAACACGAATTGTTTTCTTGAGTGTCTAGATATGATATAAAAACTCTTTATAATAGGTATATTAAGTAGGTAAGATGATTTTGATTACATACTGGCTGTCTATTTTAATATCATTGTTTTGCCAACGACAACTAATGCGACATTAATGAATTTAATTTGATTTACTTCGATAAAATTATAAATCGCATAATAATGTCGGAAGAACTTGTATTTATAAAAAGGGGTTTTGGAAATACTTTGCATCCCCTGTTCCACCTATCACTACCAGGCTATCTCCACTGGTAGGGATAGGTATATAGCAAACCCTGTTGTACTGAAGCCCTTATCTCCCTACAAAAATAATAAAAAAAAAAAATTACTAATAATAATAAACAAAGAGTAAGCTTGGAGTAGTTACTTCGTGTTTTGTTTCCGTCATATAAACTTCATTTCATATTAGAGTAAAAGAGACAAAACAAGCTTACACTTTGTTTATAAATTAGCCCCACTAAGTATAACTATAAAAGATACCTCTCTACCAGTGGAGATAGCCTGGTAGGAATAGGTGGAACAGGGGAGTCCACTTGGCCTAGTAGGGAATAATGGAAAAATAAGTCCATATATCCCTACCAGGGGGGATAGTTAGTAGAGATATATGGTTTTTTTTCCACCTATCTCTACCAGTGGGGACAGGTGGAAAAAAAATCCACCTATCCTTACCAATGGAGATAGCCTGGTAGGGATAGGTGGAACAGGGGTAAATTATATATATATATATTGTTTAAAAATAAATCTAAACCTTTATAAGACATTTGAACATAAATGCTTTCATGTCCACTTCTTCAAAAGCCACAACTCCAAGCTGTAGGTTTCTATTGTTGTAGGTGTACGACTTCTCCGATGTCTGCGTCCGAGTGTGCTGGGAGTGCAGAGCGGTGCTGCGACGGTTCGCAGAGTTCAAGATGCTGGTCAAAAGGTCTTATACGGAGCTTTTGCAGCAGTTGCATCAAGTAAGTTCATCAAATTTTTATAGTTTTTTATTCAACAATCCCGGCTTGGCCTCACATCTCACCTGATGTTAACTGAAAATTATGCTGTGGTGTCATAATCATTTTCGTTTTCGTTAATGTGAAACTCGGTGACTCCTTCTTTTTTGTAGCACTTGATAAGACTAACATGGAATTATTCTACTTAAGCCACTGTCACGGGACTCGAAGCAATGTTTGCGATGTTGTCTAATATTGACATATATAACGCCAGATTTACACTTCATAAAAGATGAGCAATCCTTTTTTTCTCGTTAAACTCATAATCACTGTTCCAAATCCTTTGTTGTGTATTTGTTAGTGTTTTAGTAATAATGTTATAATTATTCAAAATGCACTAGATTAATATATAAACAGTGTTATTTTATAAGTTTGATGTATTTAGACTAAGTTTTATACAGAAACAAATTAATTGTTATCCTTATTCAATCACGTTGTGTACACTCTCTTGGATTATTGTCTAGCCTTGTTAACTTATTAAGCGTCACTACTATAGATTGTATTGATGGTAATATGTCTTGTGTACCTATAAAAAAAATACTTAAATAATCTTTTTATACTTTAGAAAAATCGTCATAAAATATATATTGAAACCTTCCACCACCTTCTAGAACAGCCCCTCCAGCCGGCAGTACCTCATTCGCCCAACCCGCCTGCTGATCCACCGGCTAGCTTCAGTCTCCATACCCAACGTCAAGGACGAACCGCTTGATGGGGAGATCACAACAGCACTTTTGGATGTGGTTAAAGAGGAGAGTGAGATACCGGTTGTTGAGGAAATTAAGGCGGCTAAAAAGGTGGGAAAATATACACGCACACACACACACACATATTAGATCTCTAAATATATAAGAAGGCTATTAGCACTCAAAAATTAAAAAGCAAAGCCTTCCCGGTAGCATAGCAGTCAGTGCAGCCGCCCGGATTGCGGAAGACCCAGGCTCGATTCCTGGCTGGGTCGGGTGGGCGTTTAATTTTTTCACTATTTTATAAATTTTATAAATATTTAATTTAGCTTCAGTGCACTAATTAGCACTAAAAAGGTCAATTTTTCTAGTAAAGTTTTATATTGTAATTAACGCTAATTTTGATTATCTAAATTGTACCTTTTTGTTTAAGGTCACCAAAGATAAATTGAAAAAATCTAAACCCAAAAAGAAGGCGCAAGTAAAAAAAAAGAAACCTACAAAAAAGAAGAGAGTGGAAACGCCCGTCGACGAACCCGGCGGACTTATGCACGGCGCAGCTAGCGACGACTGTGATACTTTTGCTGATAGTATAGTGGATAAGGTCGAAGAGTTGGAGTTGGAAGCGGATGTGATAAGGGATAGCGCGGAAGACACTGTGACAGAGAAAGAAGTCAAGAAAAAAGAGGTTTGTTTATTTTGGATTCGTGTTTTAAAAATAATGAATACAGAATGTTAGGAAAGGTACTTTAGGGTCGAAGGGTTCGGATCGGATCGGGAGTCCAACGGATGTTTTTTTGAGAGAGATTGGTGATTGCCTCTACGGCATTTTCAGCTTCACCGGGCTTTTTTGGGGGCGGCGAGGAACGTAAAGGGTCCCTCAAGCCGTGTGAAACGAATCACCTTCAGAGGTTATCTAGAGGGAACGGCATCGCGCACAAGTGCGCGTCCCCGTGCCCTACTAGATTCTCCGAATCGGATCGGATCGGGGAGCGGAGCAACCCGAGGGCGCCTCTAAAGGCACGGACCTCGGCTCGGGTTGACCGGGCCGTGGCGGAGGAGAGAACCGCCCAGGTACATGTCTGTACCTGGTGTAGAGCGAGTGTGAACCGGTTCTTCGTACCCTTGTTCTACGAGTACGGTGTCTTGGGCCTAAACTGGTGTGCATGTTTAGTGTATTCTGTAAATGTGTGCTGTCATTCAGAGGATCGGGCGGGGTAGTTGGACGGATGTTTTTTTTTTTTTTTTGGAGAGAGATTGCTGATTGCCGCTGCGGCATTTTCAGCTTCACCGGGCTTTTTGGGGGCGGTGAGGAACGTAAAGGGTCCCTCAAGCCGTGTGAAACGAATCACCTTCAGAGGTTATCTAGAGGGAACGGCATCGCGCACAAGTGCGCGTCCCCGTGCCCTACTAGATTCTCCGAAGGGTTCGGATCGGATCGATTTGGACGGATGTTAGTTGGAGGTGCTATATATAGCGAAGGAGATAGTGAAACTTCGCTACCGCGATGCAGGCTTCCCATACTATTTTATCGTCGTAGTATGGTGACGTCGTTGGTATGCGTTTGTGGCGCCATCTGTTGTCACGGTTGAGAAGGTGTTTGCTTCGTGTCGAATATATGCGGCGTATGCGGTAGGTGACGTCGCCACAAACTCAATCAATATGAAAGACTAACAGCCCTGCAAATGATTCCACTATTGCAAAAAAAGTAGTTAGTGGATTCCGAGCGGCCGGTATTTGGCCTTCAATCCAAATGATAAAAGAAGGAGATGAAAACCTTCCTGACAGGATTGCCGCTAAACAAACAACTGCAAATACAAGGACGGAGTCTGAAAACTTGGGCACATCTGGTTTACTAGATATTCCGATGGATTTTAATGAGCTAACCGTCTTTGGCACCTACATTTTGGTGACTCGTTTCTTTGTCGCACCTCCAAAAAATGGAATAGTCTACCAGCACAAGTTTTCCCTCCTTCCTATGACACGGGGTCCTTCAAGCGAGGCGTGAAGAGGCACCTTGTGGGCCGGCAGGGTGAGGGTGACTGATGCTGCGTTGTCTTCACGCTGCGTTGTCTTCACGCTGCGTTGTCTTCACGCTGCACCAGTTGTCCTTGCGTCTGGACTCCATTTCCATTTAACATCAGGTGGAGTGGAGTCATTTGTCGAGCTACGTATATAAAAAAAAACAAATATAGAATCAAATGAATTAGTTGACGATGCACGCCCATCAACATCAGGAATTTAAAATTCGCCACTGCCTGTAAGTCCAGAACCAGGTACAGCTTATTCACTTTCAACGTCAACAGCCAACAACTACTCGGGCTGAAGCTCAGCATGTGAAACGATGCATTTTTGTGGTTCCTGAGAGAAATAAAACACGTGAACGCGCAATATCTTTGAATGAAATATCACCAGCTCCTGGAAAGAAAAACCTTCACAAAGAGAAAGGGAAAAGGACTAAACAACAATCAAAAGTACTTACTTCGACTCGTGTGAAATCTATTTTAGAAGGAGCTGAAGAAAGACGAGCTTCCAAAAAGATTACACTAGAAAAACACACTAAGACTGTTACAAATTTTCTTTTTAATATTTAGATTTTTTAATAAAAGTAAAGAATGACGTGTTTTAGCATTTTTAGGTTTTTCTAAAAACGCTTAAAGAGTGAAATGAGGGTGGAAAGTTCGTATGGAAACCTGTCATTATAAAAGTTAAATGTTTCGGTATTTGGCCTGATTAGAAATTAAGAAAAAGTTTGACTTTTATTACAAACAATCAAGTCGTGTAGCCCATGTGAGCAAAGCCGCGAGGAAAAGCTAGTTTATAATAAGTGTTGTTCTCCCAGTCTCCTAAGAAGCCGATCGTGGTCGTGAAGGACGACTTCCCCGCGCCGGCGCTGGTGGGCGGCAAGCCCAAGTGCCCCGAGTGCGGCAAGATGTTCAGCTCCAACAAAACGTACCGGTACCACCTCAAGTGAGTATTGCGATAATCATTTATTTTCATCAGATAAGATAATTATAAATTAAATATAATTTTACGCAAATTTTGTTGCGAACAAATTACAATTAAAAAATATCGGCCAAGTGCGTGTCGGGCCACGCGCAGTGTAGGGTTCCTTAGCCCATCTCAATAATGCGGACTCTGAGAAGAGGGCTTTTATGAACATTTATTCAACGATGGCTCATATACTTAAATGTTGATACTACCGGTTTCACACACCTGACAACGTTATTTGAGTAGTTCCCAATGAGGAATTTGCACTGCGCCAAGTACATTTTATAAGTCGGTCGACTGTTACTCGTAAACTTGTAAAGCCTACTTAGCTGTGATAGTTTTCCTTTTAACTTCGTCATATATACAACTACCGTGAATTTTTTCACGTATCCAAAAACAACCATTTCGCTGGCAGGGGGGAGACTCTTAACAAAATTTTGTACTTTAAAGCTTAATAGTTCAAACGGATGCCTCAATCAAAAAACTGTTTTCACAAACCCACAATATTTTTGAAATTGCTATCCAACGACACCCCACACTATGGGGTAGACAAGGAAAAGAAAATACATCCCCACTTCACGTGTGGGGGAGGTAACCTAAAAAAAGTGTTGAAAACATTCCACAAGCGGGATCCGAACCAGCACCTCAAGATATACTGGGTCAGGTGCACTACCAACTATGCTATCGTGGCTCATTTAACACTTTGTCTTTTTTCAAAATATAAGATAATGTTGTTGTATGTTGTTGTTGTTGTATGTTGTTGTTGTATGTTGTTGTTGTTGTATGTTGTTGTTGTTTGTAACGTTGCTGTTTCGATTTCCATGAAACGAGTGCTTTAGCCACTTACCTTGGGATCAGAACAATGTGTGTGATGTTGTCTCATATATTATTGCTTTTTAATTATTTGCCAGAACACATTTAAATTAAAAAAAAAAAACAAAATTTAAAATAAATTCAGGCTACAAGTAGCTCTTGTGAATGTCACTATGCCATCGGTTCGTAAGTCTACAGGGCGGGAGATCTTGCACTGAGAAGAACCAAATAAATCACAAATAAATTTTAGATGCAAATAAATTGAAATTGAAATATCTTATCTTATCTTATCTTATCTAATCTTATCATATCTGGTCAGCACGCTGCACAAAGGCCAGAACCGATACCCGTGCCCGCGCTGCGGCAAGGTCTACCAGTGGAAGTCGAACCTGGGACGCCACATGCGGAGCCATCAGGTGAGCGCCATCATACCTACTAGTAACATAGTGTTTGTTAGAAAATTGAAAATTATTGAGAATTATAGAAAAATATATATTTGCAATTTTATTTTTTCACAGTGCAGTTTTCAATGCCTAAGTAGTTTTAAATACTTTATTGCTTAATTTTTTTAAATAAAAGATTTTGAAATTTATTTTTTAAATAAATAAATTTAATATATTAAAAAAATATATATTTTAGGAAGACCAACAGCTATTATGCTAGAATAAACATTTAAATAGCAATGTTACGACAAAACATGTTTCATTTTTAAAATTATTATAATAATATATATCAAATTATGAATCGTCAAGTTAAAAAATAAGATTATTATAATGATTTTTAATTTTTTTTTCTATTATAAATGTTAGATTATACCTATATTAAGGCTATAACCTATATTATACCTATATTTATATTTAATGTACATATTGCTGTTGGTGTTCCAATAATTAAATCAATAAATAATAACATCTAGGCAGTGGTGCGTGGCGATCGAGTTCGACTTTTCGTGTAATACACACGTCTGCGCATCGACCTGCCACAAACTGTCAAATTTTCCGAGTGGTATTTATAGTACCTGGATGACCGTGCTCGTTATATTTTTTGTGTAATTTTCTAAAATGAAACCTAGTTCGATTTACCGCCTCCGAAACCCCCCTCCGTACTAATATTCACGACAATCGTTGGAGCAGTTTCCGAGAGTCAGATTATATATATGTCGGAGACATGGCGCTAGCATCGCTTAGAAACGAGTATAGTCTATACTTAGTGTGTCTGCGCAGCCTATGCTCTATGGTGCGCGAAACGTCAACGGCAGTTGGCGCGACAACGGGCTGAGGACATTTTGAACGGGAGCGGTCGGAGAGCACGCACGCGCAGAACTCACTTCGTTTCTAAAATCCGTTTGCATCGGGCAACTGTTTCTAAATAATTCAATTGTGATGTTAAAATAACATTAAAGCGACTGTAAGGAATACGGCTGCGTCTTTATTTTGAAGATCCAAGATGAATTGTGTTATCGACGAATCCGAGTTTGCTCGACCGTCCTACCTACACTAACCAACCTCCGCCGCCGACATATACATATATATACAAGAATTGCTCGTTTAAAGGTATTAGATTTCACCATATATAACAGAGCAATCGGCCACATAAAACCCATACCCATGCTGACCTGTCCGCGGGCGCAGGCGCTGGACTCGGGCGAGCTGTACTGCGCGCTGTGCGCCCGCGGGTTCGCGTCCGTGGCCACGTACCGGCAGCACCTGCGCATCTCGCGGCGGCACGTCGCCGAGGCAGACTTCACGTGCGTGTCCACTCTATTACATTAGCAGCGCTATTTATATATCGTAATCAGCTCATTTGTGTGCCCCCACTGCTGGGGCACGAGCCGAACGTATGGATGGAAACACCGCAGGGAGAACGGACCGGAAACCACCACGCGGGCCCGGTGCGTGTTGGTTGTTAACGGGACCGACGGCTTTACGTGCCTTCCGAAGCACGGAGGTGCGAGAGATGATAAAGTTTTGGTCACTCATCCGATGAGCGGCCTTTGCGAAAGTTGCTTAACCTCAGCGCTCGCAGACCGGGCGCGTTAACCACTGCGCCATCGAGCGCCTCATCAATTTATATATAATTTTACGCAAATATTGTTGCAAACAAATTACAATTTGAAAGACGGCAAAGTGTTGAAAAAAATCCGCAAGCGGGATTCGAACCCACACCACACATGCCAGGTGCACTGCCAACTATGCTATCGTGGCTCATACACTTTTTAAACGCTGTCTTTTTTCAGATATCATTCATGTGTTGCTTAAACTAGTTTTTTTTTCCTACCGTTGGCGTTTAGTTTCAGCTGCAACGAGTGCGGCAAACGGTTCGTGGACAAAACGCGCCTGCGTGACCACGTGGACTGGGACCATCTGCACAAAGTGAAGTTCCGCTGCCAGCTCTGCGACAAGGTTAGCGCGTTACCCACCCCTGCGTAGCTTTACTTATAATAGGGGACGAAATTATCGAATTAGGTAAAAAAAAAGAAAGTTCATTATCGGAAAATTACAGTTGAAATTATCGGATGGTGAGACGATAATTACACTTGGAAAATTATCGGACACCGATCCGAAAAGAGCACTTGAAATTATCGGATAATTATCTGACAATTAAACCTGAAATTCTAATAATAATAAATAATAAAGCTTAAGAGGGTCGAAAGTCTGTACATGGAAGATATTCTAGTGGCTAAGACCACCGGTTCTAGACCCAGAGGTCCCGGGTTCGATTCCCAGCGGGAGTACATGTTCGTGTACTCGGTTTGGTTGGTGGTAGGGCTTGTTTGTCCGCCTGGATAGCTACCACCATCTTATCTAAATATGTCGCCGTAACATCAATGTTTGTAGCATTGTCGTGTTCCGGCAGCTAGAGATAAGATAGCCAGTGCCTCACTAGTTGAGGGTTCCGGGTGAAGTGCGCTCCCATCATTGGCCTTATCGTCACTTAACATCAGGTGCGATCAAGGCACTGTGCTTACCCGCAAATATATATAAAAAAAAAGCTTACCCTCTATTCTTATGTCGTGGTGTAAGCGCCTTCCCAACACCCTGTATATGAATTAAATTTTAACACGATTTGGTTTAATTCAACTTCTTTCCTTGTCAATGTCAACCATTCTGGTGTTATTGGGCACAGGCGTGCAGTTTTATTTTGTTGTTTAATGATATTATTGTAAGTTTTCTGTCTGATGTCCGTTATTGTGCCTTAATCTATGCTGTTAATAAAGAGGTAGGGCCTTACAAATAAACAAAGAATAAGGCCGGAATAGTTATTCCGTGTTTTGTTCGTGTCATGTAAACGTCACTTCAAATTACGAGTAAAAGAGACAACACACGGAATAACTATTCGGACCTTATTGTTTGTAAGGGACGTAAAGTTTGTAAATTTTTTTGTTTGTTTGCGGTAATCTCTAGAACCAATTCCAAAAATCTCACTGATAGAATGCTAACACAATATTATATTTTGTTTAAACAAGAGTTTAAATTTAAATCTCAAATCCGTGCGGGCGAAGTCGCGTGTGAAGTGCTAGCGTATAAATAAATAAATAAATGTCTCCGGCAGCCGTTCAAATGCCACACCTCCCTGTACGTGCACACGCAGAACGTCCATCGCAACAAGAAGCGCGACAACCTCTGCCACATCTGCGGCAAGTCGTATCAGGTCAGAACACCGTTCTCCGGCAGGGTGAGGGTGACTGGTGCTGCGTTGTTTTCACGCTGCACCAGTTGTCTTCGCGTCTGGACTCCATTTCCACTTAGCATCAGGCGGTGTGGAGTCATTTGCCGTGCTAAGTAAAAAAAAAACTGATATATGTATAAGTGTTTTTTATATATTTTAGCGTTTTATTAACGCTTAAATATACTTAAGTAAAATTTAAACACTGAAAAAAGACGACAACCTCAGGCGGGAATCGAACCACGCACCTTCCGCATTCCGGGCGGCTGCCTTAACCACTTGGCTACCGAGGTCTGGCTTTCACCCGTCGAATATTATAGATATGAAGCAGCTGTTGTGTGTATATATGTATAGATATGGGTATCGGTAACGCCTCGGTGGCCGAGTGGAAGAGCGCTCGACCCGATACCCGAAGGTCCCGGGTTCAATTCCCAGGTCGGGCAAAATGTATTTCGGGTTTTTCGATGCATAGATAGGTTTGTGATCATCGACCCGCATTTGGCAAGCTTGGTGATTAAGCCAACACCCATCTATTGTAGCGATGACTTGATTTCAATATTGGAGGCCTTTGCCCAGCAGTGGGACAGTTATAAGGCTGTTTACTTTACAGAAATGTAGTATGTCAACAACTACCGTCATTAACATTCAATTGGAAGAGCACTTGACAATAACATTACACTAAATTCAATATGGCCGCCACTCCAAGATGGCGGATTAAATAGATTTTTCAATCCCATCAATATGGGTATCAAATGAAAGGGCGTAAAGAGTAGAAAACAATAACCCTGTGTATGAAAAATGGCACTAAATTTTTTTTTCTTTTTAGTTCGCGTTATTTTTTCTTTTTCATGTTTAATTTATATTTAAATAATTTTTGGGTTACGTGTTTATTCAAATAAAAGCTTGCTTTTAAAAATATTTCTTTTTATAGTAAAATTTTGTCTTATTAATAGATATTAATATATTATAATATATACACGGTGACTTTTTATCGGTGATCAGGACCTACTGATTCCGACTAAGTAAACGATGCCCATTGCAATAATAATAGTAGTTGTCTTTTTATAAATTTAATTTGTATTTTTAATTAGGTAACCAATATGAATTACAATGTATGGTCTTCCTACATTTTTATGAAGTGAAGATTGGAGGTTTTATTTGTAACAAGGAGGAGTAGGATGACCATGATTTTAATATTCACAGTCATTAACTTTACTTCCCAGACAAAAAAAAATAAAAAATGTAACGCTGACATGTAAATTTTATTATTATTGCAATGGCTATCATTAACTTAGTCGGTATCAGTAGGTCCTGATCACCGATAAAAAGTCACCGTGTATATTAGTATAGATAGATTGTGATATGTGAGTTCAACATGCCTGTGTAGAACGCGGCCAAGCTGAAGTACCACATCGTGGCGATGCACACGAGCGAGACGCCGTACGCCTGCCGCGACTGCGGCGCCGCCTTCGGCTGGTACTCCAGCCTCTACCGGCACGCCCGGGAGGTGCACGCCAAGGTATGGTATGGTGTATGTGACACACGCTACACACTAGCAAAAGGCTGGTAACCTCTTCTAGCAACATGTTAAATGAAAAGGTTGGTAACCTCATTTAGCAATATGTAATATGAAAAGGTTGGTAACTCCTTCTAAGACAAAGTTGATACAACCCTCATATAAAGGTTAGCAAGTCTGCTAAAAAGATTGATAGCACTCGATATATGACAGTTAAATATGGCTCCTAAAAATGTCGAGATCATTCACTAAATTGTCTAGCGTATATCTAATATATTCTAGCGCTTTTCCAAATATTCTAGCGCTTATCTAATTTATTCTAGCGCTTTGCCAAATCGTCTAGCGCATTCCCAAAATCGACTATCATACTTATTATAATGTTCCAAATAGTAACCAAACTAATTAATTCCCAACAGATGAAGCTGCAACCGAAGAAGCCGCGCAAGCCGAAGCGCGGAGACTTACCACCGGAAGCTTTAGGCCACACGCTGCCCGGACCCGCGTAGCAATAAACGTATGCTACAGACATGCTCAAGCCACCTAGCCACCGCCAGAGTTCGTCTTTGAATTAAAGAAAATACCACTCCTGGGCAAAGGTCTCCAGCATTGAATTGTGTCATCGCTACAATTGCTCGGTGATGGCTTAATTACCTCGTCTTTGTAGTTTTATTTCTTTATTTATTGTGATTCAGACGACTTCTTTCATTACATTTATTACACAATTAAAATAATGCAAAATCGGGTCATAAAAAATAATAATAAGAAGTTAATACCGGCTACAAAAAAAGGTACGTTTGCGCTAATTTCTTATAATTTTTTTACGTTACAAAATGTTCCTTCAGGTGTAGCAGTTAATCCCACGATCAAAGTCATTCTCCAACGGTGATATTAAATCTCCCATAGTCAACGTAATTCTCCCACGGTCGTAATCTCGCACAATCATGGTAATTCTCCCACGATGATGACAATTCTCCCACGATCTTAATAATTCTCCCACGGTCATGATAATTCTCCCACGGTCATAATAATTCTCCCACGGTCATGATAATTCTCCCACGTTCATAATAATTCTCCCACGGTCATAATGCTTCTCCCACGGTCATAATGCTTCTCCCACGGTCATAATGCTTCACCCACGGTCATGATAATTCTCTCACGTTCATAATAATTCTCCCACGGTCATGATAATTCTCCCACGTTCATAAAAATTCTCCCACGTTCATAAAAATTCTCCCACGTTCATAATAATTCTCCCACGTTCATAATAATTCTCCCACGGTCATGATAATTCTCCCACGTTCATAATAATTCTCCCACGGTCATGATAATTCTCCCACGGTCATAATAATTCTCGCGTACATCGTTTTTATCCCACGGTCATAGTGATTCTCGCAAAATTTTCATTAACTTTACCTAATTGCGCACATTTGTCATAAGCTTTATGGCAGGCGTTAAATGGCTATAGACTACGGCATCGCTCAAGAAATATACAATTGTACAGTTGCCATGATATATGATTCTGTGTACTTAAAACAACTCCAGTTTACAGGTTGGTGCGAAAAGGGTATTAGCTCCAGAAACGGTTGAAAGCAATCAATATAAGCATGTTTTGTAATGAGGCTAAGAAATCGCGTTAAAAATATTTTTTTTTCATACAATTATATATATATTAGTATATTATTTCATACTGTTGTAGGGGTCCTCAAATGAAACAATCGATACAGGAACTATTTAATTAAATGTCAATATGTAACATGACATAAGTCAATAGGTATGTTTTATGAAAAATAAAAATTGAAATTACCGATTATAAAATCGTTACTAAAACACAAATGTTGAAAAAATCTCCACGAGCAGGATTTGATTTTTTCGGCGGGCTGGTTAGAACTACGATAGCTCAATTGGAAGAGCACCTGACCCGGTATGTCAGAAGGGTGCAGGTTCAAATCCTGCTGGTGGAGATATTTTCAACAATTGTGTTTTTGTAATTTGTTTCGCAACAAAATTTGCGTTAAAATTATATAAACAAAACAAAAAACATTTTATAAAATCGTTTATTTTATACAACTTTCAACTCAGACTGTGAAATGTAAATATTACGTAGTTTAAGCAACAAGATCGGAATTGTACAGATAAATAAGAAATATACTATTTTGTCACGTATGTTTAATTTGTTTTTATTTTTCTATCACAATAGCCATTAGTATCCTATGGGTCATCCATCACGAACTATCCAGTCTCTTTAAGTTTCCCACAGTCTCGATAAGTCGCAGGAGACTAGACATAATCAATAACTTTCTATCTATCTCATCTTTAATAAATAAATATATTTTTTATTTACCCCGGTATTTTTAAACTTCCCACGATCTCTATACAAAGGTGGCAACGGCAGGTCCAGGGTATCACTGCGATCGAAGTAACGACATGATATATGCCTTAGAATGACCGAAGTATCAAAATGTCCAGTTCTACAATATGACCGGTATTCAAATGTGCTCTCGAGCCCCTGCAATTGCGGAAAGGTATAGCGTCACTTACCGTCTTATCGCTTATACCACGGCGAGTGCTCTGAAGAACTCTTTGACCTTATCCCACCTTCCCCCTTCCTCCATAGGAGTACGCGTGCTGCTCTCCGGAGCCACCCCTGTACTGTCTCGAACATTCCATCGCGCACAAAGAAATTTGGTGACTCGTTTCTTTGTCGCACACCAGCACACGTTTTCCCTTCTTCCTATGACACGGGGTCCTTCAAACGAGGCGTGAAGAGGCACCTTGTGGGCCGGCAGGGTGAGGGTGACTGATGCTGCGTTGTTTTCACGCTGCACCAGTTGTCTTCGAGTCTGGACTTAACATCAGGTGGAGTGGAGTCATTTGTCGAGCTACGTATAAAAAAAAAATACACAATTTTCCTTAAAAGCTGAAGAGGTGATAATTGAAATGAAACAACTTTTACGGATCTGCTCGCGTTTATTTTACACATTAGTTTTAATTAATGTTTATCCTGACGTTTGGAACCCTTTGCAGGGTCCGTGGTCACAGGGAGACTGAGGTGTTGCACTGTGGACTGTGGACGTCAATCATAGGGGCGAAAATAAGTCTGCAGTATGCGAACATTCCCTTGAGGGGCCCAACCATTACATCAGATTTGATAAACCACAAATACTCGCTAGAGAACAACGATTCATCCCTAGGAAATTAAAAAACATCCTAATTTTAATAGAGAAGATGGTTGGAATCTACCACCAGCCTGGGATCCCATCATACAGAATATTAAATCCCAGCCCCAACACCTTACTGCCAGACCAAAAGATACTGTAAGCTCTTTCTGCGTAAAACGGAACGCACCTGATTAAATTTAAATGAGGGTATACAAGCTACTAACTAATTATGAGACGACCAACACCTCGGTCTCCCTGTGACCACGGACCCTGCAAAGGGTTCCAATAGTCAGGATAAACATTAATTAAAACTAATGTGTAAAATAAACGCGAGTAGATCCGTAAAAGTTGTTTCATTTCAATGTGTAGTGTTCGCGTAAACTTTAGAAAACAATAGGTGATAATTCTTCGTCAAAATAAATTTAATCATTATTTTATAATCATAATGTACTTACAGATTCCATTAGTAAGCATTTTATAAAAAGGAATATGTTTGGCGTCTTTGGAATTCTAGAATTTAACCTTCTTTGCCACCCTTTCAACTATTAGTTGTGCGATGTTCGTCATAGGCACTAGAAACAACATAGAATACCACTGGCGATTGAAATATTTTTTGAACTTTTCCATTTCCAGAATTGGACATTTTGACACTTCGGTCATTCTGACCCATAGCACCTTTTGGACCGAAAGGGACGTATGATCTCCACGAGCCTCTTGCGGCTCACAAACCTCACCGTCTGCATTAGTTTCTTGGTCATTATTAATTCTCCACGGTCTCCATATGTGATTTCAATAAATGTCTTTTCTTTCTTTCCATAAGTCTCACGGTTATCGTTAATTTTTCACAATCTCCATAATTCTCCCACGGTCATCATTAATTTCTCAGTCTCCATAACTCTCCCACGGTCATCATTCATTTCCTACAATTTCCATAAGTCTCCCACGGTCGTCATTCATTTCCCACAATCTCCATAACTCTCCCACGGTCATCATTCATTTCCCACAATCTCCATAACTCTCCCACGGTCATCATTCATTTCTTACAATCTGCATAAGTCTCCCAAGCTCCCCATTAACGTCCCACGGTCCCCATAAATCTCCCACGGTCATCATCAATTTCCTTTCCTGCCTTAATGCCATACAAATTCTCGTTTTTGTTATCGAGATTGAATGGTGAATAAAATTCTCGTTATTCACCGAGTTTTTTAAGGAAGGAACCATGATGAAGAACTTCATGAGGTATAAAGAAAAAGTCGGCAATTTCTATTACAACTTTTATCAACTATTTACAAACATTTAAAACTAATTATTACATAATTATCAACATCGATGGTCAAGTTTGGTGAGACATCATAGAGTATTTGCTAATACATGTATAGTTCCAATAGATAGGGGTTCCAGATAGGGTACCGTGGCGCATAGAACCCCGGAAATTTATAAACATGGCTGAAAACCACTACTTGGCCGAGATATTGAGGTGGTCTGTTGCTAAGGGCTGATTTTTCAGTCCTCAGTTAAAGTTTACTCATTTAAGGCTGATTTTTCAACCATTCGGATAAAACTAACCCTTCTGATAGTATAGTTATAGTCATAGTCATAATTATTACGCAAACAATTTAAAATGTCACCTGTTTAAAAAGAAAATTCATTTTATGACAATACATTTTTAAAATGGTTATCTAATACTTTGTCAAACGAATAAGTTTTATCCGTCAATTGAAAAATCGGCCCTTAATAATTTTGACATAATGACAGATTCTCTTTAGAAAATATGCCACAATGACAATCTTATTCTTTAGTTTAGACTTGACTGAGGATTGAAAAATCGGGCCTCAGTCAAATTGGAAAGTGTCAACTCTAGGCCCGGCTGGTACATTGTTCTTGGTCGTCAACCTCATGGTCAAAAATAACCAATATAATGTAGGTAATAAAACAAATTAGTTTTTGTATGGAAAGTAAATTTATAAATATGGTATTGCATAGCATCATGAGGAGCTCGATGGCGCAGTGGCCAACGCGCCCGGTCTGCGATCGCTAAGGTTAAGCAACTTTCGCAAAGGCCAGTCATCGGATGGGTGTACAAAAATGGTGGTTACAAAGATAAAATAAAATAAAAATAAGTCTTACTACTTGGAAGTTACACAATTTCCGGGATCCGGGATTCAATTAAACAAATTACTTGGCGGTTTAAACCACTCTTAATCATGTCCTGTCAACCACTTTAGGTAAATAAGCTCCAATCGTTCCGACCAGTCACTAATCACATCCATCACCACCAATCTCCCCCCCTTTATCGTACATCACCCTGACAACCTTCAACAGCTCCCTCAAATTCAGTCCGGTCTTCGCTGAAATGCCAATTACCTCCATCTTCTCTCTCATTTCCTCATAGCTCTGTCTCGCTTCGGGCAAGTCGATCTTATTAACTACTATAACGCTAGGTCTCGTGGCCAGCTCGGAACTGTACTGGCTGATCTCGTACGCCAAGTCTGCGTATTGCTGTAACGGGTCATTGGCGCCGTCTAGAAGGTAGATTAGGCCTTTACACCGTTCCACGTGTTGGAGGAATTGGATACCTGTTGAAATAATATTATTATTTATAAAAAAAATTAAACGCCCACCCGACCCAGCCACTAATCGAACCTGGGTCTTCCGCAATGACCGCTATGCTGGTTTAATGAAGCTTTAGGAAGTATCTCATTTCTCAAGAGGCCTGTCTTGTAGACAATTTATTTATTTATTTTATTTATTTATCTTCGGAAGACCAACAGCACGCGAAACATACACACATTCAGATATAGGCAACAGATGGCCAATAACAGGTCTCCACGTTTAAAAGCAGATTCATTAATAAGGTTTTTGTGGACAATAGAACATAAAATAATTAAAAAATACCAAAAAACAGAATAAAAACTAATGAGTGGCATATAAAGTTCACTTAATCAAATATTTGTCAAAGAAATCTTGACTTAATAGCCGCCTTGCTGTTGCTATGCTAGAATTGTAGGAAATTGTAGGAATTGTCTACTTATGTCGCATACAATACATATCAGGAGATGAGAGACTTCCTAAAGCTTCATTAAACCAGCATAGCGGCCAGTGCAGCCGCCCGGATTGCGGAAGACCCAGGTTCGATTCGTTGCTGGGTCGGGTGGGCGTTTAATTTTTTTTATAAATAGCCTTGTGTAGTGATATCTCTGTAACTAGATTGAGATAGAAGCGTTAGTCGATACAACCTTAGCATGTAGAAACTTCTTTAATTGTAATTTGAAAGCACTTTATGTCATTGTATGTTAATGGAGGATCCCGGGTGAAGTGCGCTCCCATCATTGGCCTTATCATCACTTAACATCAGGTGAGATCAAGGCATTTGGATAAAGAAAAAAAAGGAAACCTTAGAAAACGTTGCCGTCAGTTAATAGCCCCCCCCCCTCCCCCCCGATTCTCTAAATGCCACTACCCATTTACAGAATACACTAAACATGCACACCAGTGTACGCCCAAGACACCGTACTCGTAGGACAAGGGTACGAAGAACCGGTTCACACGCGCTCTACACCAGGTACAGACATGTACCTGGGCGGTTCTCTCCTCCTCCACGGCCCGGTCAACCCGAGCCGAGGTCCGTGCCTTTAGAGGCGCCCTCGGGTTGCTCCGCTCCCCGATCCGATCCGAACCCTTCGGAGAATCTAGTAGGGCACGGGGACACGCACCAGTGCGCGATGCCGTTCCCTCTAGATAACCTCCGAAGGTGATTCGTTTCCCACGGCTTGAGGAACCCTTTAAGTTTCTCGCCGCCCCCAAACAAGCCCGGTGAAGCTGAAAATGCCGTAGAGGCAATCAGCAATCTCTCTCAAAAAAAAAAATTAAAAGTTCATTGTGATCTTGTGTTAGTGAATAGGTCGGGCTTCGGCTTGTTTGATTCGCAAGTAAAATAACTTTGATTTTGTTGATAAGAGTAACCGAAATTATTATGTGTGTCTAATGTAATAAATATATAATATATAACAAAAAAATACGCGCGCATCGTCACCAGCCGATCGATAGACTGACGCGCGGCCGCGCGACGCTTTGCGGCTAATTTGAAGGCCCTAACTACTAAAATCAGTTATTGACCCCTATTTCAATAATTAAATGACAATAAATGTCGATCACTGGTTTCTGTCAACGTATGGTGCCTTTATAGTTACAAGATTTAAAAAAATATATAGTTTTTATTTATATAAAAAGAAAGTTATTAAAAACTAAATATTTTATTTTTTTAATATTTTTTTTAAAGAACACCTCGGTGCCGAGTAGCGCTCGGCTGATACCCGAAGGTACCGGCTTCAATTCCCAGGTCGGGCAAAGTGTGTTTCGGGTTTGTGATCACCAACCCGCACTTGGCAAGCGTGATGATTACCTCTGAATTGTGGTGATGACTTGATTTCAATGAAGATGTCTTTGCCCAACAGTGGGACAGTTTACTAAGTTACTATATAGTGACAGTCCCATGAATAGTAATATGCTATTAGAATTCTCACCTAATCCATAGTTCTTGTGCGAGCCGGGAATCAAACCCGGCAAGTCAGCTATCGCCACTTGCTCGTAGTCATCGTACGGCACCATACCTAAACACAAACAAAATGTAGGCTATAGAAAAACTATCAGGCATTTAGCAGAAAGCTGTGTTTATTAATAAATAAATAAATAAATAATAATAATAAATTAATATCTCTCTGGTGCTACGTTTGGTAACTGCGACCATTATTCTTGCAGCGTTAGGAAAGTTAATTATCACGATCATTGTTAAATTATATTTATTTATAAAATGTTTTTTGTTTTGTTTATATAATTTTAAGGCAATTTTTGTTGCGAAACAAACATCTTCATTCAACATTTATTTCAACATTGTGTTTTTGTAATTTGTATAGCAACAAAATTTGCGTTAAAATTATGTAAACAAAACAAAAACATTTTATAAATAGCTTGCCTACTTCTTAACTGATCTTTAGTATTGAAATGAAACAACTTTTACGGATCTGCTCGCGTTTATTTTACACATTAGTTTTAATTAATGTTTATCCTGACGTTTCGAACCCTTTGCAGGGTCCGTGGTCACAGGGAGACTGCGACCCTGCAAAGGGTTCGAAACGTCAGGATAAACATTAATTAAAACTAATGTGAAAAATAAACGCGAGCAGATCCGTAAAAGTTGCTTCATTTCAATGTGTAGTGTTCGCGTAAACTTTAGAAAACAATATGTGATCTTTAGTATCTGTAAAAATATTATGATCGGATGTTAATGACGGTAGTTGTTGACATTGAATGGGCGCCTTTGGCTTTCAAAATTACAATGTAAATAGTGTTGAATAATTTCGGCGGGCTGGCTCAATCGGGAGAGCACCTGACCCGGTATGTCAGAAGGGTGCAGGTTCAAATACTGCTAGTGGAATTTTTTTCAACATTTGTGTTTTTGTAATATATTATTACTTACTTGTAACATTTAATTAAATTGGATTATCTACATACTGCTTCTTCGATTTTTTTTCTAAATTATACTACATAAAAACAAAGTCGATTCGCATCAAAAAAATGTTTGATCAATTTGACCAATTTGTACGCCTGCACGTCAGACTACCACAAACTGTCAAATTTCCTATCAATATACTTTGAACTTTATGTCTTTGAACATTTATTTAAGATATTAGACCGTATTGAAAAAAAACCAAAAAAAAATTGACAAAATAATTTACCATAGTATAGTCTCAGTACACATATTCGTCATACTCTTGTATTGTATAGCAATTCCAACGTCCGCAAATTAAAAAATATCATTTTAAACTAACTTGGTGATAAATTGCGTTTTTAATTCAAAATCATATTATTTTTTTTATGCGGACGTTGGAATCGCTTTAAAATACAGCAACAAGTACGTGTAATTCTGTGTTAGTACAGACTAAAGACAAACACTATCTGACCCCGATGTCTCGGATGTCTATTTTAATAACGTACTAACTATTATATAGAATTGTGAATGCAATAATTCAGAGATACTAAATTTAATGTACATTGACTAATATGAGATAGAGAGAGAGAGAGAGGGAGAGAGAAACATTCATTGACCACACACACTAATTATACATAAAAAAAATTGGTTGCCTGTAAAGTCGATATACGGGCGAAAGTTTTACGTGACAACGACTTTGAGTGGTAAAATAATTTTAATGTGAATATTCATTCGTATAGTAGGAAGAAGGATGAAATAATAGTAACAAATTAAAACATTTATTTATACAAAGAATTATATTTAAAACATTAATTTATACAAAGAATCTCGCACTGAATTTCATATTAACAAAATTTTATTTTTACCTTTACACATACATACGTATTTACCTTTCACTTTTTATGTCTGTCTCTCTCGCTCTTAGGCGGGCTAACCATGCCCGAGTGGAAGGGACGCGTGCCTCTCACTCGCGCGGCAGACCGATCATAGTTGAGTGGGAGAGAGACGCAAGGCATTCGGCGGGCCTCTCTCTCGTTCGGTGACTCATCGTTACGTTACCGAGCGTTACACTTTTTCATAAGTGACTCCCAGCCGCAACCTAATTTAAGACGTTGTCACGTCAATAAAAACAAACAGCAATACACAGGTCAATCAGGACCCCGCCTCAGCTTGTGTCGTTGCGAACGAGGCGTGTCGCAACGACGCCGGTATTCTGGCGGAGCCTGCCGCGAGCGAACATACAGACATTTATATTATACAAGTTACAACGTTATTACTTTTACAATAACTTTAACCGGTACTAAGGTAACTTTAAGAATTCTTTTATTGTCCGAGCTACTTGTCTTTGGAATAGGCTACCGTCTGAAATCCGTCACTCCAAGACCCTTTCCGCCTTTAAGTCGAAACTGCACAGTCATCTATTGCATCAGTCACGTGCTAGTAACATGTTTTAGGTTTCTATTGTTGGTGTTATATGTATGTATGTGTATTTATTATTTATATATTATATTTATATATTATTATTATGTATGTCTTTTTATGTACTGGTATACGAGTATGGTTCTATTGTATTCTACTGTATTTGCGCACTTCCTCTATCTCCCTCTTGGGTTCCTAAACCAAAGGTTGTCTGGAAGAGATCGCTTAAAGCGATAAGACCGCCTTTGCCCGTGCTAGCTTTAAGATTTTTTGTATGTACCTGTTTTTGGTTTTAATTTGTGTGAGCAATAAAGTATTTATCTATCTATCTATGTAAGGTCACCTATATGCGGTCTCAGCGTGGTGAACGGGTAGGCGGCCACCGTGGGCCTGGCGCGCGTGACGGCGCGCAGCAGCGTGCTCTTGCCCGCGTTGGGCGCGCCCAGCAGCCCCACGTGCGCCATGCAGCGCACCTCCAGCGCGTACTGCGCGCGCTCGCCGCCCCCACCCAGCTCCGCCACGCTCGGCGCCTGCGCGCGCGTGTAACGGGTCAGCGCGGTGATAACCTCAACTAGCGAGGCACTGGCTATCTTATCTGTAGCTGCCGGAACACAACAATGCTACAAACACTGATGTTATGGCGACATATTTAGATAAGACGGTGGTAGCTAGCCAGGCGGACAAACGAGCCCTGCCACCAACCAAACCGAGTACACGAACATGTACCCCCCGCTGGGAATCGTGACCCGGGACCTCTGCGTCTGAACCGGTGGTCTTAGCCACTAGACCACAGAGGCGGTTAAAACATGTTTTTAATAAATGTTTATAATTTAAAAAATCCACGAGCGGAATTCGCGCCCGCACCCCACGGCACGCCGGGTCAGGTGCACTGCCAACTATGCTATCGTGGCTGTGTACAACACGCCGAGATCAATCAATACTATCCGCTCTTACTCTGTAAGCCAAAGGAGCCCCAATCGATGTCGACGACTACGTCATAACATTCGATCTTAATATTTTTACACATATTGAAACATATTATAGTTTGTGCGCAACAAAATTTGCGTAAAATTATATGTGAATGACCATAAATGTATGTATTTATTTGAAAAGTCATTTGTAATAATAAATAAAAAGCCCCTGATAATTTTTAATAATTTTAACCGTCTCTGTGGTCTAGTGGCTAAGACCACCGGTTCAGACTCAGAGGTCCCGGGTCACGATTCCCAGCGGGGGGTACATGTTCGTGTACTCGGTTTGGTTGGTGGCAGGGCTTGTTTGTCCGCCTGGCTAGCTACCACCGTCTTATCTAAATATGTCACTATAACATCAATGTTTGTAGCATTGTTGTGTTCCGGCAGCTAGAGATAAGATAGCCAGTGTCTCACTAGTTGAGGATCCCGGGTGAAGTGCGCTTCCATCATTGGCTTTATCGTCACTTAACATCAGGTGAGATCAAGGCACTGTGCTTACCCGTTAATATAAAAAAATATTCATTTAAAAGAAAGTTATAACATTATTACTTTAATAGTATGTATAATGGGATCCCAGGCTGGTGGGAGCATCTTCTCTATTGAAATTAGGATGTTTTTTCAATTTCAATAGCCTCCCCTATGCCCGGGACGAATCGTTGTTATCCAGCGAGTATTTGAGGTTTATCGAATCTGATGTAACGCTTGGGTCTCAAGAACGTAAATCCGTAAAAGTTCTTTTCTTTCTTTCTTTTAGTTGATGGTTTCGTGCGATTAGCACATTTAGCCAGTGTCAAAGTAATTTTTCTTACAAGTAATACATAAATATACAATATTTCCTTCCAGTAAGTATGATGATGAATGATGATGAATGATAATAGAAATGAGAAGTGATATACCCCCCAACCCCTCGAGTATCTCAGTAAAGATGTGGGGCTTTACTAAGTCCTCACGCAAACTTCTTGAGAGAATTTGAAAAGTGACGTTGCACTGTTTTGTTTCATTTTCCAACACTCATGCACACTCACGAATACTTAACGGTTAATAACCACCATTATTTCACATTAATATTCGACATAACACAAATTTTAGAAAATAAAACAAAATCTCAGACTTGACTCTTCACTTTCCCGCCAAGAAGTCCCCGTAAAAGTTATTTGATTTCAAAATTGTATGATATAGAAGCAGCGTGGAGCACGTCACCTGCTCGGTGTCGGTGAGGAAGAACCGGTTGCCGCGGCCGCCGGCGCCGCCGCGCGCCGCCACGAACATGACGCCCTCCGCGCTCAGGTCCGCCACCGCCGCGCCCGAACAGTCCTTCACTATGGTGCCTGCAGCCAACCGACACACTCGTCTAGGCAACTGATGTCAGTTAGGACTTAAGAGTTAAGGTCACTGTTAAATATGTACTTCAACATTTTTGGTGATTCTGTATAATCCTGAATATGGCAGATATGATACCGTGCATGGATTAAATTAGAAAATTGAAGAGTGAAACGAAACACCGTCAGAGATTTTCTGGAAGGACACTCTTCCCTACTAGATTAACTGAGGGGTTCGGCTCGAATCGGGTGCAAAACAACCCGAGGGCGCCTCTTGAGGCTAGGACCTCGGCTCGGGTTGACCGGGGGCCCGACCGCCCAACCGATTGCTTTGGCTACGTGTATAGTTTATGACGTCATCTTGTCATCTAGCTAATAGGTATAGGCATATATCAATAGCTATAGCCTATAGCTTTCGATATGGCTTTCATGGGCGGTACGAAATGACAAGATGACGTCATAAACTATACACGTAGCCTAAGCGATCGGTTAGGCGGTCGGGGGGCGGGTCGTGCAGGATCCTGAATTCAAACTATTACCACCGAGTAGTTAGACATCTAATACATTCATATGTAATATTTCTCATGTACTTGTGTTGTTTTTGTGAAGAAGAATAATAAACATATTTTATTATTATGATTTATACCCACATGTCTAAATATTGTATAAATGCTATTATAACATAAACTATTGTTTAGGAATGGACTTAATCAAATGAATTTTGCGTGAAAATTAAAATATGGTTGTTGATTTTCAAAAGTGTATAATGCGTTCGTTACAATGGTTTGCGTAGTTGAAGTAAGTAAAACAAAAAAAAACTATAGACACTAGAATGACTAGCATTTATTTGAAAATTATAAAATGGCTGTACAAAGGAGCTCCCGCGATTGGTGCCCTACAATATGGCGTTACCGCGGACGTCTCTGATTGGCTGCCGTTGAATTATCGCGCGATAGTGGGTTTCTCATAGTTCATCATAGATTCATCATAGATGGCGCCTCATTCCTCAACAACTATTATAAAACAAAGGATAACTGAATACTATCTGTCCTCACCCAAGGGCACGGGCACGATGACGTGGTCGGCGTTCTTCCCGTGGCAGTCCTTGTTGAAGCCGCGCTCCCCATGCTTGGCCTGTATCACAGGCCTGCAGTGGTTCAAGCTCGTCACCGCGTGCGTCGCCTGTTATGCGATCAAGTTATCACAATAATAACAACATAATAACTATGCCTTTTGTGACAAATTTAAGACCTACTTATAGTTATAAGTAGGTTGAATAGGGTGTTTGCTATACTTGTTTACAAAAACACAATGTTGAAAAAATTTCCACAAGCAGGATTTGAACCTGCACCCTTCTGACATACCGGGTCAGGTGCTCTTCCAATTGAGCTATCGTGGTTCTAACCAGCCCGCCGAAATTATTCAACACTATTTACTTTTTACTTTGAAAGCCAAAGGCACCCATTCAATGTCAACAACTACCGTCATTAACACTTGATCATAATATTTTGACCCGGTATGTCAGAAGGGTGCAGGTTCAAATCCTGCTTGTGGAAATTTTTTCAACATTGCGTTTTTATAATTTGTTTCGCAACAAAATTTGCGTTAAAATTATATAAAAAAACAAAAACGTTTTATACTTGTTTACTTTTATGCAAACTTTATTGCAAGCATATTACAATTGAAAAAAGTATTTCAAATCTACCACAAGCGGGATTTGAACCCGCACAGATCTGACCCCAAAAACCTCATTATTTTCCTAGCCAGAGCACGACAGTTGGTTAGTAACTGACTCAGTTTCACACTCCACATGCCCTACACAAATTTTAGGTTGAAGTAGATTTTTAAACTCGAATTTTAAACAAAGCTTATAACAGGTATTGTAAAACCATTAACCATGGACTAGTTTCACCTCAAACGCCAAGGTACTTGAGAAGGCCAACTGTAGAAGAGAGCTGATGTCTACAGTCATGAGACGAAAGATCGCCTTTTTGGGACATACGCAGAGAAGATTCTAATACGAGTTCCCACTATTAATCCTCAAAGGCAAATTTCCGGGAAAGAGAGCTCCGGGACGACCGCGATGCAAATGGCTGGACGACATCAAAAAGTGAACTGGTTTTAGTTATCGCCAGTTTAAACAAGCTATATGGGATCACAGAAGTTTTGTATACTGATCTCAACTTCAACTTTTGTTTATGGCAACCGAGTCACTTTTAGGTTAGCGACCATTACTGCCAATAACTCTTGAAAACAGCACAGTGTATGTTGTGGTTGACCGGTTATAAAAATGGGTCCAAAACTGAGTCTGACGTACAGTGTGGTTTTGTTGTGCATGCTTCAGTATGACTAAATGATGATGATTGCATGCAAACTACCTTGCACATGTTATAGCCATATTCAGCAAACATATAACAGTATTAACTATAAAATGTAGATGCTCATCTGTTGTTAACGTTTTTTGTGTGCCGTTTAGCTTAATCTTTCTAATTAATTTTCAAAATACAAATATAAATGTTTTCTACAAAACGCATCTCTGGCTAGTCTTGTCCAAGTTTCCCGCTAACATCTCCTACTGCTTTAGTGGTTTTCCTCTTTTTCTCTATCCCTCTCTTGGGAACCTAGTATAGGTATACCTTTAATACTAAATTAGTTAGTAGCTTTTGGTGATGGTAAGTGCATCTTTATCGCTACAAAAGTACAACCTGTCTTTATTTGTTTAATAGGATTACAAAATGTCTTTTTAAGTAGAACTTTTGTATATTTTATGTAAACGCTGTATACAACAATTCAATTTTAATGTACAACGTAGTCTATTATCATAAGAAAATGTGTGGAATTGTACTCTGTAGTGTTTTGTACATTTTTTAAAGAAACAAACCGTACCTGGAATATAACATGTCCGCCGTGGCCGCCGTCGCCGCCGTCCGGCCCCGCCTGGTCCTTGCACCACACGCTGAGGAACGAGATGCACCCATCACCGCCACTGCCAGCTACCGTTCTCACCCTACATGAGTCTACGTAGAACTGAACGGAGTCTCTCTTAGATTTGGGTTTTAAGCTCCTCAAAGGTTTGGGGACGTGTTGCTGTGAGTAAAACCGCGGTATTTGCGATGGCGGTGGGATTCTTAAACGTTTTAAAAGATTTATTATCAACATTTTGTTTAATTTGGGTGCTGCATTTTGAGGTTAAAATAGTGTTGTGACATTTCGTTTGTTTTTTTTAAGTGTAGTTCGTTCCCTGAGGAACCAGCTAAGGTCATAAACCATGCTGCCATATCATTAGTTTCTTAATTTCATTAGTTACTTCTTTGTTACTTCTCCTGGTGTGGGTCATTTTGGCACGGCCACCATCACCAACCCGAAATCTAAGTGAGAACCATGGCCCCACTAATTCTGAGATTTATCCACTAATTCTCTGTAAACTCAGATTTCGGGTTGGTGATGGTGACCGTGCCAAAATGAGCCACATCTTCTCCTGTCTGATGATGATGATGAATGATAATAGAAATGAGATGTAGAAATTTAGACCCCCCAACCCCAACCCCTCGAGTATCTCAGTGAAGATGTGGGGCTTTACTAAGTCCTCACGCAGACTTCTTGAGAGAATCTGAAAAGTGACGTTGCACTGTTTTGTTCAATTTGCCAACACTCATGCACACACACGAACACTTAACGGTTAACAATCCACCATTATTTCACATTAATATTCGACATACATAACACAAATTTTAGAAAATAAAACAAAACCGCAGACATGACTCTTCACTTTCCCGCCAAGAAGTCCCAAACGTTTGGTTATGATGACAGCTGTCATTTAGTTTAGATAACTTTTGGGACTTCTTGGCGGGAAAGTGAAGAGTCATGTCTGCGGTTTTGTTTTATTTTCTAAAATTTGTGTTATGTCGAATATTAATGTGAAATAATGGTGGATTATTAACCGTTAAGTGTTCGTGAGTGTGCTCTCGTGTTGGCAAATGAAACAAAACAGTGTAATGTTACTTTTCAAATTCTCACAAGAAGTCTGCGTGAGAACTTAGTAAAGCCCACATCTTTACTGAGATACTCGAGGGGTTGGGGGGTAATATCATTTCTCACTTCCCATTTCTATTATCATTCATCATCATCAATATAATATTGTTTATTTATGTATTACAATGAAATTAAGAAACTAATGACATGGCAGCATGGTCTATGACCTTAGCCGGTTCCTTAAGGAACAAACTAAACTTAAAAAAAAATTAGATAACTTTTGGATTTCTTGGCGGGAAAGTGAAGAGTCATGTCTGCGGTTTTGTTTTATTTTCTAAAATTTGTGTTATGTCGAATATTAATGTGAAATAATGGTGGATTATTAACCGTTAATTGTTCGTGAGTGTGCATGAGTGTTGGCAAATGAAACAAAACAGTGCAACGTCACTTTTCAAATTCTCTCAAGAAGTCTGCGTGAGGACTTAGTAAAGCCCCACATCTTTACTGAGATACTCGAGGGGTTGGGGGTATATCATTTCTCACTTCATTTCATTCATCATCCATCATCATATTGTATATTTATGTATTACTTGTAAGAAAAATTACTTTGACACTGGCTAAATGTGCTAATCGCACGAAGCCATCAACTAAAAGAAAGAAAGAAAGAAAGAAGTGAAGTCATGTCTGCGGTTTTGTTTTATTTTCTAAAATTTGTGTTATGTCGAATATTAATGTGAAATAATGGTGGATTATTAACCGTTAAGTGTTTGTGAGTGTGCATGAGTGTTGGCAAATGAAACAAAACAGTGCAATGTTACTTTACAAATTCTCACAAGAAGTCTGCGTGAGGACTTAGTAAAGCCCCACATCTTTACTGAGATACTCGAGGGGTTGGGGGGTAATATCATTTCTCACTTCCCATTTCTATTATCATTCATCATCATCAATATTGTTTATATATATATTACAATGAAATTAAGAAACTAATGACATGGCAGCATGGTCTATGACCTTAGCCGGTTCCTTAAGGAACAAACTAAACTTAAATAAATAAATTAGATAACTTTTATTTTACAAGAAATTGAATTTTCTCCTTAGTTCAGCTTTAATTTAATGGTTGTCGGAATTTGAAAGGTCTTTACTATACATAGTCTATGGTCTTTACTTGGAGTCTCGTTATAGTTGCTGAGCAAGTAATCATTACGTTATAGGTGCATTTAAAATTACTGTAGTAGCAATCTAGGCGGACTTAAAGCTAACCACAATTTTCGCGTGGAGCCGTTCGCAAGCAGGCGTATACATTGTCTCTGTAGATCCTTTTATACTCATTGTAGTCCATCTTGCTCATTAAATCTCTTATTACGTCACAGATCGAGTATGCATGCCGAATCTGCTGCAACTCGTTGTACGAGAAGTACATACATTTAAGGGGAAATATTTTCGATATTTTAAATATAAATGTGTCGAGAAAAGATTACCCTATGAAGAGCTATTAAGTCGTTACAAAATCCTTTAGAACACAAGATGCACTCAATTAGAAGAAAGGCTGTTTGGGGACTGTAGTGACTACGGGATACTCTACTTATATTTTGTTAGTGTTGAATGAGATACAAGGTTAATCTGATCGTTTTTTAACCGTGAAAAGCCTTAGTTTATTTGTATGATAAAAATATCCCCGCCCGATCCTGTAAATGCCACTACCCATTTACAGAATACACTAAACATGCACACTAGTTTAGGCCCAAGACACCGTACTCGTAGAGCAAGGGTACGACATGTATGTACCTGGGCGCTTCTCCCCACCACCACGGCCCGGTCAACCCGAGCCTTTAGAGGCGCCCTCGGGTTGTTCCACTCCCCGATCCGAACCCCTTGAAGAATCTAGTAGGGCACGGGGACACGCACTCCCTTCTAGAAAACCTCCGAAGGTGATTCGTTTCACACGGCTTGAGGAACCCTTTCAGTTTCTCGCCGCCATCAAAAAAGCCCGCTGAAGCTGAAAATGCCGCCTGAGGCAATCAGCAATCTCTAGGAAAAAAAGGTAAAAATATTATATTTATTAATACACACATCAAAAATGTCTAGGGGTCAAGTTAACATTTTTAGCTATAAATTTTTTTTCTAATAATATTACCTAATCTGGTTTTCCAGACTGGCTTCTTGCTCTATTTTTTGTGTTTGAAAAAATTAAGAAAAAATGCAATTTTAACAAATTGGGGAAAATTAGCTTAAGTTAAGGTCGTCACCTAATTGGCAAAAAAAGCAAGAACAAGGTTGATTTTTTAAAATTTTATTGTAAAAATAAAAAATAAATAAAAATTTGTATTCCTACCATTCACACGAATCCCACAAGCACAGCGATTTGGCATGCTTAAAATCAGTTCATCCAAATCACTTTGATGAATGGCCTGTAGAGCAAAGAAGCAGCCAGGCAGTGTGTAGGCCTAGCTTTGGCTGTCAGCCCTACGCAGTGGATGCACAGATTGAAGTTAGGTTAGGTTGGCAGGTTGCAGCTGGCGAGCGAAATAAAAGAACACAATCACATAGCACAATACTTATTATTGTCTAGTGAAGAAAATTAGAAGTTACACATTATGATTAACATTAAACTATGGGATACAGAAAACCAGCCAAACAGACATGTTGTGTGGGCTTTTCAGAATCAGAAAAAAAAAAAGGTAAAGGGGCTGAACGTCAGTGTCATCGAGACAACATTGACAGATATAAAGCATAGATTATACATAAATCCTTACTCCAATCTCAGTCTCATAGACAAGTTGAATGGTGTACTGATACATAGCATGGTTCAATATTCCAACACTTCCCCTTACACCATACAACGGAACTCCAACCATCATTACAGTTATACAACTTCATGGAGTTCTTACATTTAAATGTAACCTAAATTCATTATGTTTATAGGTAGACAAAGCTTTTGTTAAAATGTCAGCTATCATTTCTGTAGTAGGCATAAACGAAACAGAAATACAGTTTTTAGAAATCAAATCTCTTACAAAGTGATAGCGTACATCAATGTGCTTTGTCCTTTTATGACATTGAATCGATTTCAAAATATTCTGGGCACTCTGATTATCATTAAATAATTTACACACTATATTCCTATTCATTATCTCAAACCAAAACTGTTTGATAAACAGAATGTCTTTACAGGCGTCACTAATGGCTAGGTACTCTGCTTCAGTACTTGACATAGCGACGCAGCGCTGTTTTCTGCTTTCCCAATTAACAGTATTAGACCCTATCTTAATTACAAAACCAGTATAAGATTTTCGGTCAACAGGATCATTCGCCCAATCAGCATCAGCATAAGCTACAAGATCTAAATTATTACATTTAATAAAAACTAAACCATAATCAATAGTTTTAGCTAAATAGCGAAGGATCCTTTTTCCTGCTAACCAATGAGCCTTATTATAACAATTATTAAATTGACTTAAAACATTACATGCATATGTTATATCTGGCCTAGTACAAACACTCAGGTACATTAAACTACCTATCAATTCTCTAAAATTAAAATCATTGTCAGACACATTATTATCACATTTATAAAATTTTTCATTTAATTGCATTGGTGTTGAAATACCCTTGCAGTCTGACATTCCAAAACGACATAACAGTTTTTTAATATAATCTTTTTGACTCAACAATATAGTACCCTTTTCTCTATTTCTAACAATATTTATTCCAAGACAATTTTTAATTGGACCTAAATTTTTAATATTAAATTCATTACTTAGAATGGACAATAATTGCTTTTTCTCTAAATTATCATTACTGAACAGAAAAAAATCATCAACATATAGAGCTAAAACAGTTAAATTGCTAGAGTTTCTCTTAACATACACACAAGGTTCACATTTTGTTTGAGAATAACCATTTGTAAGTAGCAATTTATTTACAGTATCATTCCACACCCTACTTGCTTGTTTTAACCCATAGATGCCTTTCTGCAACAAACACACTTTATTACTATCATTCATAAAACCCATAGGTTGTTCCATAAATATTTCCTCCTTTAGTTGACTATGAAGGAAAGCAGTAGTTACATCTATGTGCTCTATGTCCATGTCTAACTCATTTGCCAAATTAAACAATATACGCATTGTTGAGTGTCTGACTACTGGGGAAAAAGTCTCATCATAGTCAATACCAGGTTTTTGACTAAAACCACGAGCAACTAGGCGAGCCTTATACTTGTCAAAATTTCCAGAGGTATCCTGCTTGACTTTAAATACCCACTTACTTTTAACGATGTTTTTATCCAGTGGTCTCTCGACTAATTTCCAGACACCATTGCTTAACAAAGAGTCATACTCGGCTTGCATGGCTGCCTGCCACTTCACGCGAAAAGGACTGGCCATAGCATCCTCATATGACGAAGGTTCGTCAAACGCAATCTGCCCATGAGAGTAGAGAGAATAATCATACTCGCAGTCACCATACCTTTTAGGTGGGATACCCCTTGTACTCCGTACAGGACGTCGGCTTGGCAGCTCGCTATTGATAGGTCTGCATTCAGTATCCAACATATGGTTGCCCTCTGACTCTACCATAGAGTCACTCTCCTCTGCCCCAGACTGCTCATTTTCTTCCACCTGGTCGCAGTCAACGAATATAGATGGCGATGCTGACCCATCAGCATTGGCAGACGTGTTTGTGCTGGGGGCCTCAGTCCCAACATTTCCACTCTCCATTTCACCATCTGAAATTGCAGAAGGAGGTATCAATTCACTAAAATTATTATTATTACAGTTCAACATTGGAACACAAACTTTATCATTCATATTAAAATTATTATTATTATTTAACATTTTAGATTTAATAATATTATCATTATTCATCATTTTAGATTTAATAATATTTTTATTATTATTTATGTCACAATCCAACTTATTAGAATTAATATCACAGTTTATCATATTAGATTTTACATTAGAGTCTGTCAATTCAATAAAATGGACATTTCTAGATTTAATTATTTTCTTTGGATCAGTTGGATCTACTAATCTATAACCCTTGGACATTTCACAATAACCCACAAAAATACACTCCTTTGACTTTGCATCGAGCTTGTGACGGTTATGTTCTGGAATCAATGAAAAAGCTTTACATCCAAATACTCTCAAGTGGCTTAAGGTCACTTTGGATCCTGTCCACACCTGTTCAGGAATACCGCCGGACAAAGCTGCCGTGGGGCTTCGATTCTTTAGGTATATTGCAGTAGCAATAGCCTCTCCCCAAAAACGCTTGTCGAGGCAGGCCTCAGAGAGCATACACCTGGCTTTTTCCATTAGGGTTCTATTAAGGCGTTCAGATACGCCGTTTTGCTGAGGACTGTAGGGAATACTAGTTTCATGAATAATGCCCTCGCTAGACCTTTTCAAAGATTTTACTACAGTATTCTCCTCCATTATCTGTTCTGAAACGCTTGATTGTTTTACCCACTTGTTTCTCAACTAAATTTTTAAATTGTATAAAACATTTCATGACTTCATTCTTATGACGCATAAGATAACCAAAACTTTTTCTAGAGAAGTCATCAGTAAATGTAACTAAATAACGTGCACCACCCCAGCTATTAATTGACATAGGCCCGCAAACATCAGAGTGTATTAACTCTAAAAGATCATGAGCTCTTTTTGCTTGACCCTTAGGGAAAGATTTCATTGTAAGCTTCCCCTTAATACACGAGATACAATTTTTCAACTTACCATGACAGTCATCTTCAAAAATAACATCATCTGCAAGGCTCCGTATCCCATACATACCATGCAAGCTCAAATGCCCAAGTCGCTTGTGCCATACTTCCAATGGCACACTAGAAATAGCTGCTAAAGAACTTTGTTCTGTTTGCTTGTTAGCACCTGTGGTAGCAACATTACATTCTGAAATACAATTTAGGTTAGGAAAACAATCAAGTTTATAAATACCCCTGAAACATGTTGCATTAGCAAAAGGCTGACCTTGAGGATCAATTATTTTGCAATTATCTTGTTTGAATACTACACTAAAACCTGACTTTGTCAGTTGACTAACTGATATAAGATTAGTAGTCAATTTAGGAACAAACATTACTTTGGGCAAAATCTTTAGATCACTATTATTATTGAGATTCAAAGAGACGGCACCAAGACCCTGACATTTCAGCGCTTCTCCATTAGCAACTGTCACTTTTGACTTAAAATTTATGTTAATGTCTCTAAAAAGGTCCATATCACAGCACATATGCGAAGTACATCCGGAGTCCACTATCCAGTCTATGCTCCCATAAACAGATAAGAGTGACACTGCTGACACCAACAGTGTGTCCGCAGACCCCGCAGTTAAGTTGACATCGCTATTGCCTTGTTTCTTCAAATCATTCTTCAACTTGAAACATTTTGATTTGATATGCCCTTGTTTCTGGCAGTAATGGCACTTAAGTGGTTTCCTCTTCGTAAATAAAACCACATCATCATTTGATTTGCCATTATTTGTGGATTTCCGGAACTCCTCTTGAAGTAGTCGAGCTCGCACTGCTTCACTCGTGAGAGTTTCAGAGAGGTTTGCTGTTTCCAGACCAGAAACCAAAACATCAAAATCCTGTGGTAGACCACTGAGTAAAATTTCAGCAACTTCTTTATCATCAATGACTCTTCCGATGTCTGCAAGTTGTTGTACTAGGGTCATTATTCCCTCGATGTAAGCACTCATTGAATTATATTCATTGTAGTCAGATCTATGAAGTTTTCTTAGAAGCACAACCCTCCGATAAAGTCCTTTATCCTCAAATACATCCTGCAGCTTTTTCCAAGCTAGCTTTGCGCTCGTAGCATCGCGCAAATACTGAATGCAATTTGGTTTTACTGCCAAGCATATTCTAGCCAAAGCTTTTTGATCCGTGCTGCTGCTAGTCTCAGAACCATCAATACATGACCATAAGCCTTCCATGATAAGCGCCATTCGCATCTGGAACTTCCAGTTGTGGTACGAGCCAATCCCATCCAATTTATCAAAAGTGTACAAACCTGCTGACGACACATGAGGCGTGTGCCCGCCAACGGTACCTTCTTGCGGCTGCTGTGTCATTGCACACAATATAAAATCCGCTTCTTCACGTGTTGGTGTGCTCGCCTGCACCGTGTAGATACTCTTCCTCTTCTTGTGCCCGTAATCAGTAAAGCATAATTCTGGGCACATAACCTGTAGAGCAAAGAAGCAGCCAGGCAGTGTGTAGGCCTAGCTTTGGCTGTCAGCCCTACGCAGTGGATGCACAGATTGAAGTTAGGTTAGGTTGGCAGGTTGCAGATGGCGAGCGAAATAAAAGAACACAATCACATAGCACAATACTTATTATTGTCTAGTGAAGAAAATTAGAAGTTACACATTATGATTAACATTAAACTATGGGATACAGAAAACCAGCCAAACAGACATGTTGTGTGGGCTTTTCAGAATCAGAAAAAAAAAAGGTAAAGGGGCTGAACGTCAGTGTCATCGAGACAACATTGACAGATATAAAGCATAGATTATACATAAATCCTTACTCCAATCTCAGTCTCATAGACAAGTTGAATGGTGTACTGATACATAGCATGGTTCAATATTCCAACATGGCCGCCCACGTTCTTTCTAACAAGTCAAAAAGTTGTTGTGGGGTGTGCACGGCATCCATACTCGGCAGAGCTCTTCTTTGGAGCATGTCCCATGCATGCTCAATTGGACTGAGGTCTGGTGATTGTGCAGGCCACGGCAGGACGTTGATATGAGAATCGGCAAGAGTGCGTGTTACGACTCTAGCCGTGTGTGGACGTGCATTGTCATGCATTAGTCGAAGCGAATCACCCAATCAGCCTCGCAAGGGGATGATCACATCTAAAACAATCCTCTCTGCGTAGATTTGAGCATTGAGGTTGCCCCTGATCCAAATGAGATCGGTTCTTCCACCGATCCAAATACCGGCCCAAACCATGATTGTTTCCCCTCCATATGGATGAACTTCCTGACAAAATCTCAAGCGTTCTTGACTTCCAGAAGTCCTCCAAACTCGAGTGCGTCTTGTATACGGCCTCATACCGAAACGTGATTCATCAGAGAAGCAAACACAGCGCCAGTCTTCTTCCTCCCGATTTCGGCGTCCGCGAGCCCATTGTGTGGGGTGCTATGGGTGGAACCCTCAGCGGCCTTCGGGAACGCAGACGCACTTCGCGTAAACAATTCCGGCGTTTGGAGGCTTGTGGCCAACATCATAGCGGTCATTGCGATTCCGTCGAGCAGTATTTTGGATGTACCGGTCTTATCTTCGAGTGGCGATACGAGATCTTCCTCCATGTTGATCGGCGACGCTGCCCGTGATACGATAGCGTGTCCAGTGCTCCTTGGATTTGAATTTAATTTTAATATAATACAAAATGGGGAAGGAAAACTCAATGAACAAATGAAAGTCCATACTATACTTCAAACATATTTTTTCATAATATTATTATCGTGAGTATAAATTATTTCGTCATTTTTAAGTCTTAGAATATATTTTTTTTATTTAAAACGGTATTATCACGACTGCTCAGAGGAGGGCAGAGCAGTGGGACAGATGGGAATGACTTGCTGTTCCGTAGTGACTACAGGCGCGGGGACAGACGGCCACTGGCGGCAAGCTTGGGGCTTCCGTGGGGGCTGGGGACAAACGGGTACACATTTTATTGATTAAGAACTAGATTAAGAAGTACTGCATCAGCATAAACTTATATCAAAGCACACTCAAGTCAAAAAGATCTTCATATTCGATGATGCGGGGAGCGTCCTATTTAGGTCTATAGAGTGAAAATGAAATCAAAGGCTAAGGGCACTGCTGCAATACAACAATTGGGTGGGATTCCTGCCGGCTTATGGATAATCAAAGGGGAAAACGGCAAGATGGGAAACTCACTCAGTTACACCAAGTCTGAAGTAAGAACCCGTCAAGTCTTGAATGTAAGAACCCATGTACACAGTCATGACAATAAATCTTATCTTATCTTATCTTATCTGCAATGCGCCGCACGGCCTTTCTGGGCCGGAATGGATCTTCAAGCTGCACTTCACTTATAACACTATAACACTTTTATATAGGTTCACAATAGCGGGTTCAATAAGTTTATTAGCGGGTTAATATTAACATTTTGTTAGCGGGTTGCAAAGCGAACCAGTTGTGGCGGCCACAACGGTTATACTCTCTACTACTTCTTTGTGACAGCCAGTATTGCCATCACAAAAACAGTGCTGCCAACATCGACGGCGCTGATCGTCCCGGGCAACCGTTGATTCGATGCTGAAGCGAGCGGGAAAGGAAACGGAATATGGTAAGGATGTGTGTGACGCAGTGCCCTTGCGTTATTGCAGCGGGAATAATAAAAATATTAAAATGTTACTATAGCCAAAACAATATTTAAGAAGTATTTTGCATATGATAATCCTATTTTGCTTCACCCCCATCTCACTCTACCTTGTCCTTGTGGTGCACCAGCCTAGTGTGATTCTAAAATTCATCCTCGTACTTCACCTTACTAAATCTCACTGTACCATACCGCAGCCTCAACCCCAGCCTCACTTTACCTCACCCCCTGCCTCACGTTGATTTATCCAACCTGACTTTTCCTCATCTCAAACTCACTTTGCCACACCCCAGCCTCACTTTATCAGCTTATTGTCCTTGAGGTGCACGAGCCGCGTGTGGCTGTAGAGCACGGTCTCGTTCCCCTCTTCATTATCACTTTACCCCATCTCAATCTCACTGTACCCCATCCCAATCTCACTTTAATCCATCCCAACCTCACTGTACCCCATACCAATCTCACTTTAGTCCATCCCAACCTCACTTTACCCCATCTCAATCTCACTGTACCTCATTCCAATATCATTTTAATCCAATCCAACCTCACTTTACCCCATACCTATCTCAATTTAATCCATCCCAACCTCACTTTATCCCATCCAAATCTCAATTTAGCCCACCCCCACCTCACTTTACCTTGTCCTTGAGGTGCACGAGCCGCGTGTGGTTGTAGAGCGCGGCCTCGTACCCGAACGTGGCGCCGCAGCGAGCGCACGCGAACGGTCGCTCTCCGGAGTGCGAGCGAAGGTGGCCTTCTAACGTCTTCTTGTTCTGACAATGGCACACAAGACAGATCTGTCATGACACGATCGTGTTCAACATGATGAGAGTAGACAATGAGCCTGTACAGCATTCCAATCATTATTTATAGCAGCACATGGCTAGACCGCCTGACTAGACCCAGAGGTTCGATTCCCAGCGGGGGGTACATGTTTGTGTACTCGGTTTGATTGGTGGTAGGACTTGTTTGTCCGCCTGGCTAGCTACCACCATCTTATCTTAAATACACTCAGCGGCACGGAAAGTGGCCCAAATGTAAACATTGTGATAAAAAGTAAATAAGTTGTCGTATCTTATAAGTTGGTGTGACCATTCATCAGTACGATCATTTTTGTCATTGGCAGTTACAAAAACATGTTTGTTACTTAGCCTTACTAGCACTTGAAACGCATTTCTGTGTTAAGACTCAAAAAAGAAAGGGCATTTTCAGCTTCACCGGGCTATTTTGAGGGCGCCGAGAAACTTAAAGGGTTCCTCAAGCCGTGTGAAACGAAGCACCTTCGGAGGTTTTCTAGAGGGAACGGCATCGCGCACTAGTGCGTGTCCCCGTGCCCCACTAGATTCTCCGAGGGGTTCGGTTCGGGTAGGACCTAAATGCCTGTAATGTTGTACGTACGGTGTACGCCTTCCCGCAGGCGTGGCAGACGTGGTTGCGCGCGGCCGGCTGCCGGCGGTGCACCGAGCGCGAGTGCGCGCGCAGCACCGGGCGCGACGCGCACGACTGCCGAGGTCATCATCATCAGATCATTGTGTGTCCCTACTGCTGGGCCACGAGCCTTCCCCATGGATGGAAACGCCACAAGGAGAACGGGACGTAAACCACCACCACGCGGGCCCAGCGCGGGACTTCTTATAACTCATGCTAGCCTGGTACTTCAACCACCGCACGGCCTCACCCCAAGTATGTAGCTCACGGCAGGTATACCTCCTTGTGACTCATGCTAGCCTGGTACTTCAACCACCGCACGGCCTCACCCCAAGTATGTAGCTCACGGCAGGTATACCTCCTTGTGACTCATGCTAGCCTGGTACTTCAACCACCGCACGGCCTCACCCCAAGTATGTAGCTCACGGCAGGTATACCTCCTTGTGACTCATGCTAGCCTGGTACTTCAACCACCGCACGGCCTCACCCCAAGTATGTAGCTCACGGCAGGTATACCTCCTTGTGACTCATGCTAGCCTGGTACTTCAACCACCGCACGGCCTCACCCCAAGTATGTAGCTCACGGCAGGTATACCTCCTTGTGACTCATGCTAGCCTGGTACTTCAACCACCGTACGGCCTAATTACCTCCTTGTGGGTTGTGATAGCCTAGTACTTTGGACTTTCTCTCTAGCTAATTGTATGTCCCCACTGCTGCGGCAAGAGCCTTCCCTATGGATTGATACACCACAGGGAGAACGGGCCGTAAACCACCACGCGGGCCCAGTGCGGTGCGGTGGTTGTTAACGACTGCTAATGCAGCCGGGACCAACGGATTTACGTGCCTTCCTAAGCATGGAAAAGCTCGAGTAAATTTTTGGTCACCCATCCGATGAGCGGCTTTTGCGAAAGTATCTTAAACTCAGCACTCACAGACCTGGCGCATTAACTAACGGTACCTTCGAGCTCTTTCAGCTCGATCTCAAGATATTGGTGACTGGTGTAGACAAAGAGGGAAGAAACGTATTTTGCTTTGGTTTGAGTTTGTAGAAAGAAAAGGTTATTTGCTAAAAAAATTATAATAGTCTGCCCCAGGTGCACGTGCAAGGGGTCTTTATGGAGGCTGCAAGAGATCTTTATGGGGTCTGCAAGAGGTCTTTATTGGGTGAGAAAGGGGTCTTTATTGGGTGGGCAAAGCGTCTTTATTGGGTGGGCAAGGGGTCCTTATGGGGCCTCCAACGGGTCTTTATGGGGTATGAAATGTGTTTTTACCGGGTATGCAAGGGGTCTTTATGGGTTCTGCAAAGAGACTTTATGGGGTCTGCAAGGGGTCTGTAAGGCGTCTACAAGGTTCGTAAGAGGTCTGTAAGGGGTCTGTACTGGTACTCACGAAGCCGCATCCGGGCTCGGGGCAGGGCACGGGCGTCTGCCGCAGGTGCACGGCCGTGTGATGTTCCCGGAGCCGGGACGCCTTCATGAACCGTTTAGGACACAGAGAGCACTCATACCTGCAATAAAACTGTACAACTGCTAGCACATAAAAGAAAAAATTAATTCCTTTATATTAAGTGTTTTTATTTGTGATGGAAAGTGTCCTGCTATGATAGGGCATTTTCCAATATTTTTGACGCTTTAGGGAGAAAAGAGCTGGACACTTGCTGAGTTTGTTGCCGGTTCTTCTCAGTACTAGCTCTCCCGCCCAGAGTAGACGTACGAACCGATGGCATAGTGACATTCACAAGAGCTACTTGTAGCCTAAACTGAATAAATGATTTTGAATTTTGAACAGTACATTTTCAAATTCAAACTGCGCCTCCCCCTTACTGGTTCCGCAGAATATCAGCGCGTTGGCTCGTCAATGTCATGGCATAATCTGAGCGGTGACCATTTCGGTTGCAATAAATAAATTTAAAATGTCCGTTATTTTTTAGATGATAAAACAGCCTGGTTATAATAAAAATCATTATCTACTATCTGGATCTATTCGAATCAATATAATAAAATTAATTTATATAATTTTTATACTGATATGATAGCCTTTATCAGCAGTGTCCTACAGATAACAAACAGCGTTGCGTTAAATAGATCATTAAGTATTTATTTAGAGTATCTTGAGTGTGTCATGCTCTCTTTATTGTCTCTGCGGTGGTGGCGTGTGCGTCGGGTCGTCACGTTCCCTAAAATATGGTTGAGCGAAGCGATGGCTGATTCATATGACATACTCGTGAACGGGTGCCGCCTGTGGAGGCTGGTCTGCTCTTGCATACTTAACTTATTTTTAGTATTATTCACTTTAGTTTGAGTTTGTTTTTTTTAAACAATTTTTGACTTTTACTAGAGTACTGTAGTGGTACTGTATGGCATTGTGGAAATTGAAACTTTTACCTGAGGTAAATTTGATAACTTAAATGGTTGTGGTTGTCTACTATATTTTTTGTGTTTATTTGTATTGGAAAGTGTCCTGCTATGATAGGGCATTTTCCAATACTTGCTGAGTTTCTTGCCGGTTCTTTTCAGTACAAGATCTCCCGCCCTGTGTAGACTTACGAACCGATGGCATAGTGACATTCATAAGAGCTACTTGTAGCATAAACTGAATAAATGATTTTGTATTTGTATTTTGTTAAGATGTCATAGATGCTCCGAATAAATATTTTTCACTTTTTATTATAAGTGCTAATTACTGCACTCAAAACAAGTCAATCTCAAAAAGTCCCGGCCAAACCAACAGATTTAAAATAAATCTCGAGTCAAAACATTTGTAACGTGATATTTTTTACTATCATATTTAGTAATATTCAATTTTACTTTTTATTTTCAAGTGCTAATTGCTGCACTGAAGCTAAATTAAATATTTATAAAATACAATGAAAAAATTAAACGCCCACCCGACCCAGCCAGAAAACGAAGCCAGCCATCGGTTGCAACGACCGTTGGATAGATGGCGCTGTGCCGCTATTAGCACTCAAACATTAAAATAGCAGTGACAAAATTCAGCGCTCACGTCAGCCTTCCCGGTAGCATAGCGGTCAGTGCAGTCGCCCGGATTGTGAAGACCCAGGTTCGATTCCTGGCTGGGTCGGGTGGGCGTTTAATTTTTCACTGTATTTTGTAAATTTTATAAATTATATTTAGAAACATACATAGTATAGGTATATATTATACATGGTATATATTATACATAGTAATATATATTTATGGTATAATAGTAGGATAATTTTTTTTCCCTTAAGGCTGTAGACGACTACCATGACAACAGGGCCAACTTGTAGGGCCATCGTGCATTATTCAAAGTATTTTTTTTACTACTTTCAAAAAAATTCCAAAAGCGCCCATTGCCCGTTGCTAGTGTAAATTATGAGTACAACATAAAAACATGTAGGAATGTATGTGTACTGACTTGAGCCGGGCGGGGTCCACGTGCTTGAGGTTGTACTTCATATGCTGGTAGTAAGACATCTGGTTCTTGAAGTTCATGTCGCACTGAAACACACACGACAATGGAAAACGTACAGTAAAATAAAAAGTTAACAGCCTATGAGTGACTGTCCCTATGTTGAGCAAAGGCATTGAATCGAGTCATCCCTACAATTGGGTAGTTGACAACAACAATTAATTCCAGAACAATAAACGTATAAATGAAATCACGTAACAGTTCTTTATAACTTAGTCTTAAGTGAGCTATACTTGATTCGTTCAAGTTGTAGCTGTGGTGCACCTAATTCTGTTAAATATTTATATTATATTTAATTAGTTATAGTCTTAGTTGTAGTTTATAGTGTTGCTCACGTTTGCTTGTCGTGGCAGCCTGTAAGTGAATCTGCACTTATCCTAAATATAGTACATAAGATTAAACAATGTGAATAGTGTAAAATTTGTTGGTTGCCCTTAATAAATAAATAAATAAATAAACAACATTGACCTAAGCATGAATTTCTGTGGCCTAAACAGTTATTTTTAAACACTCAATTGACGGAAAGAAATAGTGACGTCATAATTTGCTAATCCCATACAATTTCTATTAAAATTAATCGTTTTGACAGTTGTTAAAAAGTTTCTATATTGACTAACCAGTCAACTACCCAATTGATGGGTAATGGCTTAATCACCACGCTAGCCAAATGCGGGTTGGTGATCACAAACCCGGTGTATGCACCGAATAAATCCGAAACACACTTTGCCCGACCTGGGAAATGAACCCGCGACCTCCGGGTATCGGGCCGAGCGCTCTGTCAGTCGGCCGCCGACGCGAGGAAAACTGGAAGACTTTAGATGATGATTTCAGTTTTAAACAACAATTCAACTCCGACCTGTATATAGTATAATAGGAGGTCGATGGCGCAGTGGTTAACGCACTCGGTCCGCGAGTGCTGATAAATGTATCTCCTCCGTGCTTCGGAAGGCACGTAAAGGCCGTTGGTCGTTGCACTAGCAGTCGTCAACAACTACCAATCCGCACTGGGCCCGCGTGGTGGTGGCCCGCTATCCATCCATAGGAGGCTCGTGCCCCAGTGGAGCCAGAAAAATGAACTGGCCCTACCTACAATTTTACGCTATGCTATACTAACCTTTACCTAATTTACCTGAGGTAAATTTGTTAATTTAGATTTTTAATTTTGTTTTTTTACATGTGGTTGTCTTCTATATTTTTTTTTATTTTTATGTGTTTATTTGTGATGGAAAGTGTCCTGCTAAAATAGGGCATTTTCCAATATTTTTGACGCTGCAAGGGAGAAAAGTGGACACTTGCTGAGTTTCTTGCCGGTTCTTCTCAGTACAAGATCTCCCGCCCAGAGTAGACTTACGAACCGATGGCATAGTGACATTCACAAGAGCTACTTGTAGCCTAAACTGAATAAATGATTTTTGAATTTTGAATTTTTTTTGAATTTTTGAATTTTAACGTGTGCTTTTATCCCAGCAGTGGGCGTACCTGGTGGCAGTAGAGCAACGCAGGCGCGGCGTGGGTGGCGGCGTGCAGCTGCATCGCCTTCTTGAACAGGAACATCTTGCCGCACGTCGGGCAGGCGTGCTCTTTCTCTCCATTGTGGATGCTGGAGTCAGGCGCGATGTTATTACTATCATTATATTATCACTTATTGAAGGCGTTCACCAGTGCAGTTTCTTGCGCCCATTCTTGTCCGCAGCTACAAAATTAGCGTGCTGAAGTGTGCGTCAGCACAGCTGTGCCACAGTGGAAAACAGACTTTTCGACTATGCCAGAAATTAGTCGAAAATTAGTCGAAATTAGTCGGTCTCACGTTTAAAAGTTGTAAGATGTTTTTTGTGGCAAAGCTAGGGTTGCCAACCTTACTTTAAAATAACGTATCCTACGTTAGTTCCACCCCCATACTTTATTATTTTTAATAAAAATAAAGTATGGAAAATACTTTATTTCCGACTAATGCGTGCGTTTGAACGGAATATTCCTGTTGACTTAATTTCTGAACTACTGAATGATACTCAGACTCAGGTGAAGTGAAACGAAACGCAACGCTTAAATAAATAAATTTGGAAAATACTTTATTTTTTCTTCAAACCTTTTTTTTATACTAGTTCGTGATAGATTTACTTTAATTTCCTGAAAAATAATTGGCAACCCTAGAATGGAACCACGTAGCGAAAATCAAATTGCATACCTAGCGAATTAGACGATAATTATTCGATACATCATAAAAATTCAGATCGCAAATTCGCAATATTCTTTACTTTTCTAGACATAAGGCATTATTTTAATACAAAGAGTACAGCCGCGATCTAAAATGTAACGAAATAAACAAATTTTATTCTAACGATATCCTTCTTTACTTTGAAATAAAGAACAGGTAAGAATTATGAGTTATCTAGGTACCTATTTGCAAGTCAATAATGAACAAGTTGCAACAAGTTGAAAAAAGTTTTCAGTTTTTAATTTTTAGCTCTGTTATTCTAACTTAATAACGACGTTAAGGACTGTATACATCAATACACAATACCACTAGGTAGTAATTTATTATGAACAATATATACCTATTCAAAACTTTGTTGTTATTACAAGTCGTCAGTTATCGTTTTTTAGTTTGAGAATAATTTACGCTCAGCCTTACGACAAGCAACACCAAATATTTGGTTAATTTTTTTTTGTGGGTAGGGGTACACTACCGGTATAAATTACAAAAGTATTACGGCGCGAAGTGCATTAGTTTTTAAGATATTTTTTTTAAAAAGCACTTAATTGATCATAAAACTGCTGTTTTTGTTTTATAGTTCTCTCATTATTGATAATGCAAAATAATTTATGTCCATCCATACAGCCGTTTCATTATTTTTTATTTTCTTTCTTTTGCATTAGAAAACGGAGATAATGTAAGAAAACAAAAAACGATATAACTTGTGTGGAACTTGAACTCGTTTCTTTCATGTATTTTAAATTAGCACATCGTCGATGCATAAAAATGTTTAGTCTGTTAATTTAACTGTCTGTTAGTTAACGAAAAAAATTATGTGAAATAGAACGTAATGAATGGACTTTAGACCACACCATTAGTCACGTTTTTTTAACAGGTAAAAGAATAACTTCTTTGGTAGAAGGAGAAAGGGGGCACCCCTTCTCTTCGTCACTAGGGGGAAAAAGTTTATAACTTTAATTTTCTGATGATAAAATGAAACATATTTTTTTTAATCCCTAGGTTATTGTTTTTCACTAACATTAATTTTATAAAATGTTTGTTTTTGACGTGACAACGTCTTATAAATTGGTTTGCCGGGTGACACTTCAAGAAACTGCGTTACGCTCCGCTCACGTTATGCGCTCACAATGAGAGCGAGTGAGAGGCACGCGTCCCTTCCACTCGGGCATGGTTAGCCCGCCTAAGAGCGAGAGAGACAGACATAAAAAGTGAAAGGTAAATACGTATGTATGTGTAAAGGTAAAAATAAAATTTTGTTAATATGAAATTCAGTGCGAGATTCTTTGTATAAATTAATGTTTTAAATATAATTCTTTGTATAAATAAATGTTTTAATTTGTTACTATTATTTCATCCTTCTTCCTACTATACGAATGAATATTCACATTAAAATTATTTTACCACTCAAAGTCGTTGTCACGTAAAACTTTCGCCCGTATATCGACTTTACAGGCAACCAATTTTTTTTATATAATTAATTGCCTTGATGGCGAACGCGCGATGCTCACACGACCACTGCGACATCGTGACTGAGCAATCCGCACGATCAGTGATTCCAATGACGCTACCCTCCCCCTTACCGTTTATTACTTTTTGAAATAATCTCATTTGAAAACATAAATCTGCCGCCAGACACCCTGTACATTAATGTAGGTACATAAATAGATAAATGAAAATAATTACATATTGCTATGAAGTCAAAATAACGATTTGTGTATACACTTGAAAATATAGGGTTAAATGAATACTTACGACAGTTATGACCAATAACATCCGTATTCACTGGACTTACCTTTTTCCATATACAAATGGTACTGTAGTGGCACGCACCAGTCTTTGACACAATAACCCATGGTTCAACACCAGTTTTCATCGCCAAAAAATAACATAGAATGTCATTAAAAAACGGGACGATAGATAGGAAGCAGTTGGTCTATTCTATTGTTAGTAAAGACTAACATCAGTTAATGACCCCTACTTTTAACCTTTAACTATGGACGTGGGGTCTCAGAGGCCCCGACCTATCTGAAGACTTTGCATATAGGTCACTTCCCCCGACTGAGCTTCTCAGTACCTTTCAAGTAGCCGAACGATTGTAGATCGGGATAGTTGTGTCGCCGGCTTCAAGACACGTGAGTATTATTAATCTTTGAAATTCGGCTGGGGCCTGTGAGACCCCACGTCCACGTTTCCCGTACAAAGTGTCTTTGAAAGTTTCTGTTTTGTTTTAGTCTTTTGTGCATTATCCTACTAATATTATAAACGCGAAAGTTTGTAAGTATAGACGGATGTTGGTTACTCTTTCACGTAAAAACTACTGAATGGATTTTAATGAAACTTTCCTCATATACAGACCATGACCCAGACCAGCGTGTAGGATAATAAATTTTTTTTTTACTGTAGTCTTCGCGAACGAAGTCGCGGGCAACAACTAGTGAATAATAATAATCAGTACGTCCGGAATCAAACGGCCTATCAAGTCCACTGAAAATCGTTTCGTCGCATGGAAAGTATTGTGGTTAGAAAACCCTTTAGTTCAGGAAGAGATGACTGCATTTTTACCGGCCTCATTTGCTAAAATTTTATTTTACTGTTTAAGAGGTTAAATTTAATTGTATTTACTTTTCATAGTTTATATTTAGAAAAAAAAAAACATTTTTTATACATATTTTGTTATCTAACCTTTATTTAAAATAAACTTAAAGTACCGATAAGTGATCTCGTGTCGCCAAAGACTGAAATATGCCTTACCGTTCGTTACTTCCTAATATTGACCTGACCCGGCATGTCATGGGGCGCGGGTTCGAATCCCGCTCGTGGAATTTTTCCAACACTTTTGTCTTTTTTGAAATTGTAATCTGTTCGCAACAATATTTGCGTAAAATTATATTATTATGTAAATAATCTTAATATTAAGGAAAATATAATAAAAAGTTAATTAATTTTATATTTTTTTCGATTCGTTTAAGCCTACTTAATAATATGAAGGCTTAACTTTTTCTATTGTACCAAATTATCTATAATTATCAGTCATAAAGTACAGGGGCCTCAGAGACTAACCGCCTCTGTGGTCTAGTGGCTAAGACCACCGGTTTAGACCCAGAGGTCCCGGGTTTGATTCCCAGCGGGGGGTACATGTTTGTGTACTCGGCTTGGTTGGTGGTAGGGCTTGTTTGTCCGCCTGGCTAGCTACCACCGTCTTATCTAAATATGTCGCCATAACATCAATGTTTGTAGCATTGTTGTGTTCCGGCAGCTAGAGATAAGATGGCCAGTGCCTCACTAGTTGAGGATCCCGGGTGAAGTGCGCTTCCATCATTGGCCTTATCATCACTTAACATCAGGTGAGATCAAGGCACTGTGCTTACCCGTAAATATTAAAAAAAAAAACCTCCACCAAAAAGTCTACAGTTAAAGGGTCAATGATTACGGAGAAAAGTGTCGATCAATGGTTCCCGTCGTAAACTGGCGTCCCCACTCTAAGGCAGGAGCAGCGATGTCAGAAAGAAAAATAAATACTCTATTTAAAGAGATAGGGTTTATTTAGATAATCGTGTCAAACTTTTCATCAAACATCAGATTTTGGGACATATTTTCTTTTGCGGAATATTTATAGATATTGTTTTGAGTGATAATTACTTAGCTGAAATTTAACAACTACTAACAAAAAAAATGCAGCTTACCTACATTATAAAATTATACAATAATAAAGTTTATTTTATGATAATTTTTAATTTCTTAAAATTATTTCCATAGATCAAGAGGTTATTTCTCCATAGCACAAGTGAGTATTTACCATACACACTCACTTATCAAAGTTATGGATAAGCTTGACGGCTCCCGCCCTAGACCTACTTTTTGTATCTTCTTACCACCTCTGTGGTCTAGTGGCCAATACCCTCGCTGGGAATCGAACCCGGCCCCTCTGGGTTTAAGCCGGTGGTCTGAACCACTAGACCACAGAGGTGGTAAAAAAACAGATGTCAAAACATTTAAGGGTCGACCAAAACTATTGTAGTAAAATAAATTCGAGTCTTTAGGATTAGAAGGAACCCTCAAAGGGTTTCTAGAAGGGATAGCATCACGCACTAGTGCGTGCCCCTGTTCCCTACTAGATTCTCCGAGGGGTTCGGATCGGATCGGGGAGCGGAGCAACCCGAGGGCGCCTCTAAAGGCTCGGACCTCGGCTCGGGTTGACCGGGCCGTGGTGGTGGTGGGGAGAAGCGCGCAGGTACATATCTGTACCTGGTGTACGTGACGTGTAACAGAAAGGTGTGGTCAAAATGAAAAGATCCAAAGTGTATACGATCTTGATCTTGTATGTGTTGTTTGTTACTAAGAAAAAATTATAAACTTCAATTTGTCACTTAAATTGTAAATGAAATATTCATATTAGCGAGGTGATGCGCGTCGGGTGCGCGTAGGCAGGCGGCAGTGACCATAGACGTGAGTACACGGAGGGTACTGAACCACTCGGGCCGGACTTGTTTATTTTTATGTGACGTCACAAAAGAAATATTTAACTAAAAATTGCATGACAAATTAAATTACAAAAACACAAATGTTGAAAAAATTTCCACGAGCAGGATTTGAACCTGCACCCTTCTGACATGCCGGGTCAGGTGCTCTCCCAATTGAGCTATCGTGGTTCTAACCAGCCCGCCGAAATTATTCAACACTATTTACTTTTTTACTTTGAAAGCCAAAGGCGCCCATTCAATGTCAACAACTGCCGTCATTAACACCCGATCATAATATTTTTACAAATACTAAAGATCAGTTAGAAGTAGGCAAGCTATTTATAAAATGTTTTTGTTTTGTTTATATAATTTTTAACGCAAATTTTGTTGCGAAACAAATTACAAAAACACAAATGTTGAAAAAATTTCCACGAGCAGAATTTGAACCTGCACCCTTCTGACATAAATTTTTTCAATTAAAAATTATATTTTAGTAACTCCGCATACAAGATGTAGATCGAATATAATTACCGCACCTTTCTGTTTCAGTTGGTAAAGCAGGGCTTTGAACACAGTTAAAAAATTAGTATCGAAACTTCTGTAAAACGTACCGGTTAGCTCGGTGTCGTTACCTGGGTGGCATTTTTACCGGTAAATTGACTAACCGCTCTACGCGGATTGACTAAAGCGCAATATTTAACGGAAAAAGTAGCGATACCTGCGTTACCGGTACCAAATTACTTTTATAGAAATAACGGTACTTACCGGTACTTATAGTGGGAATTTGGTAACAGTACCAAGCCCCGTTTTAGAGTGCGTATGAATTGGAACTCAGTATTTTTTCAACGAGTATGGTGTCTTAGGCCAATACTAGTGCATGCGTGGTGTATTTGAGCATGTAGTCTCATTTTGAGGGTAAGGAGAAACCTACTGAACGATCTATGGCTACTACTATATACAAAACTTAAAACTATGTTAATATATTGTATATAACTATTTTAGGGATTACAAAAACACAATGTTGAAAAAATTTCCACGAGCAGGGTTCGAACCTGCACCCTTCTGACATACCGGGTCAGGTGCTCTCCCAATTGAGCTATCGTGGTTCTAACCAGCCCGCCGACATTATTCAACACTATTCACTTTTTTTACTTTGAAAGCCAAAGGCGCCAATTCAATGTCAACAACTACCGTCATTTACCTACCCGTCATTTATTTACCGTATTTTACCGTCATTGGAAATTTTTTCAACATTGTGTTTTTGTAATTTGTTTCGCAACAAAATTTGCGTTAAAATTATATAAACAAATTAAAAACATTTTATTTTAGGGATCTCCGGCGTTTGCTTATGGCGGCGCGTGAGGTTACGGGGGGTTTAGTTTGTAGCCGTGAGGGGGTCGGGGGGAGAGACCCACGTGGCCGTCTGCTCCCCGCGCGCTGTGCTTTGCGTATGGCATTTTCTCCTGAATAAGAAAAAAAAACAAGAATTCAAGTTGCTGTTTAAGCGAAGTTTAAAAAAAATGTGCTTATAGCTCCCAAGTATTTGTGAATACTTCTATGAACAACCTCTGATCTAACATTTTATTAGCTCTCTCCATCCGACATGTTGTCTGGAAGAAATCGAAAGCGATAAGACCGCCAAATTGTAACTTTGTAATTTTTTTCTTCTTAATGTTTATGTTTTATCTATCTAACATTGAACTACGAAAACTAGAAAAAAATGCTAATAATTTAAAATTGAAATATTATTCATTTAAAATTGGGTAGGTTATTATTATTTTGAAAAAAAATCCACAAGCAGGATTTGAACCTGCACCCTTCTGACATACCGGGTTCTGACCGAATTTATATAAACAAAACAAAAACATTTTATAAATAGCTTGCCTACTTCTTAACTGATCTTTAGTATTTGTAAAAATATTATGATCGGGTGTTAATGACGGTAGTTGTTGACATTGAATGGGCGCCTTTGGCTTTCAAAGTAAAAAGTAAATAGTGTTGAATAATTTCAGCGGGCTGGTTAGAACCACGATAGCTCAATTGAAAGCGCACCTGACCCGGTATGTCAGAAGGGTGCAGGTTCAAATCCTGCTTGTGGAAATTTTTTCAACATTTGTGTTTTTGTAATTGGTTTCGCAACAATATTTGCGTTAAAATTTATATTAACAAAACAAAAACATTTTATTATTATTTTGCGAACAGAATTATCATTTTTAATTAATTTATAATCAATCAAAATTAACTGCTCCTAAAAACGAGTAGAAAGTCCTAATCATACATCAAAAAACAGATTTTTCATATTGTCGCTTAAGTGCTAACAGCGCGCAACTCAAAATGATTCAGGAGCCAGAAAAAACCGTTGCTTTCTTAATGTCAGAGTGTACAGACGCCAACACATCAGCCTATCCAAAACTGTCGAATATCTTCAATATATCTTCAACCATAATGCCTTAAACATAAAGTTCAAAGTCTTTTGAGGAAATTTGACAAATTAAATATTCATAAAATTTTATAAAATACAGTGAAAAAAAATTAAACGCCCACCCGACCCAGCCAGGAAACGAACCTGGGTCTTCCGCAATCCGGGCGGCTGCACTGACCGCTATGCTACCGGGAAGGCTGACGTAAGCGCTGAATTTTGTCACTGCTATTTTAATGTTAGCACTTGAAAATAAAAAAAGTAAAATTTACTATAGCGTTGTGTTATCAAATTTGTGGTATTTCATCTGCAAAGGTGAATCTGCATGGCCATCGGTTGCAACGACCGTTGGATAGATGGCGCTAGTGCCGCTAAAAAGCACTCAAAAACATTAAAATAGCAGTGACAAAATTCAGCGCTCACGTCAGCCTTCCCGGTAGCATAGCGGTCAGTGCAGCCGCCCCGATTTCGGAAGACCCAGGTTCGATTCCTGGCTGGGTCGGGTGGGCGTTTAATTTTTTTCACTGTATTTTATAAAATTTTATGAATATTTAATTTAGCTTCAGTGCAGCAATTGGCACTTGAAAATAAAAAAGGGAAATTTGACAATTTGTGGTAATCCGACGTGTAGGTGTATGTAGATAAACGCTGTATTTTGTTGATAAAACCAAGCGTCGCCATTGGCTAAGGCCAAACACCGAATTTTTTATATAGTGCGTCTTTCGATATTCTATCTTAAACAGGAAAAAATGCAATACGCATACCACTGCGCCCGGGGAGACGCATATGGTTATGTGAGGCTCTCCCTCCGACCCTCTCAAGGGAGGAGGGTATACCCACCCAAACCCCTGCATGCCGCCAGGATGATAAATGATACAAACACATTTAAACATTCGCGTTCCACCTAATTTTTGTAACGGGGATTAACGCAAACTGCTAAATCTTTTTACTCTGAGAGACTCAGGCGGCATTATCAGTGGGACTTTTTTGGGGGCGGCGAGAAACTTAAAGGGTTCCTCATGCCGTGTGATCGAAACACCGTCAGAGGTTCTTTAAAGGGTACGGCATCACGCACTAGTGCGTATCCCCGTTCCTTACTAGATTCTCCGAGAAGTTCGGATTGGATAACCGGCGCAACTCGGTCCAAAACGTCGGCTGCAAAGCCTATGATAGATATAGTAGTTTGCGTTAATACCTGTTAAAAACTTTGATCAAAGACATGCCTAACTCAAAATGATAAAGGTTTTGAGTTGCGCGGTGTTAGGACTGAAGCGACGTTATGTGGTATAAGTTAAGGTTACTCACAAGAGGTGCGTTTTGAGTGTGGTTTTGTCGCTGAAGGTCTTGTTGCACTGGTCGCAGCGCTGGCGTTCCGCGTGAGACTTCATATGGTGGCGGAGCTTGCTCAGGGTACTGGTGGAGACAATACAAAAGCGAGATGAGAGAAAGAAAGAGTAGAGAACAATCAGAGAACAACACAAAAATAATAATAAGAGGACAGAGGAGATGGTTGAGGAAACTCTTTAGTTTCCTTTCCTTCCTTTCCTTTGAAAGCGTGAGAAATATAAAGAGATGAGAAAACATGGACGACAGTGGCAGAAAGCAAAGAAGTAGAACCAAACAGGGCTTCTGGCTATCTTTCATTTTCCCCTTCCTTTCTATGAAAAGGAATATAAAACAGACATTCTCGGAAAGCGAAAGAGCCATAACGCTCAAGGTCTCTTTCGTGGCAGTATGCCCGCATACGTTGCACTCGTGGTACAAGCAGAGAGGAGAAAAAGAAAGGAGACATTGCCAGAGATAAGCCAGTTGGCCCGGAACACTTACTTGTGCTGGAGCGACGGCGTAAAGTTACATTTGGGGCAGTAAGGGGAATAAAGACAGAAACGAAAAGAGTAGACAAAGGTGGATAAGGTATTAGAAAGAAAAATAACTACAGTTAGAGAGAATCGATAAGAAACGATGAAAAGAAAAGTGGAAAGAGGAGACAGTATCAAGAAATGGTAACGAGAAGAAATATAGAGGGATCAGACAACTGCTGTTGCTGCTGCAATAGCAGCAAGGGAACAGAGTAAAGAAGGAACATGATGGTTAAAAAGAGACGGACGCTTCCAGTCCGCACATGATGCACACTTGAATGGGCGCGGAAACGTTCACACACTCACAGAGAGAAATAAACTCAGTTATACAAACAGGGTGACGTGGCGCGTCCTGCTTTAGCTAGCTATTCTGGGAGCGGTAAGGGGAAGAGAGAAAGGGAGAGAAGATAGATAGCGCAGAAAGCAAGTAAAGACAGAGAAACACACAGACTACATGAGGTGCACACGTGGCACACGTGTGCTCCGCAGGAAGGAACAGAAAGGTTTCAAAAATAACTTAAGTTGTAAGGGGAAGATAGAGAAGAAACAGCCATCCGTTGTACTCACTCGGAGATGTGCCCGCAGACGCTGCACACGTGCGTGGGCGCGCCGCCGCCGTGCGCGCGCGCGCAGTGGTCCGCCACCACGGCCGCGCGCGACCCCAGCTCGCCGCACGCGCAGCAGCGCCAGCTACCGACCACGCGCAACCTCACCACCTCACCACCTCACCACCTCACCACGCGGCACAGCGGGCTCAACGAACGTTGACCCCGCTGTGCTCTGAGCGAATTCACAACAATCGCTTTGTTTACTGTGTCGTATGAAGTGTAAAGTACTGAAATGAAACAACTTTTACGGATCTGCTCGCGTTTATTTTACACATTAGTTTTAATTAATGTTTATCCTGACGTTTGGAACCCTTTGCAGGGTGCGTGGTCACAGGGAGACTGAGGTGTTGGTCGTCTCATAATTAGTTAGTAGCTTGTATACCCTCATTTAAATTTAATCAGGTGCGTTCCGTTTTACGCAGAAAAAGATTGAAATTAGGATGTTTTTTAATTTCAATCTCGCGTAAAGTTGTTTTATTTCAAAAATAAAACAACAAAATTTATAATGGAAGTTTTTATTTGACTTTTCAGCGGTCCATCCTTCATCGACAACTTAGATTTTTATTATTACCGGTGGTCGAAAAATTACCGTAATTCAAAATATACAATACAACACAATGTAATGTAACATATTTTATATTTGTCCCAGTTTTGTCAGCCGATTTTTGTCCCAGTGATTATGGGACGATAGCCGCACATAAAAAATCGGTTATAGTCTCATTTTGAAGAGCTCCAGCCGTAATGTGCAGAAAAAAGAAACCTGTCATAGATTTCGCAATTCCTAAAAAATCTGTTGGATAAACGCGAAGTTTTGCGGGCGTTTTCCAATATTTTAACGCTGTTAAAAGAAATGCCCTTACTGAGTTTCTTGACGGTTCTTCTCAGTACAAGGTCTCCCGCCCAGAGCAGACTTACGAACCAATGGCATAGTGACATTCACAAGAGCTACTCGTAGCCTAAACTGAATAAATGATTTTCAATTTCGAAATTTGAATAATATACATGAATAATTATCAAACTATTAACATATCTAATAATTATCCTTTAAGTCCATCAATCCACCAATACCCGCTAAAACTCTTGCCCCAATATCTTCCTGACTTCATCCATCTTTCCTTCCAGGGTTCTCCGCGGTATTCCCATCAAACTGGCCAATTTCTCATTAGAATCTCCAGTCTTCATCTTCAACAGCAAAGCTGCCAATCCCAGACCACCCCTACGCAATCCCGACAGCCTAGGCAAGTCGTTAAACACGTTATTGTACTCATCTTTCGACATTCCCAGCCAATACTCAAACACATTATCGTCCATACTGGCCAAATCTTCAAAATCAATGGTTTGATTGTAAGCGTTCACGAAAGAAAAGACATGTTCTATCTGTTGTTCTGAAAAGTGTTTCAAACTGTTCTCTGAATCGTAAAGCGTATGCCATTGGTCACTGCTTAAATGATCTTCGCATACTCTTGCTAACTTTGCTATATAATACCTGTGATTGTGTAGAATAGTAGCTCTCAACTTATCTGATATATTGCGATATTTTTTGTTAGTACAATTAGGAAAAACACATTTATTTCTTCTATTAGCTGATCTCCTATAGTTTGATAAAGTTGTTTTGGTAACTTTCTTCTCTACAGGTTTTGGTAAGGCTGTGGTTATTGGGGCAGTAGGTCCTTGCACGTCGACACTTTGGTCTATATTGCCAAGAGCGTTTGAAGTGTCTAATTGTTGTTGAGCTTTCATTCGAACGACTTCTCTTCCGACACGCAACCAACAGGGTTTGCAAACTCTGTCGGATGCAGTTATCTGAAAATTTGAGATAGAATAGAATATAATACTTTATTGAGCACAAAACACATTAAAACAAAGTCCGAAATTATCAAGATAATAAATAACACAGTTTGATAATAAATTAACGCACTAACCTCGTGTGGCGCGACCCTGGTCCTCACAACATCCAAAACAGCCAACTGCATGTCATTGGCATCATCGCGTATCAGCTTATTGGACGGTTTACGCAGTATGGAGCAGCCGCAAGTAAGGCACGCGTGCGAGTGGCCCTTGAGACGAGTGTCTGCGTCCCCATCACTGCCTACTTCCTGTTTTATGTTGGCTGTAACCGTTGCTAGATGTTTACATCTGACGCAAACATAATCTTCCTCTGTTACCTAAAAGAAGAAGAGGTTTATAATAATAAGTTTAATAAGTTTTTAATATTGGACAATTGAGGCATCTTAAACTGACAACCAGTACCAGTACCTTTTAAGCTGAATATCAGCCTGTATCAGGAGGCACTGTAGTAGTAGTGAGTAAGTCTTAAGCTATCCCACTTCTGGGCAAACATCTCCACCTTTGCAATCGATTCAATGCCACATGGTTGGATTCGGACAAAATTGAACACAGAATATAATGTATTGTTTTCTAAAGTTTACGCGAACACTACACATTGAAATGAAACAACTTTTACGGATCTACTCGCGTTTATTTTACACATTAGTTTTAATTAATGTTTATCCTGACGTTTCGAACCCTTTGCAGGGTCCGTGGTCACAGGATGTTTATCACAGGATAAACATTAATTAAAACTAATGTGTAAAATAAACGCGAGTAGATCCGTAAAAGTTGTTTCATTTCAGAATATAATGTATTATATATTTATAATACTAATAACAGTTTCTACTCTATGTTGTCTATAAAGCGTCTTTTTTTAAATTTATTTATATGTAACTCGACAAATGTCCAGACGCAAGGACAACTGGTGCAGTGTGAAAACAACGCAGCATTAGTCAACCTCACCCTGCCAGCCCACAAGGTGCCTCTTCACGCCTCGTTTGAAGGACCCCATGTCATAGGTAGGAGGGAAAACATTCTTTACACCAAAACATAAGCACTGCAAGGGCATTGCAAAAATCAATATATGGTTTTTGGAAGGTGTTGTATGAATCATACATAACTATGAGGTTGTTGCCAGGCGATTGTAGGCTCTAATGTAGTTCTAAACCAGTTGTACATCAGACTCCGTGGCACGTAGGCCTACTTTTGTTATTACCTTTTATAAACCTAGAAAAACAGTTCATTACATCGTGAAATATATATGTGGCGTTTTATTTACCAGCGAGCGTCACATAATTTGGTCCTTCGAGAAAAAGGGCTGCGTGTGTTAGGCGTGTGCAGTGCAACTCATTTTGAGGGCGATCCCGTGGATCCGCCATTACGTCGGACAATTCCGAGTTTTTTAAGCGAGCGAGTGAAGTGCAAGACACGAACAATTTGTTAATTTTGTTATTTTACGTCGTTAAATACTGTTGTTGTATCGCAATAAATAAATGACTGGATTCCAATGGTGGAGCTTCCCCAGTTCCCTCCAAACATGAAAGAATACATAGGCTATTACACAGACTTTTAAATACCAACAAACAACAATACTTACTATTTTCGGCTGCACCCATCGGCAGATGACAGCGGTGACATTAGTTGTGAGCGTCAGCGCTTGGTGCCGTCGCAGCTTGTTCACGCAGATGTTGCAGTTGACGCACATCTTGCGATCGGGGGCGCCGCGACCGCCCACCATGATTTGTATTGTTGGTAGCGTGTTTAAAAGCTAGTGTTTTACAGTTTTTTTCTTCGTCTTATAGACTCTAATGTGCTTCAATTTCTTGTTTGATTCGTTTGTTCTGTGATTTAGCCAGTGTCTAGTTTTAAGGCAAACTTCGATCGAAGTAGACAAGTGATTAGTGTTTTTTCTTAGTCCGTGATGACGTAAATAGCCGTTGAGCTTGTACAAGATATGCTTTAGCACAATAAAAACAGTTGATGGTTGACAAGTCAGTCTGTCAGACCCTCAGGGCTCAGGACAATAATTATAGGTCAGACCGGACCAAATCTTTTAGCGTCGTTTAAAATGTTTTTATAAAGATAGCGAACTATGACGGTACAGCTCTGTTCTATTGAGTGTATAACAATATAAAGACATCAGAACTTCGCGTTAAAGTCAAATTTTGAAGAGTTGTTATTGATGTTGATGTGAACTTAAAGTAACACCGCACAATACTGTCGTAACATGTAACGAAAAATCAAATTTACGGAATATTTTGGCGGGCAGATGTTACGCGGAGGCTAGCAGTTGTTAGTTTTACAGGCCGTCAGATCAGTAGAAAATAATTCAAATCAAAACACAAGCGCTCCGAACAAAATAAATATTGCAGCGCGCCCGAATGACATTTGACACTTTTTTAATCGATAATATAATTATTATAAGGCAACGGGATCTAAACTATACAACCTTACTTTAGTAACTTCCTCTCCACTCGTTACAATCAATAAGAACACAATATTTATAAATAATAAAAGTTGTATTTAGCTCAATTCTATATGTTAAAGACGAATGTTATGTTAGTTTTAATATATATTACTAGATGGCGCGGTTCGAATTCTGACTGAATCGCGCTATCGAAGTGTCTCAATAAATAGCATATAAGCCATGTACTTTGACAATAAAGTTGTTACCTATTCAGAATAAAGAAGCTACTAGCGGTTTCATTTTCATCCCTAATAGTATTCCCTTCAGTACAAAGGTATACCATTTTTCACTATAAATATTTTTGTATAATTTTTTAACCTTTTCATAAAACTTACTTACCATAATTTATCTTACTAACGATTAAAATAATCGCACTTAAAATTTCCGGTGAAACATGTAAATTGAGCAATAAAAATTATATTGGTATACTAATAAATATTTATATATTTTATAGAAATTGTAACCATAGTATGCTTACCGGATACGATGCCGCCGGCGATGCGAGGCGAGCGCGTGCTGACTCTGGCATCGAACCCGGCAAATCGTGCACTCCTGGTCACCGGCCGACTGCAACCAACCAACTTATCTATACTTATTATCTATATACATACATATAATGACTTGTCCTGCCTGACTGACTGACTCATCATCACCGAGCCTAAACCGCTGAAGCTAAGTAGATAAGGACTGTAGGTTAACTGAGTGACGTAACCAGCCACTAAGAAAGTATTTTATAAAGCTGAAGAGATTGTTTGTTTGTTTGGTTGAACGCGCTAATCTCAGGAACTACTGGTTCGAATTTAAAAATTGTTTTTGTGTTGAATAGTCCATTTATTGAGGAAGGCTATAGGCTATATTACATCACGCTGTGACTAATATGAGTGGAGCAGCAATGAAAAATGTGACAAAAATGGAAAATATTATTCTGAAAAGCTTTTCGTCGAATAAACTCAAAAACTACTGGACCTATTTTGAACATTCTTTCATCATTAGAATGCTACATTAGCGATGAGTAACATAGGCTATATTAAAAAAGAAATGTCCACCCGTGCAAATCAGGGACGGGCCGCTAGTACCTATACGTGGTTCGTGTGTGAGTGAGTGAGTGAGTAAGTGAGAGAGTGAGAGAGTGAGTGAGTGAAAGAGCGACTTAGCGAGTAAGTAAGCGACTGAGTGAGTAAGTAAGTGACTGGGTGAGTGTCTGAGTGAGCAACTAAGTGAGTGAGTGACTGACTGATTGATTGACTGACAGAGTAAGTGAGTGATTAAGTGACTGAGTGAGTAAATAACTAAGTGAGTATGTGAGTGAGCGACTGAGTGAGTGAGTGAGTGGGTGACAGACGTGAGTGAGTGAGTGAATGAGTGAGTGAGTGAATGAGTGAGTGAGTGAATGAGTGAGTGCGTGTGTGTATTGTGCTGACCGGGTCGTGCTTCCGCATGTGGTTGGCCAGCTTGGAGGTGTGGTTGAACCCGAGCGCGCAGTTCGTGCAGCGATGTGCGTGTCGCAGGTACGCGTCGCTCACCAACATCTTCTGGCGTTCATCTTCCACCTGTACATTGTACAATTAATAAAAAAAAATGAAACATACGTTAGGTCTTGATAGCCACGATTAATAAAATCGCTGTTTGTTTAAGTTAATTTACAAGTCGATTAATTATGTAACTATTTTCTGTATGTATTTTAAAACTGTCAAAAATGTATTATTGTTAATTTTTATTTGTTTTGCTTGACAGAGAGAAATTAGTCAACTGTTGTATTTCCGTTTTTAGTTGTTAGTTTACTAGATTTACGAAAGCCAATCAGAGACACCGACCAATCGGGGGCGTCGGCCAATCACAGCCCACCGCATGTGGTGGGGTGATCGGGCGAGGCATCCGGAACGGCCGCCAGTATTGGTTTAACTAGGAACGAGGAGACAAGTGTAAAACGGAGTGCGATCAATTACGATAATTCTGTAATAAATGGTGGAGTGAGTGAAAAATTATACGGAGTTTAATTTACCATGACCTAGCTCAAAACATACATAACCTTACGTCTTTCTCTCAAAAAGGGGGTAGAAAAGACAAAGCATCGAAATCACAAATTTTGAGTAAACTTGCCGTCAGTAACATAATGAACACATTTTGAACCGCCTCTGTGGTCTAGTGGCTAAGACCACCGGTTTAGACCCAGAGGTCCCGGGTTCGATTCCCAGCGGGGGGTACATGTTTGTGTACTCGGTTTGGTTGGTGGTAGGGCTCGTTTGTCCGCCTGGCTAGCTACCACCATCTTATCTTAATATGTCGCCATAACATCAATGTTTGTAGCATTGTTGTGTTCCGGCAGCTAGAGATAAGATAGCCAGTGCCTCACTAGTTGAGGATCCCGGGTGAAGTGCGCTTCCATCATTGGCCTTATCATCACTTAACATCAGATGAGATCAAGGCACTGTACTTACCCGAGAATATAAAAAAAAAAAAAAATGTTGTTAAATAAATATTTCATTTCATTTCATTTCAGTAACGCCACATTTAGAATAATCAAAGTAGGGTTCCTAGGTGGATTAGGTAACATCAGCGATGGGTTGCGAGCATCAGGGAACCCTTGTCTCTTAGTCGGCTTTTACGACACGCACGGGGGTTAGGCAGCTGATACTTTATAAGCAATAAAGAATTATATTATTATTTTTACGTTACAGACCAGCATGGGAATCAATTTACGTAAGCAACCATATTGATAATAATAGCTAGATTAAAGTGGTTGACAAATTTTATCCGTCTTATTACAAGACGTGGACTATCTTTGGTACGGGGTTTAGTTCCAGCTTTGGGTAACGTAAACTTTATTACGAAATCAAGTTTTTCTCTAGTTCGTGGACTTTCTATGGTACCAAAGATAAACCCACGTGACCCCTAGTTTATCAAACGACTATAAATGGCTGACTACAATTCAGAAACATCAAACTATCTGTTTTGACGTTAGCGTTGATTATATTTTTATGGATTGTACTAAGATTAAAATCCTTAAAACATAATAGCATTGACAATAATTATTATTTTCATTCATCGAAGTCCAAAGCATTATTACCTACATAAAATAATTTATTTTTTATTTTTTTTTAAGTTTCGTTTGTTCCTTAAGGAACCGGCTAAGGTCATAGACCATGCTGCCATGTCATTAGTTTCTTAATTTCATTGTAATACATAAATAAACAATATTGATGATGATGAATGATAATAGAAATGGGAAGTGAGAAATGATATTACCCCCAATCCCGCGAGTATCTCAGTAAATATGTGGGGCTTTACTAAGTCCTCACGCAGACTTCTTGTGAGAATTTGAAAAGTAACATTGCACTGTTTTGTTTCATTTGCCAACACTCATGCACACTCACGAACACTTAACGGTTAATAATCCACCATTATTTCACATTAATATTCGATATAACACAAATTTAAAAAAATAAAACAAAACCGCGGACATGACTCTTCACTTTCCCGCCAAGAAGTCTGATAACAACTCATAAAATAATTATTAATGTTTCACAAACGACAGTGTCAGTAGCATAGAGAAGTATATAGGTGACAGGCACAGAGAGCTCTCACGGAACTTATTTGCATGTTTTATTTGATGTGTCAACAATCGCCATCTACATTTCTTAACAAGAATTACTGACGTATATGTACTAAAATTTAATTATTTTAAATTTTATATCATATAATCATTAGATTAAATAATATAACACTTTGATTATAAAATAAAAAATAACGTCTAAAGTAGTCATATTTTTAACGTATTGAAATAGCAACAAAAAAACAAAACTGATTATTTGTATCATATTTTAATCTTACTCAATGATTTCTTAACTCTTAAGAAAGTATTTACACTCTGTGAAACAAAACGGTGTTTCGAATGACGCTTGTATGAACGAATGAAGAGTGGTTTATTATCTGTGGATAGCATTCAAACCATGGACGAACTATGGTACTATAGCTAGTCCTAGTCCTTGGAAAGTCTTCAATTTGTGATAAAAAAACACATTTTAATCCTCGAACTAACTTCTGTACAATGTGAATGTAGTCTTGGTCTAAACCACGAGCAAAGTAGATTTTTATAATAAGACGGTATTGGTTTACTTTTTATATTTTTATTTACGAATTTATAAGATTTAAGGTCCATTAATGAATGAGAATGAATTGGCATCGTAAGTGCCTACCTCCTGCCAGGTGAGCGCCACCGGCTGCATGCGGCCCGCGGGCAGGCCGAGGCGGCGCAGGCTGCGCGCGGCGCACGCGTTGTCGATGACGCCGGCCGGCAGCTCGCGCCGCACGCGCGGCTTCTTGGGGCCTTTGTCTGAGTAGTGTAATATTAAGTTTTTTATTACAATTGTTTACATATAATTTTACGCAAATATTGTTGCGAACAAATTACAATTATACGTAAACAATCATAAATATAGCTTTAGCTTGCCTAATTCTTAACTGATCTTATCTTTCAATATTTGTAAAAATATTAAGATCGGATGTTGATGACGTATGACATTGTGGAAATTGAAACTTTTACCTGCGGTAAATTCGTTAACTTAGATTTTTATTTTGTTTTTTTTTACATGTGGTTGTCTTCTATATATTTTTTTGTGTTTATTTGTGATGGAAAGTGTCCTGCTATGATAGGGCATTTTCCAATATTTTTGACGCTGTAAGGGAGAAAAGAGCTGGACACTCGCTGAGTTTCTTGCTGGTTCTTCTCAATACAAGATCTCCCGCCCTGTGTAGACGTACGAACCGATGGCATAGTGACATTCACAAGAGCTACTTGTAGCCTAAACTGAATAAATGATTTTGAATTTGAATTATAAAGTAAAAATAGATAGTGTTGTAATCAACATTTCGGCATCCGCGAAAGCATCAAATAATCACTTTGGAGCAGCCTGTGTGCTCATGAACACTCACCGACAATCGCTCGATTTTTTAGTCGGTGAACATGAAACGTATGGAGTTCTATGTTGTAACGCACACGTCTTACGAAAAGTCGGTGACAAAATCGGTACTTAAAAACCTCGGCGAAAAAATCGGTCCTACAAAAAGTCGGTCGTGGGCTAGGAGCCGTTATGTTAACATTGTCAATGATTGGTGCAGTATGTTACTGTTTGTTGTCGTTTAGATTTAGTTAAGTTAGATTTCTTTTATTTATTTTGTCATTAAATACAAAAAATAATATGTTAAAAGCATTGCTTCGAAGAAGGGTTACACGAGTTCTCAATATTTGTCTGCAGCGTATAGTCAGATTGTAATAATTGTGATTGTATCTCAAACTATATAATTACTTTTTCCTTTCCCCCGCCTCCTGACGGGGCCAATCGGCTTTTTCTCCTTCTCTTCTGCTGGCTTCTTCTTCTTTTTCTTCCTCTTCTTCTTCAAGGGCTCCTCATCAGACTCGTCAAACTGTATCATGGATTCACTCTTTCTCTTTCTACTTTTGCGCTTTGGTTGGCATTTCGTTGGTTTAGTTTCAACGACTGCCTAAAATACAAAAGAAAATTAAAATTAATATACTATTAATAACACCTTGGTGAATGATTATAAAAGACAGTGAAAAAATGAAATGCCCACCCAACCCAGCCAGGAATCGAACCTGGGTCTTCCGCAATCCGGGCGGCTGCACTCACCATTATGCTACCGGGAAAGGCTTGTGGTAGAAGGAAGTTGAAGGAATTTGTGGTATTTCATCAGTAAAGACGAATCTGCATAGCCAATCGTTGCAATAACCGTTGGATAGATGGCACTACTGCTGTTAAAAGCAGTAAAAAAATTCAGCGCTTACGTCAGCCTTCCCGGTAGCATAATGGTGAGTGCAGCCGCCCGGATTGCGGAAGACCCAGGTTCGATTCCTGGTTGGGTTGGGTGGGCATTCAATTTTTCCACTGTTTTTTATAATCATTTAGTGCAGCATTTAGCACTTAAAAATAATAAAACAACACCTTGGTGGCCGAGTGGCAAAGCGTTCGGCCCGATATCCGGTGGTACAGAATCCATTCCCAGCAAAAAAAAAACACAGCATAAATGCGTCGTGTCCTGTACGCCAAGCATTCAGTTCAGGGTAAAAAATTGCAACAGGAATAGGGATTCCAAAATTTACAAGTATCTTTATTTCGCGTTTTTGTAAATTGTAAAATAATCGTCATCATCATACGCTCATTATATGTGCCCACTGCTGGGGCACGAGCACACCACAGGGAGGACGGGCCGTAAACCACCACGCGGGCCCAGTGCGTAACTCCTTATAACTCATGCTAGCCTGGTACTTCAACCACCGCACGGCCTCACCCCAGGTATGTAGCTCACGCTAGGTATACCTCCTTGTGACTCATGCTAGCCTGGTACTTCAACCACCGCACGGCCTAATTACCTCCTTGTGGGTTATGATAGCCTGGTACTTTGGACTCTCTCTCTAGCTAATTTTATGTCCCCACTGCTGGGACACGAGCCTTCCCTACGGATGGAGTCACCACAGGGAGAACGGGCCGTAAACCACCACGCGGGCCCAGTGGGGGCGGGTGGTTGTTAACGACTGCCAATGCAGCCCGGACCAACGGCTTTAAGTGCCGACGAAGCACGGAGGAGCTCGAGATGATAAATTTTTGGTCACCCATCCGATGACCAACCTTTGCGAGAGTTGCTTAACTTCAGCAATCGCAGACCGAGAGCGTTAACCACTGCGCCATCGAGCTCCTTATAAAATAATATGGTCGATCATTGCCGACGTTGGCGTACAAGGCACTGTCACTTGTCGATTATAGCCGACTAATGGCAGTCAAAACGTTAACGAGTTAGTTGACTCACCTCCGTATAGATATCATTCACATCGGGACGCGTTTCATCCACATCCTGACTATTCTCTTCGTAGAACCCGTTGGATTCGTTATCGATATTGGCAGATTCCACTTCAATCTTTACAAACACCGGCTCCATCGTTTTCTCCGTCTCATCATCCAGCTCATTCACCGACACTTCGCACAAATAAGCTGTGTGCGACAACACTGTGTCGTGTTTGCTGTCCAACCGATTTTCTGGTGGGTTTTTAGCGGTACGTTCTATTGTAATTTGTGATTCATAATTAGTTGGTAAGTCATACTTGCAGTGTTGTGTTGGTGGTTCTTGAGTTAAGTGGGTGGTGAGGTTTGATAGAGGGGGGAGGGTTCCTGATTGGTGGAGCTGTAACAAAATAGAATGTAAGAATTGGATGCATGTGGGCTTTCTTCTCCATCTGGGGCACGAGCCTTCTCTATGGAAGGATAGAAAGAACGGGCCATTAACCACCACGCGGGCCCAGTGCGACTGCTAATGCAGCGGGGACCACCTGCCTTCCGAAGCACGGAGGAGCTCAGAATGATAAATTATTGGTCACACATCCAATGACCGACCTTTCCAAAAGTAGCTTAACTTCAGCACTCGCAGACCGGGCGCGTTAATCACTGCGTGCACCATCGAGCTTTTCGAGACAAATAAATAAAAACCGGACAAGTGCGAGTCGGACTCGCCTACCGAGGGTTCCGTACAAATTGATGGGTACATATTATATAGTTCAGGCATTGAGTCTCGAACTTTTCCCGAATGTTAGGTACTACATTACACCAAAGTTATTCGGTACCTATACATATAAAAGAGGGAAAAGGTATTTATTTTTCATTCTTCGTATAAAATTTTATAAAAAATGTATAAAATACAGTGAAAAAATTAAACGCCCACCCGACCCAGCCAGGAATCGAACCTGGGTCTTCCGCAATCCGGGCGGCTGCGGAAGACCCAGGTTCGGTTCCTGGCTGGTTCAGGTGGGCGTTTAATTTTTCACTGTATTTTATAAAATTTTATAAATATTTAATTTAGCTTCAGTGCAGCAATTAGCACTTTAAAACAAAAAGTAAAAATTTACTATAGCGTTGTGTTGTCAAATTTGTGGTATTTCATCTGCAAAGGTGAATCTGCATGGCCATCGGTTGCAACGACCGTTGGATAGATGGCGCTGTGCTGCTATAAAAGCACTCTAAAATCATTAAAAAACAGTGACAAAATTCAGCGCTTACGTCAGCCTTCCCGGTAGCATAGCGGTCAGTGCAGCCGCCCGGATTGCGGAAGACCTAGGTTCGATTCCTGGCTGGGTCGGGTGGGCGTTAAATTTATAAAATTTTATAAAAATTTTCTTATTATTTAATTTAGCTTCAGTGCAGCAATTAGCACTTGAAAACAAAAAGTAAAAATTCATAGTTCTAGATCAACGGCAAGTGCCCTATAAATTTTGATTCCCTTAAGAGTATCGAAATATACGTTTTTTGCGACATAAACAGACAGACAGTTGGACAACAAATTGATCCTATAAGGGTTCCGTTTTTTCCTTTTGAGGTACGGAACCCTAATAAAAGAAAAAAAAAGGCCGGAACAAGATAAAAATTCAATAATTACATAAAGCCAGCGAAATAAATCGAAACAATATCAAACAGTCGAGTCGGGGGCACGCACAAAGTGAGAATGATTTGACTTATCATTAAATTGTATGCCTCCGACACCGACTGCGTGTTATGTATGATGTTGCATAAAATTTCGAAGGACTACCGTATTAATATTTTTAATTGTACACAGTACTATTGTTTGATATTGTTCTTTTTAGTTAGACAAATTACGTAATCAGTTCACATGTGGTTGGTCATAATTATTATAATCGTGGACTGATGATGTGTTATTTTTTTAGTATTACGGTAATGATAGTCATGATATACCTTTTTGAAATCCTTGTGTTGAGCCCTCTAATTTGATACCCATATGTAGTATTCGAAAAAAATATTGTTTTTCACCAAGTCCAATGGCACTATCACAATTCAACATGTTTGTTTTTTTAACGTCACCTATCTAAGAACCAGCCTCAGCAAGCTCGAGAGCATCAAACCCACGACTTTTGGATAACTGGTCCTATGCTCTGATCGCTAAGCTACCGAGGCCCCAGAAGAATCGTTGAATTTTTCTAGTAGTTTGTGATTTACACTGCAAGCCAGCGGTGTTACGTCACTGTCAAGTTACTACTCTCCTCACAGTCGAAAGAACACTTTTGCAAGTATATAACAATTGATAAAGACATAATTCCTTTAAACTTTTCCTTGAGAAAAGAGAAAAGAGCTGGACACGTGCTGAGTTTCTTGCCGGTTCTTCTCAGTACAAGATCTCCCGCCCAGAGTAAACTTACGAACCGATGGCATAGTGACATTCACAAGAGCTACTTGTAGCCTAAACTGAATAAATGATTTTGAATTTTGAAACATTTGTAACTATAACATAGCATTGTGATGTGAATGCAAAGTTCAAAATTTACCATGAATGAATTGATGAAGAACATGAATTTACCAAGAACTTACCATGAAAGAAAGGAGGTGTCTGCGTGCATTTTGCACTTGTTTCTTGTATTTAATTATCTTCTTTATTACAGCAGTGCACTCCCAGCATAGGGCTAATGGATGGTGGAAGTTATCCTAAGAAAGGACATAATATTATTATAACCATTCACACCAACCCATAACCGATCAATAATGTACTAGACAAAGGATTCGGAACAAAAATGCATCTTGAAAGTGGTCCTGTTTGCTCACACCGACACATTTAAATTACGAATTACAAAATCAAACAGTCATTACACCATCATTCAGTGCCATCTTCATACTGAGGTTTGGAGATCAGTATCAACATTCAACATTTTCTGCGATCCCATCTAGCTTGTTTTAATTAGCGATAACTAAGTCCAGCCCCCCGACCGCCTAATTCTATCGCTATCGCTCTCGCTATCGCTCTCGCTATCGCGCTCTATAGTTTATGGCATCGTCTTGTCATTTTGAAAGCTATATGAAAGCAATATCGAAAGCTATAGCCTACAAAGGATCTTATAGAGTAAGATAGGGTAAATTCAGTATTTTCCAAGATGGATTATTCTTAATAGATGGCGTTCATGGCACATATTTATTTAAACTTAGACAGGACACATCTATCGGGTCAGCTAGTGAATAAATAAATATTTATTTTCATCAAATCAATTTGCAATTAGCCATTAAGAGCGCCACAGTTACTCACTATCATTATAGTCTTAGCGTTGTTAATTTGCTACTAAGTTCTTTGCATTTCCTTATACTGTTTTATTATTATCTAGCAGTATCATTTATCAGTAGTGTCGGGTTACTTGAACAACCACATGCATAATGTGAGAAGTAAAGGGGTAGCACAGATAGCCTATCCAATTGTATATCCACAGTCACAAAAAAGCAAATTCAGCAAAATACACTGTCCTTAGTTTATAATACAAATGAATCACTACTAGCATAGTTTTTTTATTATTTGTCCTGACGTTATTAGCCCTTTGCAGTATTTGTTGTGTGTGTTAAACAATTAGTAAAATATACACAGGTAAGAACCTTATGATGTGTCTATTTTTCGTGTAGAAAATAATAACGTTTTATGAACATTAAATCGGATTTTAATCGACTTTTTAAATAACTAGATAAGGAAATAATGGGCTTACGCTAATGATTTACGCTTTTTCACAACGTTAACTATGTAAAATCACTTACAAGAGGCTGGATTATGCTTCGATGGAACTCTCTTAGTTCAACATTGGAAACTACACTTAATTTGCGGTCTACACTAAGGCAACCTTCACAGATGCTATTTAGATTAATTGAATTGATGTGAACACTCATTGTTAGGATTAAATTGCAATTAATTCAGTTAGAATCAGCATAATTTCGACATTGCCTGGCCTGTTTTTGCTTGCGTGAAATTCTAATTGTTTGCACTATTTTCACGTCTAACAAATTTTCTAAATGTCAATGTCAATTTACGCTATTTTAACGTTTCATTTGGATTAGGGGATGAATTAATGTTTTGTAATAATTAATGAAAGAATGAATCATTAAATAAAAAAATGTTATAGTAATTTTCTTTTCCGTGCTTCGGAACGCACGTTAAGCCGTTGGTCCCGGCTGCATTAGCAGTCGTTAACAACCACCAATCCGCACAGGGCCCACGTGGTGGTTTATGTCCCGTTCTCCCTATCCATCCATAGGGAAGGCTCGTGCCCCAGCAGTGGGGCATAAATGAGCTGATGATGAAGATGATGATGATGATGTACAATAATTATGAAGCACTTTAAATGTTTAAACAAAATCGTACTGAAGTATAAACTGTTGTGGAAGGACGACTGTGCGTACTTTTCTTTACAATTATTTACTTGAAATGAAACAACTTTTACGGATCTACTCGCGTTTATTTTACCACGAACCCTTTGCAGGGTCCGTGGTCACAGGGAGACCTGTGACCGTCGACTGTCGAAACGTCAGGATAAACATTAATTAAAACTAATGTGTAAAATAAACGCGAGTAAATCCGTAAAATTTGTTTCATTTCAATGTGTAGTGTTCGCGTAAACTTTAGAAAACAATTATTTACTTACTTGGCTTTTGAGGGATACCACTGTCTGGTATGCAGTACCTAATAATTGTTGTTGTTTGCACCATTGTTGCTTCGAAACATTCCGTACCTGCAAGCATTGATTTTTTGAGTTTCATAACTTCTATATACGGAAGAAAAATAGGCCTGAATCCACTTACTTATTTTAAAACGACTTATGCATTTAAAGCCGGGTGTAGTAATAGCGATCCACCCACTACCCAGAATGTTCCGGGTTCGTTTCATACTATAATGTTCTATTAATTCGTTATTATTTTTATTAAAATCTAAGCATTTGTAATGTAGATATCAATATTTTAGGTAAAAGCAAGGACTGACAGTTTTACATGATAGTTTTATTATTCTCACTATTTTATCCTTCTTGTTCTTTTAGCATGGTCCTTCGAGCCGGAATGAAAACGACGACGTAACTATTTCACTATAGATAATGAATGTTTTCTTACGTAGTCAAATCATTGCTCAGTACGGGCACAAAACACCCTAAAAGGTAATAAAGTGACTGCGCTCAAGCAACCGTCACATAGGCCCTCTCAGAGACACGGAATCTCGGACCATTCAGACCAGACCGAGCGCAGCTGTTGCGAGATTCCATGTCCGTGAGAGGTTGTCTACGTGTGCGTTACTTGAGTGTGTATGTATGAAGCTTACCTCATACCAGTCTCCTAATTTTGTGGTAAAGGATAGGAACTGTGTTAACAGAGATGTAAGATAATTATTGTGTGCAATTTCTGAAATCTTCATTTTGTTTAAATAGTTTATAGAGGATATTAAGACTTAAATTTTAACTGCACTGGCAATCGAAAAACCGTAAGATCACAAATTTTATTGGTAGGTATCCATCTTAATTAGGGTTCTTAGATACTTTTAAAATAAAACCAGGGTAATTTTATCCATGTACATTTAATTCATTCACAACATAGACACAATAATAAAAAATTATATTGTACAAAAATTGTACATACGAAAAAATCCATTTGAATCTCCAATAAATAGTAAGCGAAACACCCAAATACTGTATTAAACTTAATAACTAAATGTTAATGGTATAAATAGAAATAAATAAAGAGAAAAAAACTATCCTAGTGACACCAGTGCTCAACACTTTAAGCCCAGCCATCGACACCAGTTTTCAACACAGTTTTATTGAATATTAGAGCGGCCCATCCCGGCTTCGCACGGGTGGACATTTCTTTTGTAATATAGCCTATATCACTCAGCGCTAATGTATATATTTTTTTTAATCGGCCCAGTAGTTTTTGAGTTTATTCGTTACAAACATACAAAAATACAAAGCTTTCCTCTTTATAATATTAATAGTATGATTTAATGGATTCCACCAGTCACAAATCAGTTGCTGACATCTATTTCTAACGAAAAAGTGTTGAATACTGGTGCCACAACACTACCCTTCTAAATTTGAAGTGCATCCAATAGTGTGAATTGTCTATGAAGCGTAGTGCCATAGAGGTTCTACTGTGGATGTACCTCAAATCGTCAATAGATGGCGCTGATATGCGAACTCGTCTTGCAATATTTTAAAGGTCTTGCACTTAAACTTTCTTATCGAAAACGTAGCGTAAATGTTAAGTTAAATGCTTATACACATTTCTGAATCACGAAAACAGGATTTTTTCACAAGACGCTAAGTAGGGACTTTAATAGTAACGTTAAAAAAGTATAATCAATTTTAAACTTTAATTGAACTTAATAAATCGTAGCGGTATATAGTTTAACGTTTCTTTTAAATTAAGTAACTAGGTCTCTGTATATTCCGCATAGAAGGTTTATTACAATATGCTTGTGGTATGAATAATAAATATTAAGCGTAGAATTTTGTATGTTATTTAGTTCCATTAATACCTACCGACGACGACGTTGTGGCGTCAATACAACATGCTTCGCGTATTAACGTGAACTAGTTTTCGATAATTGTTCGTTTTAGACCCAAAAAGTGCATAAGTGAATCCTATTTTTGTAATCGAGATGGCTTGATACCCCAAAATGGCGCCAGTGAGCCTGCCACCCGACCAACTCATTTAAAACTTTAAACCACATAAAATAAAGCTTAAATATCGAATGTGCAAAAAGTTGGTTGTTCCGTTACGTTATCCAGCTCACTGGTTGTTTCAGACTAGAATCTCCATGCAACCTCAACTCATGACTTCGCAATTTTCGCACCAAACTCCTTTTTATTATCGTTGTAGTTTTCTAAATTCTCACTTATGCTGGTAGCTACAGATATCTCTGTGACAGGCTCCGCTTTCTCTTGACTGTCCTTCTCATCGAAGAATATGGCTACGTCATTGTCAACATCATTAACTTGCTGTACGTTATCGACGTTAGGAGGCGGTACCACTATAGTGTGCGTCACAGAATTATCAGCTTTCAAATCGCAATCTGAATGAGGAATGTCCCCTCTGTGACTATGACTCTCTGAATGCGTATATTTTACGTGTTGATTGGAACTTTGCATTTCTTGATCGTTTGATTTATTATCTTTAGTTCTGTCAATCGGTTCGTATCCCGCAGGTAGGATTAAGCCACCACTGTCAAAGTTACCGAAATCTAAAGAGCTGGACTGTTTGAAGTTAACTTTCTGGTTTTGGACTTTGATTTGGGATTGTTGGGGCTGTTGTTGGGATGGCTGTTCTATAGCTTGCAAAATGCTTTGGAGCAACCCTTCGGAGAGCAACTGCTCATGTGGAATTGAGGGCGGACCACCTTTGCCTCTCAAGCCGTCGTCTGCTGATTGGATTTGAACGGAATAACTAGCTGAGTTTTCTTTTACATTTGCGTTGTTTCCAAATTGCGTCGCCTGCCCGTTCAGTTGGTTCAAATTCTGATTGGTCGTCACAAGCTTTTGCTGTAGCTGTTTCGTTTCCTCGCTCAAGTTCTTGATTTTGTCTGAAGTCTTCAGAATCTGTTGTGTCACGTACTGCAGTCGGTTGTCGTCTCTGTAATTGTGTTTACTGGAGTCCTGAATCGACTTCCCTTTCTGTACGCTGTTGTTTCCAGTCTCCTTGTTGATGTCGTTGCTAGGTAGTATAGTTTCGACCAGGGTATGGGATGCAGTTGAAAGATCTTTGGTGTTGTAAGAGACAGATTCGCTGCCAGCCACTGGAGTGTTGAACCCGTTTTGTGGTGACATCAAGGTCTGCTGGTTCTTAGAGAGTGTGGAGCCTAGAGAACTCAAGCTGGCGACGTAACTCGAGGCCAACTCTGATGGTATTTTCTCACCCATTTGTGCCGCTTTTATTATAGCTTCGTGGTACGGGCAGTGTTTTAAAATGGCAGCGACTTCCAAGTTGCTCAAGTTCGCGAGTATGGTGCCGTCTACGGTGGCTGTCACCGCGTCAGTGTTGGACGAGGACACTGAATGATCTCCCACGGTGTGCAACGGCACTGAGTAAGAGTCGATGGGGGAGCCGTACAGATTGTTCGGCTGCTGTTGTAACGGATGGAAGTTTATCGGGCTGCCTGCATGCGGTAAGCTGAACAGGTTCGTCGGTTCGATGGATAATGAAACTCCATGGTTACCTATGTGTTGATTAACCTCTTTCACCTCACGGATCGGTGGTGGTAAATAAGCTGGACCTTGGTGGATATGGTTCACGCCTAAAACGTCCTTCTGGTGTGTACTATGCCCTACGTGTTGGAGTAAACCTTCCGGCACCGGTTCCCTGAACTTTATTGGGTGTCGAGGAGTATGCCCACCGGTGTGTATGGAATGTCCACCGCCAGAGAACGTTCCGTGGGGAATCGGTAAGTTTGAAGGTTGGTGCCTCGGGGGCGCTCCGTATTGGCTCCGTGGTGGGACCCCGTAGATGCCTGAAGGAGGTATTAAACCTTTGGCGCCTTGTTGTCTCGCCGAAGGAGGGTAAGGTCCTCCTTGGAGAGAATCTAAAGGCGGCGCTCCATATGAGTCGTGAGGTTTTTCATGTCCTGAAGATTGTATGAATATGTCTTGAGGTGGTGCATTCTCAGTATAATGAGCTTCGAAGACAGTCTTGGACTGATCTATGTGGTTTGAATCACCTCCCACTATGGCGTTCAAATCTATGTTGGCTAAAGCGTCTTGGTGGACGCTGGAGTACCCAGTGTTAATTTGGGCACCGGAGAAGGATATCGAGTTCTCGGAATTCGGGAGCGAATGGCCGTCGAGATTTAAATGTATCTCTTGGACAGGGGGTGGTGGTGGCGGGCCGTACTGGTCTCCTATGTTCTGTAAGCTTTGGTGATTATTCTGGTGACTATTCTGGTGAATATTCTGGTGATTGTTTTGGTGATTATTGTGATGATGATTCTGGTGATTGTTTAGGTCGTGATGCTGATGTCCTTGATGGAATAGCGGCTTCGAAACGCCGGGTATCGGCTTCCATCCATCGTACAGCACATGTGGTGGCGTGGGAGGTGCAGGAACGCCCGGGTGAGGTGGACGCGGATTCGGATCCGGCTGAGGAGGTCCGTAGTGGCCCAAGTTACTGTCATGAAGTACCACCTGGTCGTTCGGCCCTATCGGTCCTAGGAAATGGCCTGGGGGGCCGTATGTGTCCGCTGGGATAGGGAAATTGGGTTTTAAGTCCACCGGTAAGTTGGTAATAGGTGTTCCGTAGATGGGTGCTGGTAGACTGAAGCCTAAGTCGACGTTTGTGTCGATTCCGAAACTGGTGCTGACGCTACCAACGCTTTCTGGAAGATTTATCTGTGGCAATTCAGGCAGATTGGGTAGATTAGGCAGATTCAACAGCGGCGGACCATATTGCGATTTCGGCGGTCCGTAATTAAGCTTCGGGGGTCCGTACACCGGCTTTGGAACGCCATAAATCGGTTTGGGAAGCGAGAATTTCGGCGGCTTGAATGATACACCGTACGATGGTTTAGGAAGGTTTTGCTTGGGCGGCCCGTAGTTCTTCTTTGGCGGTCCGTAGACCGGCTTGGGGGGTCCGTAAGTTGATTTGGGGGGTCCATAATGTTTTGGGGGTCCGTAACTCGGTTTTGGCTTGCCGATGGGCGGCGGGGGGCCTTCGTAGCTCTGGTTGGGGAACACCACGGGGGAGGGGGGGCCGTACGCGCCAGGGGGGGTTTCTTGATGAAAGATGTTGTTCTGGTGATCTGGTACGCCGTATACTGCTGCTGGCTGCTGCAGATCTGGAACTGGCGAGAGAGAAAAACATTTATTAATAAAAGTCGAAACATATAACGGTAGAACAAAAGTAATGTCATAAAGTGAACTGCAATTGCAGTAACACTGCTTTAAGAGCTCATGGTTAAGCTGCTGAAGCGCTGGGTGAAATTGCATACGGCAGTCGCGACATCCTAGCGTCTACTATAGCAAAATAATTATGTATTTCTTGTTTTATATAGTTAACACTTATGGATTTTATATTCGAAATATTTTTTTACTATCGTTATACTCTTTATTTATTTTCTTTCTGAAAACTAGATTTTTACAATATTTTAATATAAAAACAATAAAACATTATAAAAACCTAATTCTAGAGTACCACCAGCAGCGGGGCAGGGCCCAAGCTACCGGTGGTCAGGGCTGCAGAGTGAGGAACCTCCTGACAATACGTGCCGTGTCAAGGAGTACTGCTTTCTGAATCTGACCCTTGATCCAACCATCAAGCGAGAGCCTCTTAAGATGTTGGTCGAGGCTCTTCGCTATCAGACCGTTCGCTGAAACGACTATCGGGACAATAATGGTTGAATCAACATTCCACATGGCGGTCACCTCGTGAGCTAAGTCATGGTACTTACTGAGCTTGTCCTTCTCGGCTTTCACGAGGTTTTCGTCATGAGGTTACCATAGTAATATCAACCAGTATTGCCCGGCGCTGGGATCGGTCAACCACCACGATATCAGGCTTATTGGCGGCAATAGTCCTGTCCGTAATGATAGAGCGATCTCAGTGGAGCGTTGCACGACCATTTTCGAGTACTGGCGCAGGTGCGTATTTATAGTACGGCACCTCCGATTCAACAAAGGCCATATCCAAGCGCAAGTTGCTGGTAAATTATTCTGGCTACTTGGTTGTGTCTGTGCAAATACTCTCCGTTAGCAAGACGAGAACAACCAGAAATAATATTTCGGAGTGATTCTCTTGGACGGCGGCATGCCCGACAGATGTCGACCGTACCGTCCCTCATAATATATTTCCGGTAGTTATTCATCTTGATAACTTCATCTTCAATGGCACAGACAAAACCTTTGGTTTCCCCAAAGAGGTCACCGAAACGTAGCCAGTTCACCGAGGCAGTCAAATCTACATCAGGCCCAGTTAGCGCCCGTGTAGCACCTTGCTCTTCCATATGTCCTTGCGATCGAGAGTGCTTAGCACCACTGGTTTGCGTCAGTTTTCTGTTGCCAAGGAGAGCGGCGTAAAGTGTCTATCAACTGCCACGACATCCAAATGCATCCCGCACTCAATGTTAAGTAAATAATCCCTGAGACTGCACACCTCACGGTTATGTAGGTCCTTGACATTTAAAAAGCCGCGACCCCCACATCTCCGCGGGATGTACAGCCTCTTAACAGATGAGCGCGGGTGTTGCATTCTGGAAGTCGTGAGCATTTGACGGACTCTCCTATCCAAGGCGTTCAATTCGATCTGAGTCCATCTTAGTATGCCAAAGGAGTATGTGAGCAGAGGCATTACCCAGCCATTAAAGGCACGCGTCTTATTGCCACCCGATAAAAGACTGTTAAGTACTTTTCTCAGGCGGCAAAAGAATCGCTCCCGTAATGACTGTTTTATGTCCCCGTCATCAACACCCAAAGACTGTGACATACCAAGATATTTATATGTTTCAACTTCAGAGAGAGATCTGAAGTGTATCGTATCTGAGAGTTGTAAATTGGTTGAATTTACTACTCTCCCATGCTGTACATATCGGATCAGATCGGGGAAAACGCTAAGCGAATACGAAGTACAAGCGCATTCGGGGCAGTTGGTCGGGGAACAGATAGTATAGTATACATCATCATCATCATCATCAGCTCATTTATGTCCCCACTGCTGGGGCACGAGCCTTCCCTATAGATGGATTAGAACGGACCATAAACCACCGCGCGGGTCCAGTGCGGATTGGTGGTTGTTAACGACTGCTAATGCAGCCGGGACCAACGGCTTAACGTGCCTTCCAAAGCACGGAGGAGCTCGAGATGATTAACTTCTGATCACCCATCCGATGACCGGCTTTTGCGAAAATTGCTTTACCTCTGCACTCGCAGACCGGGCTGTTAACCACTGCGCCATCGAGCTCCTCTGTATAGTATGCAATATAAGGATACTCACTGATGTTGAGTATATCCCGGGGCGGTCCGTAAGCGTCGGACGGTAGCGGCTCGCCGTAAGAGTTGGACAGAGCCGCCTCTCGCTTCTGCGCCTGAGCACCTGGAACGTTACAAAGACGAATATGAGATGGAGAAGAAGACATGAAATGACATATTAGCAGTAGTTAACAACCACCAATGGGCCACCAATCCGCCTGGGCGACGCCCACATAGAATCTCGCAATAGCAGGCCCAGGGCTCGGAAATCGGTTAAATTTATTAACCGGTTTAGGTCGTTGACCCCATATCGGAATGGTATAAGGTTAAGGTTTCGGTTACCGATAATTAACCGGTTAAATGAAAAAACTGTTTTTTTTATTAATTACGATTCCGTTAACCAAAATTAACCGGTTAATTTGAATTCCAAACAATTTCTGAGCAACGCCACCTGTTGTTTTTTGTGTAAACTAATTGAAACTAATGAGGCTCTCGCATCATCTAGCGGCGAGCGGCCGCCGGCGAGTGGGTTGAGTTGAGGAGTGCATATGAGATTAACCGGTTAAATCAGTGCCAAGTATCGATAAACCGATAAGCCCGAGCTTTAAAATTCCGTTCTCTGTATTAATCGGTAACCAACATTTTTTCGGTTTGGTTGGAAAAGTTTATTTATTTTAACCGGTTAATCAATGAACTGAATCATACCGGTTTAAATAACGACATTAACCGTTATTTGTTAACCGGTTCAGAGCCCAGCACACTCGGACTGTTGCGATTCGTTCCGAGATCTCGTATCCGTGAGTGGGTCTACGTGTGCACTGCTCGAGGGTTATTTGTATAAAGCCTATACCTTGTGAGTGCCTGGTGTGAATTTCGGGGGATCGGGGGCTCTGGAACTACTGGTCCAATTCCCAAAATTCTTTCATTGATAGAATGCTCCATCTCTTGCGGGTAGGATTGCCAACTTTTTTTAGACCAAATATAGTATTTTTGGATTCAGTACCCATAAAAATATAGTAGATAGGAAACTAATTTAAAAAATATAGTGCCTATATTAAAAAATATTTTATTTCTTAAATGAATATTTTTTGCTGCTTCGAGTTTTTATTAATAGGTTTTTATTTTTTAAGGAACGCTTCGTAACTATTATTACAATCTAATTTTGAGTTACTAAACACCATTAACTCTGCTTTTATCAGACCGATACTGGCTCTGTCGCGATCATCTTTCCACTTTGTGTTCATCACAGAAAAACTATTATATATTTATAGTAGTTTATAGAATATGTAAATGGTAGGATACTATATTATATAGTAGGGTTGGCAAGCCTACTTGCGGGCAACAGGCTTTATCTTATTTTAAAAAATAGTTTTAATTTTTAAATCTTACATCCACGCGGACGCAGTCGCGAGTAAAGTGCTAGTATAGTAGGTACAATTTGTGTGTTGCGGAACATGAGTTTCCCAAGGAGCCCCTGTGAGGTCGCTACCAGCTCACCTGAGTTAGATGCTTCTGCCACTAGGTCCAGCTCCGAGTCCTGAGACACGAGCCCGGGAGGCGTCTCCTCTGCCACCACGGCCAGCAGACACCACGCTACCTGGGGACCAACAGCAAACATCAATATCAAAATTAAATCATTTTTATTTATTTTGTTATTAGCCCTCACTGTCCTACAGCTGGGCAAAAGCCTCCCTCTATCCAGTTCGTCCAGTTCGTCCCGCCATCTCCTTGTCGGTCTACCGCGGCGCCTCCGTGTTGTGTTTGGCTTCCAATGTGTTGCCAACTTGGCCCATGACACTTCTGGCATGCGGCAGACGAGACGTGACCAGCCCAATTCCATGTCAGCTACAAATTTGCTCTTATGAATGTCACCATGCCATCGATTCGTAAGTCTACTCTGGGCGGGAGACCTTGTACTGCGAAGAACCGACAAGAAACTCGGCGAGGGCGTCATAATATTGGAAAATACCCTATCATAGAAGGACACTTTTCATTACAAATGGACACACAAAATATAAAAGACAACCACAGCATGTAAAAAAAAACAGGCCAAGTGCGTGTCGGGCCACGCGCAGTGTAGGGTTCCGTAGCCCATCTCAATAATGCGGACACTGAGAAGAGGGCTTTTATGAACATTTATTCAACGATGGCTCATATACTTAAATGTAGATACTACCGGTTTCACACAACTGACAACGTTATTTGAGTAGTTCCCAATGAGGAATTTGTACTGCGTCAAGTACATTTTATAAGTCGGTCGACTGTTGCTCGTAAACTTGTAAAGCCTACTTAGCTGTGATAGTTTTCCTTTTAACTTCGTCATTTATACAACAACCGTGAATTTTTTCGGTTGAGAACACTTGACTCTAACAAAATTTTGCACTTTAAAGTTTAATAGTTCACAAACGGATGCCTTAATCAAAAAACTGTTTTCGCAAACCCACAATATTTTTGAAATTGCTATCAAACGACACCCCATACTATGGGGTAGACAAGAAAAAAAAATCCATCCCCACTTCATGTTTAGGGGAGGTAACCTAAAAAAAATTTTCATTTAAATTTTACGGGATGACAGGAATATAGTCAATTGTTACTAAATACTAAAATCAGTTGCTGACCCCTATTTTTATTAATGTAAATCCATTGGTCCCGGCTACATTAGCAGTCGATAACAACCACCACCCAGCGCTGGGCCCGCGTGGTGGTTTACGGCCAGTTCTACCTTGATGTTACCATCCAAAGGGAAGGCTCGTGTCCCAGCAGTGGGGATATACAATGAGCTGGTGAAGTGTAGAATCTTCTTTACAGCTAAAAGACGTCTAAATTGGTCATAAGTAAAAATATCTTATTATACAGAACAAAGTAGGAAATTACCTACTTAAAAAAGTTTATTTTCGAATAGAAATGTTGACTTTGAATTACTTAAGTTTGACATTGGCTCTATGCTAGCCGGCATGCGGCAGGTCACCGCTCACTCTCGCTAGCCATCTCTACATTGACATGAAAGCAGTAAACTAGATTACTGATAGTGTTGTAACGATGGTACATCGATTTAAGGTCCTATCGAAAAAAAATTGCAAAATTAATTAAGCATACTTTTGATTTGAGTGCTGAGTGGAAGATTTCATCGCAACCGTGGTGGTGTGGTCTAGTAATTAAGGCCATCGGTCTTCTAAACACAAAGGTCCTATGGGTTCGATACCCATGGGGGTACATGTTTGGTTGGTGGTAAAAATTTGTGTAAAATTATTTAAGTCACCGCACTCAACATTCAAAGCTTCGCTTTGACTGTTTATTCATTATTTGTTATCCAATTATAATTGGAGTAATTTAACCCGAGATTCTTTTGTAAAATCGTAATACGTTATTTAGATAAAATAATAGTAAATTGTGAAATGAATTCTTTAATTATAATAATGAACAATTATTTTGATCGACAAACAACTGTGGTGTTTTAAAGTAGGCCGTTTAATTTCTACTACAAAGTTGCTTAGCTTGAGTATTAGTGAATGAAGCTACAAAATAAATAAGAAATGAGTTAAGGAATTGCTTTACAATAGTTATTTGCTGTAAATACATGCGCCAGTAGCGCCATTTTGGCCGGTTAAATGGAAGTTTTATTTGGCGGGAAAGATGCTGGACGCTTGTATAGCGAATGTCTGTCATTCTGCGTCGCAATTTTGGGCTGAACACACTTGTAAATTTAACCTATGTTACTTTTAATAAAAATAATTGATCTGCTTTAGTGTTCTTTTCGTTCTATTCTTGATAAGTGTTGTTAAGTTTAAGAAATTAAAGTCATGAGTTTTTGATATTGCTATATGCGTTAAAATCTCTGGAGTACCTAGTTTTGCTAGACAAATAACGTTTATTTAAATGGCAGAACCAACGGTTTTGCTTACTTTAAAAACATAAGTACCCGTTTTCAGCTTGTCAATGATTTAAGTGCTCGCCCTATTGAGGCCTCCGGTGACAAGAAGGCTGGCAGCTACCTCTGCCAACGTATTAGTTTGGCAATCTAAAGGGGCAATGTTGCCAGTATTCTTGGGACCGTTCCCATGAGCCTACAGTTGGAGGCCATCTTTTATTTATAGGTCTTTAGTTTTTTCCTAATTATTTTTCTCTGTATTTTTCCAAAGTTAAGTTAACTAAGATTTCTTGTATTGTAAAAAGTACCCGTTGCTCTCCGATACATATTAACTGATATATATTTTATTCGTAAGTTATTTTCATCAATGTATTATTCCTGTTGTTTCTATAAAAAGTAACATCCTCTATCTCCTCTTCTACATATTCATCTCACTTTCGTATAAAACATTACTTTTTTTCAAGGTTTATCATTTTATTGCAACTAAAATGAATATTAGTATACATTTTTTACTTAAATATAACACTACCTACAGTATGCTTTTAATTTAAAGGAATGTTATATCTTGTAGAAAGAAAAACATTAAAACAATGTTATTTACAACAATACTGATTATAACCTACTATTATTATAAACAAAAAAAAGTTATAACGTAAAAATATTGAGTGAAGCATCGATAAATTTTACCCCAACACTAGGACCACTGGAGCTTTTCCCACCAATTGTCTAGTATTACGCCACAGATTAATAATCCGATTTGCAAGGCGGAAGATCCCACGTTTTTCCCAGGGCTGGGAAGAACGGAAGTGGGTCTCGAAGGCGGCTTTTTGTGGTATAGCACATGAGTTATTAGTTGTAATTGTGATAAAGATGGAGAGAAAGTACTTTATTTAATTACTTTTACGGAATAATTACAAACTAGACTAACTGGTACCTATTTCTCGAAACTCGAGTTTATTTTGTTTAACTTAGAATTAATTTTATCGTGACAGGACGGCGTAGTGGTTTACGCGCCCGGTCTGCGATAAGGTTAAGCCATTTTCTAATGGGTGACCAAAAATGTACCATCTTGAGCTCCTCCGTGCTTTAGAAGGCACGTCGTAACGTAAAGTAAATAAGTATAAACGTAAGTTTATTTGAATAAAAAAATTTGACTTTGACTTTGTTCTTTTACTACTGTGGCGGCGTCACCTACCGCATACGCCGCACATTTATCGACACGAAGCAAAAACACCTTCTCAATCGTGTCAACAGATGGCGCCACAAACGCATACCAACGACGTCGCCATACTAAGACGATAAATAGTATGAGAAGCCTGCATCGCGATAGCGAAGTTTCACTATTTCCTTCGCTATATATAGCACCTCCAACTAACACCCATTGGACCTCGGTCCCCGAGCTATACCACCCAGCTCGGAGGAAGATCTTCCCTTTATCCTTCCTCATTGTGGCGCACCATCCTACTACTACCATCCTACACTACGGAACCCTAAAAATGGAAAGCCTTAACGACCCCTCCGCATTACAGCGCGGCCAATGCCCACGCACATCATCGTTACCCCATCGACACGCAAGCCACTAAAACCATATCTCTTTTTAACAACCAATTTACGATACAGTCATAAATACTATAAAACATGGAGGTCGTTAGTTAGAATAATTAACATTTACGTCCCGGCTACCTGAAGAGTTACCAGACATTTCATACCATCATCATGACTGCTGGGGCACGAGCCTTCCCTATGGATGGAAACGTCGCAGGAAGAGGCCGTAAACCACCACGCGGGCCCAGTGCGGTGCGTCGGTTGACAACTATTGCTAATGCAGCCGGGTCCAACGGCATTACGGAATATTTCTTTTGAAAGTTTCATAACTGCAGCAATCGCAGATTAAGCGATTATATAAACCACTGCGCCATCGAGCTCCTCTGCATGGTATGGTAGGTGGTGGTATGTTTGGATGTGTCGCAGTGGCGTTAGACTTCGACACTTCATGCCCAGTGTTCGACGAAAATTGGCAGCACAAAACCGGTCGTTGTGGAGATCCTTGGGGGAGGCCTTTGTCCAGCAGTGGACGACCTTTGGCTGAGATGATGATGGCGATGATGATTCTTTGTTTATTTGTAAGACCCTATGTGCCTTAAAAATAAACAAAGAATAAGGTCCGAATAGTTATTCCGTGTTTTGTCTCTTTTACTCAAATTTGAAATGACGTTTGATGACAGGAACAAAACACGGAACAAGTCACTATTTGAAGGACTTCTCGACGGAAAAGTGAAGAGACTTATAACATTGTCTGCGGTTTTGTTTTATTTTCTAAAATGTCTGTTATGCCAAATATTAATGTGAAATAATGGTGGATTAGTGTTCGTGAGCGTGCACGAGCGTTGGCAAATGAAACAAAACAGTGCAACATCACTTTTCAAATTCTCTCAAGAAGTCTGCGTGAGGTCTTAGTAAAGCCACACATCTTTACTGAGATACTCGAGGGGTTTAGGGGGGGGGGGGGGGGAGAGAAAAAACAAGGTTTCAAAGCTTATTTACTTTACTATTGACATAAGAGTACGCAAAGTTTTGCGCACAAGGTGCTAGCAATTCAAAATCAGCTTGCAAGACACAAAAAACAGTTTACGCTTACGTGCAGTTAAAACGGTCACCGTGAGTTGGTCGAACAAACAAGTTTATTTGAAAAGCTTGGTTCTCCGTCAGGGATTGATCTTTTGTAACATTTATTATTATTTTTGTTATGTAAATGTGTATTTACCTTGCTTTCATTGTCATTGATATTTTTATCTATACATCTATGTGCTTCAGAAGGCACGTAAAACCGTTGGTTTCAGCTGCATTAGGAGTCGTTAACAACCACCAATCCGCACCGGGCACGCGTGGTGGTTTATGGCCCGTTCTCCCTATCCATCCCTAGGGAAAGCATGCCCCAGCATTGGGGACATAAAATGAGCTGACGGTGATATCTGATTCTGTCTACCAATGGTCCTGGGCATTGGTTCTGCTGTTTCTAACGCTTTTCTAATACTCGTAGTGCAAATGGCAAGTTCATGCCACCGACACACAATTGTGTATTTTAAAATAGAAAAGTCTGTTAACACATTGATTAAACTAATATGCTTGTGTCAGGTATAACCTCATGTCAGTAGGTAACTGAGCTATGGGCACAAAGGAGGCTGCATAAGGTAAGCTTCATACAAACGCGCTCTGTTCCGAGCTGTTCCGAGATCCCGTGTCCGTGAGGGTCTATGTGTGCGTTGCTGTTTTTATAATAAGCAATATTCAGTATTTTAAAGTAAAAGCACAAATAATTGTAATTTGCGGAAGAGATATGCATATGACTTATATTTACCAAATATTAACAATGCCCTGTATCACAAGAGTGCCTATGTAACTGGTATCCAAATATTCAATCATCTGCCCACTATTCAAAAAGCCTCAGTACATTTAAGCTGTTTTAAAATTAAATCAAAGAGATGGCTTATAGGTAAGGCGTTCTACAGTTTGACTGAATATTGCGGTACAAAAACAGCATAGTGGCTGTTTCTATGTAACATGTACCTACCCACTAAAAATTGCATGCCCGACTAGGGTAAATTGTTTGTTCCCAATTATGCTTAACGCCTGCTATGTATTTACACAATTTTATGGCAATAAAAATTTATCTTATCTTATCTCGAGCGCGGTACGTAATAAGATTACCTTTTGGGTCCCCTTACCTTGTGGCTATGGGATCGAACCACGATTGCTCGCATTCAACCCGAGAATCTATCTGCTCGGCTACCAACGCTCTCCGACTAAGTATCGTCACTTTTGTAGTAAAGTGCATTAGCGCTTTAACCAATCCGCGTAACGCGATTGGTCACTCGTATACCGATAAAAATGCCATCAGTGCAAATACTAAGCATAACGCTACCTTTGCTAATAACGTTATCTTCGTATTAGAGATAACGTTACCTCCTTTTAACCAGGGGTGCCTTGTGAGTTGTCGAACATGGTGTTTACTATCCGTATTTATTCGATTACGTCTTACAAAACCGAATATTTTTATGGCAAAATGTTATTTCTTCTCGTATGTCGCCAGAAGGCGCTGCTTCGATGCCATACTAGTTTTCGTTTTCGACAACGACATCGAATGTCAAATGAAACTCACACTAGGAGGCACCCAGCTGTACAGAGACAGTTAGAGCCAGCGCACATTGAGCCACTGGTGGCCGGCCACTAGAAGCCGCGGACGAGGTTTTTCATACATTTTGTATGGCATCGGCGCAAACCGAGCGTTCGAGAGTGGCCACGTTTGAGCCACAAAAAATGTATGAAAAAACTCGTCCGCAGCTTGTGGTCGCGTCTAGTGGCCGCCACCAGTGGCTCAATGTGCGCTGGCTCTTATAAGTAAGCTCGTTTGCGTCCTTAGAGCAATAACAGTTTGCGTCGACCTACGGTGCCTCGATTTCTTTGCACGCAAGTGTAAAGTATCAGTGTACAGTAATAAGTTTCATTGCATAACTACGCATTTTCGAAGTCGGCTCCGGTTCTTGTACAATTTTAATGTAACTATCACCGGATATGAAATTACAGGTATTGAGTTACGATACTTTCACTGGAGGCGAGTCGAGTCGAGTCGCTGCGAATGCAAGGTAGTCGTGATCGTGATGGGATGGAGACGTGGCTTGTTATTTCAATGTTGGCGCCCGCGCACACTATGCGACATGCGACTTTTTTTTCTGAGAAAGTTAAGTTTGCTGATTGCCAATGCGCATTTTCAGCTTTACCGCGCTTTTTTGGCGGCGGCGAGAAACTTAAAGAGTTCCTCAAGCCGTGTGAAACGAATCGCCTTCGGACGTTTTCTAGAGGGAACGGCATCGCGCACTAGTGCGTATCCCCGTGCCCTACTAGATTCGCCGAGGGGTTCGGATCGGATCGGAACATGCGGCTGCGTCAGCTCGGCGATTAGACGCAACAACGATGAGCTGCGATTGCGGCGACCATTTTCATATGTTTTGTACAGACTACCACTAACTGTCAAATAAACCTCAATAGACTATAAACTTTATTGATAAATACATACATACATACATATAATCACGCCTCTTTCCCGTAGGGGTAGGCAGAGACCACTTCTTTCCATTTGCTACGATCCTTACTTACTTGTTTCGCTTCGTCCACTTTCATTATTCCCTTCATACATGCTCTTCGGTTTAGGGTACTCTTGACCTGGCCTTTTTTCAAGACGTCCCAGATTTGATCTCGTAACGTCCGCCTACGTCTACCCCTACCAACACCTTCATTCACACTCGCCTTATACACTTTTTTCGTGAATCGTTCTTCATCCATTCTCTCGACATGGCCAAGCCATCTCAGCATGCCTTTCTCAATGTTTGTCACTACATCTTCTTTCAGACCACAACGATTCCTTATCTCACTATTTCTTATCCTGTCACTCAGTTTATTGATATATGGTTGAAAGTTAACTGAAGAAGTTTGATAGTGTTGGGTAGGTTGATGTGCATCAGGCGTCTGTACAAGAGACTTGGCTTGGCATAGAATTCATCATTATCATCAGCTTATTTTATGTCCTTACTGCTGGGGCACGAGCCTTCCCTTTGGATGGATTGGGAGAGCGGGCCATAAACCACCACGCGGGCCCAGTGCAGATTAGTGTTTGTTAACGACTGTTAATGCAGCCGCGATCAACGTGCCTTCCGAAGCATCAAAAGGCATAGAGTTGCATTGGAGCATTGCGGAGTCGTAACAAAAGGCTAATCGACAGGCTAGAGTCGGTCTCGTACACAACGTACGACACGCAAGACCGTCTTTCTTGAAAAGAAAAACAAATATGATCGCTTCCTGCGACGACGTCTGTTGTGACGACTAGTCGCAGGGGCTGACAGTACTACGTCTAATCGTTGAGACAAGACGCAGATGTAAAAGCCAGCTCTGCGTTACCGTGTCCTGTGACGCTGTATAGGCCGAATGAGGCCGCTTGAGAAAGCAAACTCTATAAGAGAAAAGCTCTGCGTCTTGTTGCAGCGACAAGACGCACAATCTGTGGCGTCCCTTATTCTGTTGCGTAATTTTTTTCGTTGTTTTTACAATGACTTGGTGCTGTTCGGATTGCGCATGATCCAATGTCAAAGTTATAAAAATATACACATACACACTCTGACGTCCTTCTCCCAAAAGAAGGGATACAGATCATCAATATCACAAATTTTAAGTAAAACTCGCCGTTAGTGACCTCGACGCCAAATTTAGCATAATCTAAGTAGGGCTCCGAGGTGGAATAGATAGTATCAGTGATGGGTTGCAGCCGATCGCCTGAAGCATCTTGAACCCCTTGTCCCTTATTCGGCTCTTAGAACATGTACGGGGTCCCCCGCCCGATCCTCTAAATGACAGCACACATTTACAGAATACACTAAACATGCACACCAGTTTAGGCCCAAGACACCGTACTCGTAGAACAAGGGTACGAAGAACCGGTTCACACTCGCTCTACACCAGGTACAGACATGTACCTGGTCGGTTCTCTCCTCCTCCACGGCCCGGTCAACCCGAGCCGAGGTCCGTGCCTTTAGAGGCGCCCTCGGGTTGCTCCGCTCCCCGATCCGATCCGAACCCTTCGGAGAATCTAGTAGGGCACGGGGACGCGCACTTGTGCGCGATGCCGTTCCCTCTAGATAACCTCTGAAGGTGATTCGTTTCACACGGCTTGAGGGACCCTTTACGTTCCTCGCCGCCCCCAAAAAGCCCGGTGAAGCTGAAAATGCCGCAGCGGCAATCAGCAATCTCTCTCCAAAAAAAAAAAAATGTACGGGGTAGTTAGGCAGCTGATACAGCATTTTCACGTCCCGGATTAGCATGGGGACGTATGGGATGGACAACATAATATGCTGAGTAAAAAAAATTTAAATTGTTTAGTTAATAATCGATAAAAAAAAATACTTTTTATTTTCAAGTGCTAATTGCTGCACTGAAGCTAATCAAAGGCCATAAATTTAGATGGCATGGCCATCGGTTGCAACGACCGTTGGATAGATGGCGCACCCGTGCCGCTATTCAACATCAATAGCACATTGAGTGATACTCACTCACTCTATAGCAATAGCACATCATAGCACTCAAAAATTAAAAAGCAGTGACAAAATTCAGCGCTTACGTCAGCCTTCCCGGTAGCATAGCGGTCAGTGCAGCCGCCCGGATTGCGGAAGACCCAGGCTCGATTCCTGGCTGGGTCGGGTGGGCGTTTAATTTTTTCACTGTATTTTATAAAATTTATAAATATTTAATAATCGATGATATGGATTGATGATGGATTGATTGATCATGTCACAAAGCCGGGCCATGCATCAGAAAATCCGAAAGATATGTTGCTGGAACGGAGAATTGAACCTAAACTTCAGCCACCGAGACGCTAAACTAATTTTCAATTTGAAGCAAATTGCAGGTCGGCGAAATGCACAATCCTTTTCCACTAGGTGTGGAGACATGTGGCATCGTACCATAAATTTAACCGCCTCTGTGGTCTAGTGGTTAAGACCACCGGTTTAGACACAGAGGTCCCGGGTTCGATTCCCAGCGGGGGGTAGATGTTTGTATACTCGGTTTGGTTGGTGGTAGGGCTTGTTTGCCCGCCTGGCTAGCTACCACAATGTTGTTCAATGTTGGCATTGTTAGCAGCTAGAGATAAGATAGCCAGTGCCTCAGTAAGTTGAGGATCCGGGTGAAGTGCGCCTCCACCAATTGGCCTTATCATCACTTAACATAAAGTGAGATCAAGGCACTGAGCTTACCCGCAAATATAAAAAAAAAAATTACTCACCACCACCCCCCACCGAGGGAACTGAAACAAAAAAGAAATACATTAGCTAATTAAAGAATAAATTACAAACATTAATCTACAATCGTATTTTTGAGTGTATTGTCTCCGCCCATCATTTCGAACTCAACTTAAATTATAGTGTTTAAGTGATATTGACGTTAATTCCGCAAGGCGGCTGGCAAGAGCTGGATGAGTGATATGTAAATTTGTCGGGAAAAACCAACATAATGTATGCTCCAGCTAAAGATTTTTACCGTCAACCTCGTAATTAAGACATAGAACTAGACTGGCTCAACCTTCCACTAAATTACATATGGTAAGCTCAGGTACTTACCATATGTCAATCTAATATATAAAATTCTCGTGTCACGGTGTACGTTATTGAACTCCTCTGAAACGGCTCGACCGATTTTCGTGAATCTTAGCGTGCATATCGGCTAGGGTGGAGAATCGGACAACATCTATTTTTCATCCCCCTAAATGTTAAGGGTGGTCCACCCCTAAATTTTTTTTAGATTTTTGAAATTTTTCCAATACAAAATGATTTGTTTGTAGTGTTGTCATGGAAACTGTCAAAGCGGCACGAAGTCCGCCGGGTCAGCTAGTAAAGATATATAATAGAATACCGAAAGAAATCCAGGTTTTACTAAAAGAAACTACTACTACCAAAAACTAATTTATCTATAGTGAGATCAGGACCTTATTCCGGGGCAGTAAAATTATACAATTCATTACCGAACATAATACTCTTATTTCTCTAAATAGAAGATAATAAAAAAATTATAACATCCTTAAATAATTATTTAATAGATAAATGCTTTTACAAACTTAATGAATATTATACTTACGTGTCCTAAGTAATACCTATATAAGAAATTTTTGTTTTTACTTTGTTTAACTGTATATAAATTATATCTGAGTTGTTATACCCTAGCAGGGTTCATGTGTTGATCTTTACCTGTTTTGACGTGACAACGTCTTATAAATTGGTTTGCCGGGTGACACTTCAAGAAACTGCGTTACGCTCCGCTCACGTTATGCGCTCACAATGAGAGCGAGTGAGAGGCACGCGTCCCTTCCACTCGGGCATGGTTAGCCCGCCTAAGAGCGAGAGAGACAGACATAAAAAGTGAAAGGTAAATACGTATGTATGTGTAAAGGTAAAAATAAAATTTTGTTAATATGAAATTCAGTGCGAGATTCTTTGTATAAATTAATGTTTTAAATATAATTCTTTGTATAAATAAATGTTTTAATTTGTTACTATTATTTCATCCTTCTTCCTACTATACGAATGAATATTCACATTAAAATTATTTTACCACTTAAAGTCGTTGTCACGTAAAACTTTCGCCCGTATATCGACTTTATTTAACACCTTTTATGTACCACATATGTAAGCAATAAAGAATTATTATTATTATTATTATTAAACAGAGTTTAATAAAAAAATAAAGGAGTATTTAATAGAGCAATGTTTTTATTCAATAAAGGAATTTTTAGGATAAGTAATTGTTATTGTTCATATCTATTGTTGTTGCCTTTGTTAACTTAGTAACACCCTAGAATTAATACTTTTGTTGTATAAAAAAATATTTAAAAAAAAACCCCAAACTGTTGCAATACCCTTCCTTACAGGGTCATGTTAGGAAACCAAAAACCAAAAACTAAAACTACGGAAAGCCACTAAACTAACTAAACTAAGGAAGCCAAAAATTAACATAGATATATATATATATATATATATATATATTTATATTATATTAGAAGGAGGCAAACGAGCAGGCGGGTCAACTGATGGGAAGCAATCACCGCCGCCCTGGACACCCGCAAAACCATAGGAGTCGCAGATGCGTTGCCGGCCTTTAAGGAAGGAATAGGCTCGTCTCTTGAAGATCCCTACGTCGTAATGGTCCGGAAATACCGTAACAGTATATAATAATAATAATAGATTTTCATTGAATTGAAATATTACGGGATGAGGAAGGGGGTTGAGGAAGGGGGGGAAGAGGGTTTTGTTTACTGTGCGTATTCATTCGATTGCGTTTACGAATAGAAAGAATTGTATATTCTCGTATGTCGCCAGGAGCTGCTTTAATGCCACACATAAATAACTTTATTATTTTTAAATTTAAATTTGAATTCACAATCTATATCTATATCTAATCTATACATATAATGAAGCTAAAGAAGGTCAAAGGTCCGTACATGGAAGATATTCGAAAAAAAGTTGGCTGGGGATACTTAGAATCGATAAAAGAACACGTTCCAACAGTTTCTAGAATTTTTGTCTGTTTATCTGTTTATTTGACCGCGCATCAAGTGAAAATGGCTGAACGGATTTTTATGCAAACTTTGCACATATACAGACCATGACCCGGACTAGGACATAGGATACTTTTTGTCCCGGCAACAGGTTAATGTGGGATAGTGTAGTCTTCGCGAACGAAGTCGCAGGCGACAACTAGTGCTACATAAAGTAACAATACAATTGTTTTTAGAAAAAATCAGCACTACAAAAAATCAACCAGACTCATGAAGCTCGAGTGGGAACCGAACACACGGAGTACGGACCTTAGGTGTTCGTGGGTTCGATTCCCACTCGAGCTTCCAGAGTTGATTTTTTCTAGTAATATTTTATCTTGTCATAGCGTGATGTTAAATGGCCTTCCACATAAATTGGGCTATCAAATGCGAAAAGATTTTTTAAAATCCGACTGTTAGTTCTAGAGATTAGCGCGTTCAAATAAAAAAACAAACACTTCAGCTTTATTTATTTAATAATATTTTATTTATTTTATTATCTTAGGAAAACCAAGGTTTACAAAATTTAAATAGGGTCATCAAGTGGTTCACATAAAAACCCCTAATAGGTTCTCACCGATAGAAGTTACTTAATAATTAAAACTAGACGCACCAAGCGACGCATTATTAACCTCGCTCAAACTGTTAACGAGTTGGTATTACCGCAACAGAATATCTAGTTAAAGAATATTACGTGGGTTCGAAGAACCGCTCGCTCAACATCCGCCTCGCTGATGGTGCACTGGTATAGAAGAGGTCCAGCTCAAACTGCTTGCTAAGTAAGTTAAAATTGTCACGCGCACGCCATAAGTAACTATTCTGCCTGTAATTGGTATTCGCTTTCGGTAAACAGAAGGTAGGGTTACTCCTAAAATTTCTTTATTTAAATCATAGATAGTATAGATGAAGATAATATCATAACCACAGTGTAGAGATGTGCGCATCATCTGTGGGCAGCTTTCGTATGCTTTCCCTGGCGGAATGCTGTGGGGCCGGCTGTGACGTCACAGCTGGCGTTGTGACCTGCGCGCCCGCCGATGCGACAAACACTTCAAATAACTTTCGCTGTAACCCTAACACAATACTAGAAAAGTGTTGATTTTTCTACGAGCGGGATTTTAGTAATACCACGTGTCTGTGTTTAACAGCCGAACAAATGTTTTATTATTATTCACTTTATTAAACATATTTCTTAAGATTTATTTTACAATATTTTTTTATAAAAACATATTTACAATATAAAACATTATAAAAAACTTAACCTAGGTTGCCACCGGCAGCGGGGATAGACCCAAGCTACCGGTGGTCAGGGCTGCAGAGCGAGGAACCTCCTGACAATACGTGCCGTGTCAAGGAGCCTTTTGCATCTGACCCTTGACCCAACCATTCAGCGAGAGCCTCTCTAGGTGTTGATCGAGGCTTTTGGCTAAAAGACCGTTTGCCGAAACGACTATCGGTACAATAATGGTTGAATCCACATCCCACATGGCGGTAACCTCGTGAGCCAAGTCAAGGTACACTTACTGAGCTTTGTCTGAGCTATTGTGGTATTATTATTATTAATAAATTTAAAACCACCATTAAATAACTAGCTTTATAAAAAAGCCTATTATAAAGTGTCTGATTGATTATACAGAAGACAGAACAGCATGGGTTTTAAATGCTCCAACCACTCCAACAGGTATTTCTAATTTTAAATATTGTTAAGTTATTTGAAACTAGTATAACTTGGTAACGGCATATCACTTTGTAAATGTCGTTACTTATATCGGAGCTGTGGAGGATTAAATTCTACTAGAAATAATCAACTAGCCTCATGAAGCTCGAGTGGGAATCGAACCCACGACCTTTGGATAACCAATCCAATGCTTTGACCACTTTTGTCAGCAATTTATTGATTTTAGTCTTTAGCAACATTTGAAAATAGACCACCGCCTAGCTGCCATCCCGTAATATTTCAAAAAAATCTTTGTTTTTTATAGCGACGAAAATTGTGTCAAACACTGGGCTTAAAGTGTCGTATAGGCGCATCGTCATCATCATCATCACCAGCTCATTTAATGTCCCCACTGCTGGGGCACGAGCCTTCCCTATGGATGGATAGGGAGAATGGGCCATACACCACCACGCGGGCCCAGAGCGGGCGGTGGTTGTTCACGACTGCTAATGTAGCCGGGACCAACGGCTTTACGTGTGTTCCGAAGCACGGAGGAGCTCGAGATGGAAAATTTTTGGTCACTCATCCGATGACCGGCCTTTGCGAAAATTTTATTTTTACTAACTTTGACATTAGCAAAAAGAGCGTGAACACAAAGCCATCACAAAAAAAAGTGTCACTAAACTGTTTTTTAAGCAAACACGTATAATAATCTGGTTTTGAGTTGACCTTGCTATTACAAAATATAATCGTGCACTTAAATAAATATGTGTATGTAACGACCATCAGTGGAGCAAGTTCATTGACACATTGCAACGTCTCTTGATGGCAGCCATATTTAGTAATGGCGGGAGGCGGCCATGATTTTGACCGCGTTAAATACAATGCAACCGAATATGACCAACGAATATGAAATGTTGATTTAAGTAAATTCATGTCTTTTCTTGAATTGCTAGCTCAAATAGGTTGTATAATTTTGACTCGATCATAATTATTCTCGAAAACCACACCACTAAAAAAATCACTATTGTTGAAATTACAAAATCATTACTTACATAATTTATATGCTTGGAAACCACTCAAATACATTGATAACATCAATATTCGTAATTTACTGCGTAATGAAGCTGCATATTTTGATAACTAAAACCAATAATTTTTTATAAAATATTTTTATTAAATATGTTAATTTGCGGTGTCAATTGTCGCAGCCGCTACGTATTTTCGACCTTATGACAGCGCCAGTAAGGATCCGCCTTTTTGAATGTTCATGAATCGAGGTGTCAGTCGTTATAATCTTCTAATATATAAAATTCTCGTGTCACGGTGTACTTACGTTATTGAACTCCTCTGAAACGGCTCGACCGATTTTCCTGAATCTTAGCGTGCATATCGGCTAGGGTGGAGAATCGGACAACACCTATTTTCATCCCCCTAAATGTTAAGGGTGGTCCACCTCTAAATTTTTTTTAGATTTTTGAAATTTTTCCAATACAAAATGATTTGTTGTCATGGAAACTGTCAAAGCGGTACGAAGTCCGCCGGGTCAGCTAGTCTTTTATAAATTGTTGTGTTCAGTTTTCGTCGTCAAAAATAAATTATCCTTGAAATGTTACGAGAGGACAGCTAAGAAGCAGGGATCTATATTCAACGATGAAAAAAACTTAGTTAATACCCTGTACAATTATTGAATAGAATAGATATATTTATTTGCAATGAATGTAGGTAGGTAGGTACTTAAAATTTGTTAGCGAAACCCTGTACGTACACTCTGCATTATATAGCATGCAAATTTTTCCTTACAAACTAAAGAAATTAAACTGTCGGTTAAGAAATCTTGTATGTACTGAATATTATCATTTTTGCAACAGTAATGGTGTTAGATGTTTTAAAATATCCTCCTTGGGCGTTCTTTCATGCTATCGGGTATTTCATTAAAAATTACTGATGATTTACATATTAAATTTTTCTTTAACAGAGTACTCTTAAATACTCCAGTGTGCTCCAGTGTGCAGCAGGTTTTGATATTGAGATCTCATTTGTTGTTCGTTTTCTAAAGTCCTTAAATGTGACAAATAATTTTTGATTGGTTTTTGTTGTTATACTTATTGATTTGGTTAGAAAAATGAAACATTTCCCACCCTCATAGTTACTAAGACTAAAATCAGTAGCTGACCCATATATTTTAATGGTTAAAGACTAAAATTGTCGATAACTGGTACGACGAGAGCTACACATAACCATCCGTGTCTCCACGGAAGTGGGACACACGGCTGCACACCTGACTGCCACAAACCGCCTCTGTGGTCTAGTGGCTAAGACCACCGGTTTAGACCCAGAGGTCCCGGGTTCGATTCCCAGCAGGGGGTACATGTTTGTGTACTCGGTTTGGTTGGTGGTAGGGCTTGTTTGTCCGCCTGGCTAGCTACCACCGTCTTATATAAATATGTCGCCATAACATCAATGTTTGTAGCATTGTTGTGTTCCGGCAGTTAGAGATAAGATAGCCAGTGCCTCACTAGTTGAGGATCCCGGGTGAAATGCGCTTCCATCATTGGCCTTATCATCACTTAACATCAGGTGAGATCAAGGCACTGTGCTTACCCGTTAATATATATAAAAAACAAACTGTCAAATTTCCTCAATAGACTTTGAAATTTATGTCTTACGGATATGGTTGAACGTTTATTTAAGAAATTAGATGTGCAGGCGTCTGTACTCGGCAGTGAGTATTCCCTTTCCGTATATACAAGTTACTTTATGGTATTCCCGACCATAACAAAAAAATGGACGACAACCGCATGGATTGGCAACATTTTTCCATACAAAGTGAGGTTGCCTCCGACCGTCATCTTCTAAATTGCTTTATAACAATTTTATTGCCTGAGCGGTTTCAGTAATGGCTGTCACATTTGAAGAGTTTGTTTTTTATTGTGATTGTGTGAATTGTTATAGAATCAGCTAACAGTTACATCTATTGCAACACCAGAAAAAAATACATTCAAAAATTATGAATCGTTTTATTTTTTTTTGAGAGAGATTGCTGATTGCCTTAGACGGCATTTTCAGCTTCACCAGGCTAAAGGGTCCCTCAAGCCGTGTGAAACGAATCACCTTAAGAGGTTTTCTAGAGGGAACGGCATCGCGCACTAGTGCGCATCCCCGTGCCCTACTAGATTCTCCGAAGGGTTCGGATCGGATCGGGGGGCGGAGCAACCCGAGGGCGCCTCTAAAGGCTCGGACCTCGGCTCGGGTTGACCGGGCCGTGGAGGAGAGAAGCGCCCAGGTACACGTCTGTACCTGGTGTAGAGCGCGTGTGAACCGGTTCTTCGTACCCTTGTCCTACGAGTACGGTGTCTTGGGCGTACACTAGTGTGCATGTTTAGTGTATTCTGTAAATGGGTAGTGGCATTTAGAGGATCGGGCGGGGGTTATGAATCGTGCATGTCGTTAGAGCCGACTAAGAAACAAGGGCGGTTTTAAGATGCTCGCACACCAGGCGATCGGCTGCTTCACAGCATCGCTGATGTTATTTATTCCACTTCGGAGCCCTACTTTGATTGTGCTAAACTCAATATTTTTTTTTTTTTTTATTTTTATTTTAAGGTACACCAACAGCAATACACATAAACAATTAAAATGAATTTTACAAGGGTAGTGTCTTAAATATGTTTGCCAATTATAGGTATACACAACATTCGTTGTACAGTTGTCTTCCAATAGATTAACTTAAATCAAAATATACAGAAAATATTATGCCAATTACAATCGGACTAACTTATTGCATTATTTTATGAGACTTGTGTGCTTGTAGACTGAAGGTAATAATCAGTCAATTTCTTTTTGAAAATTCCAGAAGAGTCGTTAAAAATGTCAATTGTAGGGATTCTATGGGAAATCTCGTTGTACTCCTTACATACTCTGGCAAGAGGGTAGTGTGCGCCTAAATTGGTTTTATGGTCCGGAAGGTAAAATATTTTTTTAATTGGAAATCTGGGATATCTGCAAGGAACGTTTATTTTAATTTGGTTTAGGAGATTTATATTTTTGATTTTGTTGTTTATCAATTTGTACAGAAACATTAAATCTGCAATCGAACGGCGGTTTCGCAGGGTTGTCATTCTAAAAAATGCTAGTCGTAGACTGTAGGGATGTCTGTGGGATATGCCTGGGGATGAAAAGGCAAGATAGCGTGTGAATGCTCGCTGTATAGATTCTATACGTTGTGACGCTGCACTATAGACAGGGTTCCAGACAACGCTTGCGAATTCGAGGTGACTGCGCACCAGGGTGTTGAAGAGAACAATCTTAGTTTTAACGTTTCGAAAACCTTTGGCGCTTCTTTTCAAGAATCCCAACATACTGGCCGCACGTTTTATTATTTTTTCAATATGTGGGGCTAGTTTCAGCTTGCTGTCAAGCATGACGCCTAAGTCCTTAATCTCACTAACCTTCGTAAGAGTCGTACCTTCCAGTTCGTAGACGGTTTTAATAGGGTTTCTCTTTCTGGTGTAACTAATGTGAAAGCATTTATTGGGATTTAACAGCATTCCATTGTTAGCACACCAGTCAGAGAGATTGTCTAAATCAGACTGCAAGAAAGCAGTGTCACTGGAGCTTTTAACAGTGTAACTCATCTTGAGATCGTCAGCAAACATGGACACCCTACCATGGCCTATTTTGGTCACGATGTCGTTCATATAGATTAAGAATAAGAGAGGACCCAGATGAGAGCCCTGTGGTACACCAGACTCAGCGAAAAATACGTCGGACTCAAAGCCGTTCACAGCCACAGTCTGTGATCTTGCTGTCAAATACGAGGCAAACCATTGCAACAGCGTCCCACCCACACCAACATTACTAAGTTTTGTTAGTAACACCTGGTAATTTACCTTGTCAAAAGCACTCGAAAAGTCAGTGTATATTGTATCTACTTGCAAGCGCCTATCCACATCTCTTGACACAGAAGATACAAAAGAAGCCAGGTTAGTATCCACTGAACGACCACGCATGAAACCATGCTGAACGTCCGCTAGGATATTCTCTGTATGACTGTAGATCAAAGGGTACACAAGGCTTTCAAATAATTTTGAAAAGCATGAAAGGATAGAGATCGGTCGATAGTTAGTAACGACCGCCTTGTCACCCTTTTTGTAAATTGGAATGATCCTGGCTCTCTTCCATTCATCAGGAAATGTTCCGTCACGAAGGGACCGATTAAATATTATCGTCAAGGGAATGGCGAGAGCAGATTCACATCGCCTCACAAAGAACGGTGGTATGTTGTCGGGTCCAGGCCCTTTTTTTCCATTAAGCTGTTTTATCTTTTTTAACACTTGGGATTCGTTTAAATGTAAACTAGCAATGTAGCTACTTGCTGCAGGAGCCGAATCAGTGATGCTTTTGTTATTTTTTGAGTACACGGATGAAAAGTGACTAGCAAAAAGATTGGCTATCTCTGTCCCCGACGATGCAAAGGAGCCATCTACTAGTTTCATGTTGGCAGGCAGTACCGATTGGCCTTTTCGTTTGTCTTTTATGTACCGCCAAAATTTGTTAGGATCTGTGCAAATACTGGATTCAGTTTCATTCATATAATTATTAAAGCAAATATCAATTAGTTTATGACAACGTTCTCTTAGAAGATTATGTTCATATTTGTCTCTTAGATTTTTGTATTTAGAATATTTTTTACGAAGATTTTCCTTTTCTTTCAATAACTTAATAAGATTTTTCGTAAACCAGGGGGGATATTTAGACGGTTTAAACGCTTTCATTTTAGGTACGTAGTTAGCAATAACAATGTTCAGGCTTTTGTAAAACTCTTCTACTAGTTGATTTACGTCCTTACAGTCTTCAAACACACTATGCCAGTCAGTACAAACCAGTTCCGATGTTAAAGACTCGTAGTCGGCCTTAAAGAAATTATACCTTTCACGGGCATTAGGCGACAGATTTGCACCAGAGTTAGAAGGAAGTGCAGAAATGGTAACAAGAAGAGGGGGATGATATGCATCAAGCTTGCTTATCAAATCCAGTGGCTGTGATATATTTAAACTTTGCAAGTTGCTTAAGATTAGGTCCAGTATTCTTCCAACAGAATTCTTAATATTATTGTACTGTACGATATTGTTAATAGACATTACATCCATCAGACCAACTCCTAGATCGTTATTATAGTTGGTGGGTACCATGTGAGCACAATCGCTTTTACAACTCCAATCAACAAAGCTTAAATTAAAATCTCCAAGTACGATAACATTATCGATATGATTCATTACAATATCCAAATTTTGCAAAAAGCGCGTCAGCGTCTCAAGTTTAGGCGGTGGTGGTAAGTATACAGCACATAAAGAAAGACTCGTTAGTGAGCCATTGATTTTAACTTTAATATTAACCCAAAGATCCTCACAATTTGTTTCCCAGTTAGACATTCGGGTTGAAGATATTTTCCGAGAAACAGCAATAAGCACGCCTCCACCATCCGCCTTGGAACCAGAAACGCTTGAGCGATCCCTACGGTATACTACATATCTAGAATCAATAAATTCGCGATCTGCGATATTGGAGTTCAGCCATGTCTCAGTAAAAACGATAACATCATAATTATGGATCAAAATGTTTTTCAGAACGTCGTCGGTTTTTGTTCTTATACCACGGGTATTTTGATAGTACAGAGTGAACTCTTTAATCAATAATACAACACCGTAACATTCTCTTATCATCGCTAAACTACTTAATCAGAGCTACACTATCCATGTTACGTATTAGCAATGCCTCACTGTATTCATCCTTTCGAACAAAAATTCTGCCATTACGCACCCATGTAAACTTGTATTTACATTCCCTGGCCTTGATTCGTGCGGCGGCGTGTAGAGCTTTGTTTGTAGGAGAGAGGTGCTCCGAGACAAAGACCGGTTTACGAGGTCCATTCAAGCCAATATTTTGTGTGCTGAGTTTGTCCTTTTCGTTCTTCTTGTTAAATGCTGAGACGGAGGCGAGAAGGCTGTCACGTTGTCTAGGGGCACGAAGTTTCACAATAATTGCGCGGGGCCGGTCACTGTCTTTGCTTATCTTGGCAACGCGCGTTACATGTAAAATATCTTCAGACGACAATGGAGCATTTACGGTCTTTACTATTTGCTCAACAACGTTGTTTAAGTTTTCCTGTCTATGTTCCGGAACACCGTTGACTTCTATATTGCTATCTAATATTTGTGATGTTTAATGGTTTGAAAATTTGTAGTTACTAGGTTAGGTAGGTATGTACTCGAAATTGCTCACGCACGCACGACACACTTCGGTCACAGTATTAGAACGCGAAACGGCTTTATTGTTATTTTTGCGGTTTTTAACGAGACTAGATTTAAATAGTTCCATATTATGAACGCTTCGGTGGCCGAGTGGCAGAGCGCTCGGACCGATACCCGAAGGGCCCGTGTTCAATTCCCAGGTCGGGCAAAGTGTGTTTGGAAGTTTCGATGCTTACCAACCCCGCATTTGGCAAGCTTGGCGATTAAACGACCTCCGTAGCCGAGTGGCTTGCACGCCGGACTTAGGGCGGCGTTAACTCTGAGGTCCCGGGTTCGATTCCCGGTCGGGTCAATGTCGAAAAACGAACTTTTCTATATTGTGTCGGGTCTGGGTGGTTGTGGTGCCGTCGTTGTTTCTGATTTCCATGAAACGAGTGTTTTAGCTACTTACCTTGGGATCAGAACAATGTATGTGATGTTGTCTAAATTTTCAAATTTTTTTTTTAAACTATTCCTCACCAATTGTAGTTTTATGGCTTGATTTCAATGATGGAGGCCTTTGCCCAGCAGTGGGACAGTTATAGGCTGTTTACTACTTCCCGACATAAAAACAAACAATGTCACAAACGTTACCTCTTTATCAATAGTATAGATATAGATAGATAAGTTATTGATGGACAAATCTCGTTCATGACCTGTCAAGGCCACTTAGCGCGTGGCCTTTACAACCGGTCTACGCTTTCTCGACTATGAAAGTAAAACTGGTCGCACGGGTCAAAGTTTATGCGAAGACAGAAGCGAAGGCAATTTCCTTTTCACTATGTAGATTTGTACCTAACGATTGGTATATAGAGATAGCTTTTTTTTTATTATTATTATAGGAAAACCAAGGTTTACAAAATTTAAATAGGGTCATCAAGTGTTAGACATAAAAACCACTAATAGGTTCTCACCGATAGAAGTTACTTAATAATTGAAACTAGACGCACCAAGCGACGTGTTAAAGCCCGGTGAAGCTGAAAATGCCGCAGCGGCAATCAGCAATCTCTCTCCAAAAAAAAAAAAAAAAACCAAGCGACGCATTATTAACCTCGCCCAAACTGTTAACGAGTTGGTATTACCGCAACAGAATATTCCTTACTAGCGGCCCGCCCCGGCTTCGCACGGGTGGACATTTTTTTTAATATAGCCTATGTTACTCAGCGTTAGTGTAGCATTCTACAAAAGAAATGACCAGCCGTGCGAAGCCGGGGCGGGTCGATAGTGAACTTAAATACATAGTGCCCAGGTCACCGCCACGGCCCGGTCAACCCGAGCCGAGGTACGAGACTTTAGAGGCGCCGGGCTTTACCGCTCCCCGATCGAACCCCTCAGAGAATCTAGGGCACGGGGACACGCACTAGTGCGTGATGCCGTTCCCTCTGGAAAACCTCCGATGGTGATTCGATTCGCACGACTTGGGGAACCCTTTAAGTTTCTCGCCGCCCCCAAAAAAGCGCGGTAAAGCTGAAAATGCCGTTTGAGGCAATCAGAAGACTCTTTAAAAAAAAAGTGTTCAAGTAGTCTTAGTATATTAGTAAGCACTAGAAAGGTATTAATTGTAAACGTATTAAGTTAAATATTATATGATTTGGTAACGACATACTTTTTTTAAAATTTTTGTAAATGTCGTTACTTCTATTGAAGCCATATTTATTTATTTATTTATTTATTTATTATTTATTTATTTATTAAGGGCAACCAACAAATCTTACACTATTTACATTGTTTAATCTTACGTACTATATTTAGGATAAGTGCAGATTCACTTACAGGCTGCCACGAATTCACTTACATATTGAAGCTGTGGAGTTTTTTTTCCCTTTAGTTGATGGCTTCGTGCGATTAGCACATTTAGCCAGTGTCAAAGTAATTTTTCTTACAAGTAATACATACATATACAATATTTCCTTCCAGTGTGATGATGATGAATGATAATAGAAATGAGAAGTGAGAAATTATATACCCCCCAACCCCTCGAGTTTGTCAGTAAAGATGTGGGGCTTTACTAAGTCCTCACGCGGACTTCTTGAGAGAATTTGAAAAGTGACGTTGCACTGTTCTGTTTCATTTGCCAACACTCATGCGCACTCACGAACACTTAACGGTTAATAATCCACCATTATTCCACATTAATATTCGACATAACACAAATTTTAGAAATTAAAACAAAACTGCAGACATGCCTCTTCACTTTCCCGCCAAGAAGTCCGAAGTCATATTGAAGTTTCTTGCGTCCGTTCTTTTCCACAGCTAAAAAATAAGCGCCCAGAATGAGTAGTAGGTAAAAAAATTATAGACGATACAAAAGCATTTTTGAATAAAACATTTTGACTTTGATTTTGAAGCACCCTGCTTGTCTGTAATCGTTGCTTAAGTCAAAAATCAGTTTTTGACAGTTTCACAAAATATGAGTAGGTAGTGGTGATTAATTTCGGCGGCTTGGAGAGCACCACGATAACATAAAAGTAGTGCACTTGCCCCGCGTGCGTGAGTGCGGGTTTGAATTCCGCTAGTGGACATTTTTTCAATACATTTTTCAAATTGTTATTTTTTAAATAAATAATTTTAAGCAACTTTCGCTATATTAAATATTCATAAAATTTTATAAAATACAGTGAAAATATTAAACGCCCACCCGACCCAGCGTTTGGATAGATGGCGCTAGTGCCGCTTAATAGCACTCAAAAATATTAAAATAGCAGTGACAAAATTCAGCGCTTACGTCAGCCTTCCCGGTAGCATAGCGGTCAGTGCAGCCGCCCGGATTGCGGAAGACCCAGGTTCGATTCCTGGCTGGGTCGGGTGGGCGTTTAATTTTTTCACTGTATTTTATAAAATTTTATGAATATTTAATTTAGCTTCAGTGCAGCAATTAGCACTTAAAAATAAAAAAGTAAAATTAACTTTCGCTATGCCTGCTCAACACATTTGAGTACCTTGTTACCAGTACGATATCGTGTTATTATCCAATTAATAATAACAATGCGTAATATGAATAAATCGCGTTACAAATTCAATTAGAAAACCATTACATATAAATGGTCACGGTATAATCTATGCGTAACGGCGTAATTTATTATATTTTTTGTGAATTGGGATTGCCGTTGGCCCTATAGATATGTAATCTCTTACAGCGTATAGACGAGCGAGAAACTTAAGATTCCTCAAGCCTCGGTGTGGTGACCGAACTGAGTGCCAAGTATGCGGGTTTCATTCGCCATTCGATCACGTTAACGAAAACGAGAATTTGTATGGCATAATGTGTGCCGCTAGGACACACTGCTTCAACGTTATTCCAATTTTCGTTTACGTAAACGTATTCGAATGAATACGGAAAGTAAACATAATTTACACTAGGCACCCTGATGTGGAATTCGATCATGAGATAAGATAGCTACGTAGCAAGCAGCAACTTGTCATTTGACAGGTAAATTTGAGATTATGACAGGTTATAGATATGTCAAAATCTCACCTAACTTATGTTAGGTTGATTAAGTCTTTGAGCGTCAATAACGTATAACAATGGCCCCGCCCGATCCTCTAAATGACAGCACACATTTACAGAATACACTAAACATGCACACCAGTTTAGGCCCAAGACACCGTACCTACTCGTAGAACAAGGGTACGAAGAACCGGTTCACACTCGCTCTACACCAGGTACAGACATGTACCTGGGCGCTTCTCTCCCCCTCCACGGCCCGGTCAACCCGAGCCGAGGTCCGAGCCTTTAGAGACGCCCTCGGGTTGCTCCGCTCCCCGATCCGATCCGAACCCTTCGGAGAATCTAGTAGGGCACGGGAACGCGCACTAGTGCGCGATGCCGTTCCCTCTAGATAACCTCCGAAGGTGATTCGTTTCACACGGCTTGAGGGACCCTTTAGCCTGGTGAAGCTGAAAATGCCGTCTAAGGCAATCAGCAATCTCTCTCAAAAAAAAAAAAAATAACAATCGTTAAATCAATTGTTAGCGACCATTGGTAATTGATTTAGTAATTTATATTTCAATTGATACTCGTATCCGAACGAACTCAATGTTTTATTTCACTGACAACACTGAGTGGTGGCGGGAACGAATGGCGGGAAAACAACATGGCGGATCGAGTCACTAGATGACGGTCACTTTGGCTGGAGCATTAATTTGTGGTGGACGGTTGATTCTGAGTTGTACTGGTTGTTGGAAGAAATACACCTTTTAAAAGAATGTGGGTTTTATTGTGCTACTCTTTGCTACACTTAGCTCATTTCACTACCTCGTCCGTCGGTGAGGCTCTCGGTCGGAGTTTTACAGAATGCTGTAGTTCACGTTCATCCGACGAATAATGTTGAATTATTATCATAGTGGCAACATAAATATTTCGATTTGTTTTGTTGATAAAAGCGCGTGTCGCGTCTGCGCCATTTATCTGCTCTATGGTACGGTCATCTGCCCGAGTGACAGCAGTTCGGTACTTTCTCTGGGTACTTTCACGTTCGGGAGATAAAGCAATGATTAGTGTGTGGCGTTCAGATGAAGGTTAAATCGTGTATCTGTGGTTACATAATAATGTTACCGATAGTTATCTTGCCTAATAAAATGATTGATTGATTGATCACAGTTTTACTCAATACTCAATATTTATGATGATGGTTACATATATATAATTTTACGCAAATTTTGTTGCGAACCAATTACAATTTGAAAAAATTCCACGAGCTGGATACGAACCCGCAACCCCATGACATGCCGGGTCAGGTGCACTACCAACTATGCTGTCGTGACTCAATCCAACTCGCCAAAATCATGGAAATTAGTCAACACTATTTACTCCTACTCTGTTAGTCAAAGGAGCCCTATTCAATGTCGACAACTAGGTACGTCATCAACATCCATCTTAATATTTTTACAAAAATATTGAATGATCAGTTAAGAAACAATATTTGCGTAAAATGTAAAACTAAATAAATTTAAAAAAGAGAGAAAACTTCCATTCATGTATATATTTTGTCAAATAATTATGGAAAAATATCATCTCCTACGTTATTATATCTCCACATCACACAAATATTATAAAAGCGAAAGTTTGTGTGTATTTGTGTCCTATATTTGTTGCTTCTTCACGCTGCAACGGATGGATGGATTTGGATGAAATTCGGCATACAGATAGTTTTTAACCTGGATTAACACATAGGATAGTTTTCGTCACGGGAATGAAACTCATATTTTTCTCTATATTTGGTGCCACAATTTACTACTTAGGTCTTGGATTTGATGTTGGGAATTTGTTTGTTTTGGTGTCATAGAAACTGTCAAAGCGATACGAAGTCCGCCGGGACAGCTAGTTTTCCATAAACAGAGAAAGTTTCATCACAAATTGCCTTATTGGTAGACTAAGAAGTATCAGGAACGTTATGAGGCGCAAACATCTAACTATAAGTGCAAACCTTTGTAGCATGCAAATATACCTTACTTACAGATAGAGAGTTGGCTAACAAAGCGACGCTCAAACATAACTGGCAATTAGTCTGCGGCCTGACTTACCATGACGTACACATTTAAATACACCATGTTTTTTTGACCAAACATCATTACGGGTACGCAAGTTAAGAGAAAGAAAGAAGGAAGATCATAAGTGTTTTTTATATATTTTAGCGTTTTTTTAACGCTTAAATATACTTAAGTAAAATTTAAACACTGAAAAAAGACGACAACCTCAGGCGGGAATCGAACCACGCACCTTCCGCATTCCGGGCGGCTGCCTTAACCACTTGGCTACCGAGGTCTGGCTTTCACCCGTCGAAATTTTTCAGTGCTTGATGCTTATGTTTTTTAGTCAACATTGCTTCATCAATCTTAGAAGTCTAACTAACTTCTTCTAACTAACTAACTAGCTAACTTCTGACTTCTAAGTCTAAGTCTACTTCTCAAGCAATCAATCAACCGCCTTGTGACTCGCCTTGTGGGTTATGATAGCCTGGTATTTTGGACTCTCCTCTCTCTCTCTCTCTCTCTCTCTCTCTCTCTCTCTCTCTCTCTCTCTAGCTAATTTGATGTCACCTATTTCTGGGGCACGAGCCTCCATGTGGATAGAAACACCGTAGGGAGAAATGGCCATAAACCACCACGCGGACCCAGTGCGGTGCGGTGGTTGTTAACGACTGCTAATGCAGCCTGCAGGCTTATTCCCGATCTTTAAGTGACAGTCGCAATCGCGACAATTTACAATTTCTCGCTACCAAAACACATATTCGTATTAAGCAACGTAGAACGCTACGATAGCGCCACGAGCGAGCGATTGACGAATTAAAAGTGCATGGCGGCGCTCTAAAATAAACTGAGCGATTTTAGCAACGCAACTAACTACATAGTAGCAGTCGCGTTGCCATTGTACAATTAGCATTATTTTCGGTAAATAAGCAAGCAAGCAAGGCTGCGACGTGCCTTCACCGTGCGGTCGCCCATCCGACGACTGTTCCTTGCGAACTTCAGCAATCGCAGACCAAGCGCGTTTACCACTGCGCCATCGATCTTCTCATGTGTATGAGTAAACTGCCAATCTTGTGATTGGCGCCAAAATCTCCGCCATTAGTCACGCCCATTTTGTTTTGAGTCAACGGCCATTTTATGTCCGCGTGCGGCCAGCGAAAGTAGTTATTTCATTTCAATATTTATGAGCACATATCCACTTGCTATTTTCTTTTTTATTATCTATGCCATAATGTTCACCTGTGGATCTTCTTTCATCTAAGCTATTTCTATTACGTGCTTTGGAAGGTATGTCAAGTGGTTGGTCCCCACATGCATTAGCAGTCATTAACAACTAATACGCACTGGGCCCACGTGATGGTTTACGGTCCGTTCTCCCTGTGAATGGTAACATCACAGAGAAGACTCGTGTCCCAACAGTGGGGACATCAAATGAGCTAGTTATAATGATGTGGTGATTTCTTATTTAAGATGTTTTCCTTGTTAATACTTCGCTCCCGTTTAATATCTATTACAAAAGTTAATGATAAAAAGAAATTAAACAACTTTTACGGATCTACTCGCGTTTATTTTAAACATTAGTTTTAATTAATGTTTATCCTGACGTTAAATCCCAGCCCCAACACCATACTGCCAGACCAAAAGATACTGTAAGCTCTTTCTGCGTAAAACGGAACGCACCTGATTAGATTTAAATTAGGGTACAAGCTACTAACTAATTATGAGACGACCAACACCTCAGTCTCCCTGTGACCACGGACCCTGCAAAGGGTTCCAAACGTCAGGATAAACATTAATTAAAACTAATGTGTAAAATAAACGCGAGCAGATCCGTAAAAGTTGTTTCATTTCAATGTGTAGTGTTCGCGTAAACTTTAGAAAACAATAGATAAAAAGAAATTTAGTTTAAAAAGTTCTAGGTCATGTTTTAAGGCCCAGTTATTCGTTTTGTTTTATATTACCTACGGGTAACCACTTGGCATTCATCTCCCCTGATGTTAAGTGATGATAAGGCCGAAGGTGGAAGCGCACTTCACCCGGAACCCTCAACTACTGAGGCACTGGCTATCTTATCTTAAGCTGCCGGAACACCACAATTCAAATAACGTTTGTGACTTTGTTTTGTTTGTTTGTATGTCGGGGCTAATCTCCGGAACTACTACTACTGGTCCAATGCCAAAAAATATTTCACTGATGTATTGCTACATTCCTAGCGGGTAACATCCTACTAATATTATAAACGCGAAAGTTTGTAAGTATGGACGGATGTTTGTTACTCTTTCACGTATAAACTACTGAATGGATTTTAATGAAACTTTCCTCATATACAGACCATGACCCAGACCAGCATATAGGATACTATATTTTTTTTACTGTAGTCTTCGCGAACGAAGTTGCGGGCAACAACTAGTAGGCTATATTTAAAAAAAAGAGGTTATTTGAGTCTAATAACCACCCAGACAAAGTTGAGACTAAAGTTCTAGTAATTAGATAAGACGGTGGTAGCTAGCCAGGCGGACAAACAAGCGCTACCACCAACCAAACCGAGTGCACAAACATTAACCCCCCGCTGGGAATCGAACACGGGACCTTTGGCTCTGATGCCGTGGTCTTAACCACTAGACCACAGAGGCGGTTAAAGTTGCTTAGTTATTGTGTATCATCATCATCGTCATCGTCGTCAGCATCACCGTGTGACTGTGACACGCCCGCGATCGTCTGCCACCTGCCGCGAAAAGCAGGTTAACAAAATGGAGGTCTTGTGTCAAGCGTTTTCGGTGTCAAAGACAATAAAGTCTTTTGTCCGCGCCGTTTTCTACCGCCATGTTTACCATAGAGCAAGAACAATGGCCCCGAACTCGGTTGAACACTCTCATCTCTATGCCGGTAATCAATAGTTTGTCTACGATTAATCTGTGGATCGCAAGAAGCGCCATTGTTGGGTTTTACCCACGGAAATGGAACTACCAAGCTTCGGTGCGATCTTCATTCACTTTGAATCACTGTTATTAGTGGCGAAGCTCTCGTTTGATATCCGGAGTTCCTTGGTTCAATTCCTTGGTCTAGGTTTAAATAATTTGTTTTTCACAAACAGCAACGTCACTTTTTATGCTCTCAAGAAGGCTTATTGAGAAAATCAAGGAGTTTGGGGGAAATAGGTATCATTCATCATCG